>JAZKJV010009529.1:600000-1132500 GCA_037367405.1 Ottelia alismoides
CCAATAATATGAGGACCCGATATTGGGGTCACTACGCATACGTCCTTACTCTTTCGAGAAGCGACGAGCCCGATCCAAATGGATCCTATGCAGGAGCTGTCACTTCGGACAGGCGTCTCCTACATACAATATCTGGCGATGGAACCCTTCGCCTTGACAGGAGACCATGGATGTCACTTATGTGATCCTCCACCTCATATTCAAATTTCAATTAATTATCATGAATCATATTCACATAATTAATTCTTCCAAGGGAAATAACAACTCTATTCATAATAGAGTGTTTTTAATTGGATATAATTAACTTAATCATATTAAATTAATTTTCAATCCAATTCAATCAACAAACTTGATTTTACTTGAATATATGGTATTATCTCAAAATATGTATTAATTCGAATTTTAATAATTAGAAAAATATATCATGATCTCTCAGGCATCATTCGTTCCCTACCCGTTGTCATTGCCAGTACCGGCGGGAGTGGGACGGACCGCATACGTTGCAACCCGCTACCCAAGCGATCCCCGACTAGACACCATATCCGCCTCGGGAAAAAATAATGCCGAGTCAATCACTTTGTACTTGAGATGATCATCGGTTCTTCAACCGAAATTATACCATATAGTAATAATCAAAACATTTTTAATTATAAGGAAATTTTCTAGACAAATTCCCAATCCTATTCAAGTAAGGAGTTTGATGATTGTGTTTCCAATTTTGATCTAGATCAAATCTAATAAATTATTGGTTGAGGCCAAGTCAATTAAGGAAAAAATCATCATCCAATATTTCTCAAATATTTTACATAATTATTTCATGAAATTAACAATTAATTTCACTAATTGACAATCACATGGTTCTTGATTAGGAAAGTAATTTCAGCAGTGACTCCTACTAACTAAAATTAGCATATCTCAATCAATTTAAATCCAAATTAGGCAAAGTAAGTTTCCAAAGTTTGCTAATTTGATTTACAACAGAACCTATATGATTTGCACGTATTTCAAGGCATTTCTAGACAATAATAAACTCCTTAATTACATTAAGATTCGCAGTTCCCGTAACAGTGAATACATGTTCATTAAAATGACCATATCTAGAGCAAACGATATCCAAATTACGTAAACTCAGATCCTATGGTTTCCTTATTTAATGGGGAACAAAATACAAGTGTTATTTTTGTGTTTAAACAATTTAAACAGGGCCAAAAAGTTACACTAAACAGAGATTCGAAAATGAAATGCGATAAAACTTTCGCAACCCTAACGAACCCAAGTCGCCTTCTGTTTTATGTATCATATCCAAAACCTTCGACCTAAGGCTCTAATACCACTTGAAGGATATGGTTAGATCCTCAAGTGCATCACGGAAGCGTGAGTGTCGTATCGAATACGACGAGCAGTGACTAGTCGCACTAGTTGCTCGATGCAGCGGAAATTAAAAAAATTTTCATGCGAAGAAACCATATGATCCAAGAACACTTCTCGAATCGTTTCATCTAAACCACAAATAAGTAAAAGGATTACCTCTTGAAGCATGGTTGTGATCGAGTCTCTAAACAAAGAGTCCTCCTGTCTCAAGTCCGATCCGACGGAGGAGACGCTTGCGAGCGCGGGGATGAATAGTGTGCTTCTCGCAATCCATGTTGATGATCCAAACAGCGGATCTCCTGATCTCGATACACGAGATCCGATGTATTCTTCACAAACGAGGCGCACCGAAGGAGATGAAGATCCACGAGCAGACGATCGGGCAGCATAACAACGACGCTGCAGCGATTGGAGATTCCCTCTAGAGCATCCATGGTGGACGACCATGAGAGAGGGAGAGAGAGTGGACGTGTAGAGAGAAAGAGAGAGAGAGAGATGTGCTTCCAAAAGCATGTGTAACCAGAGAGCATGGTATACCTCTCTATTTATAGGGTTTTGGGATCCATGGATCTCAATCCATGGGACATATAAAATCAATGGTTGAGATTGATTTATGTCAATCCAATGGCCAAGATTGTTGTTGGTAAAAACAAACAACTTGTGATTTAATTTAGATTAAAATATATTTGATAAAATCAAATATAAATCAATCCTAAATTACACCAATAAATAAGGAGAGAATATACATGGAGATTACATCTCCATGTACATTCAAGGGGGACGGCCACCCATTCCAATTAGGAATTGGGTGCCGCCCACTCTATTCCATATGGATGCAATCTCATGAGATTTCATGAGATTGCATATCTCCATGGAAATCTCTCATTATTTATTTTCAAAAACTTTTGTTGGGTATTATTCACTAAAAATAATTCACAATTAATTTTGGGAATATTGCAATCTTGACTTTGGAAAATTGTGAATCACATTCACAACCCAAAACAAAATATAATTTACATTTTCAATTAATTAACCAATGTGTATCCAATACACATTAATAGTTAATCTACAAATATAAATTATAATTAGCTCTCTCTAATACATTATAAATCACATTTATAATATATTATGAATAATTGGATATTACTATCCACATTATTCTTATCCATAATAATTAAATCACATTTAATCATCTTGGATCTCCATTCTCACGTGCCCAAATAATATGAATCACATTCACATTATTCACATCTTTGATAATCAAATCACATTTAATTATCTAAGATAATTCTCCTTATAATATGAATAAAATTCACATTATTCATAATAATTAAATCACATTTAATTATCCATTTTCTCAATGCTCGGATACATATATCAACAATAGAATTATCCATGAACTCTTTCAAGGATAATGCGCTTTCTCCGCGAATGTAGATAAGGACATGGCGATTGTATTGTTCCACGTATAGTAACTTGGATATTGAGATAACATCTCAAATCAAGATCTCGGGCCTCCCATAGATGCTTGATAAAATCAAGACCGTAAATCTAATCTTCTCAATGAATCTGAATCACATTCAGATCAATGTCCAACATTTGGACTAAGATCAGATTACTTCTCTACTGAGAGGAGTCACTAAAATCCAGACCCGTTTCATCACTCCCTATGAATGGAAGCGTCATGGTTATACAATCGTTTATGATCACATCACCCTTAAGTATTCCCAATACATGTACATCCTGCATACTGGAAGACCCAGAATAATCCTGAAGTATAAGATCTATTTTACACTGTCTACTTCAGGGTTTTATCTTTAAGTTTCTCATTCGATTATTGGGAGTTGGTATCGATCATATACTTTCCAAAAACATATATCATACCTAGGTCTTGATCATATACTTTTCAAAAGTATATATCAAACCTACAAATTCAGTCAAGCTTCCAAAGCGAGACGACCGTGCACAGAATTAGATTCTTCCCAACATCTCATGAGTGAACTCATGTCTTCCGGTTTAGTAATGAACCTGTATGATCCCTTTGAGAGATCGTATTACTCATATGCCCTTGCATGCACACCAGCACGCCGGTGTATAGACCTTGATTAGGTCATCAATCTATTGGTCTGCCAAATGTACATACTCAGACATATAGTAACACATCTATCTCCGGTCAGAGGATGTGTGCCTATATCATGACAGCATACAATATAGGACTTTGGTTATCTCGATCTCGTTAAGTCGACTCTCTGACCTAACTAATCTGACACCTCCGAATCTTTATTCCTATGCAGAGGACCTGCATCAAGTGATCGGTCAGATATCAGTCTAACTGAGAAAGGATTGCCATCTCCTACTCAGGCTGGAGATCATCTCTTAACAATCATTTGATGGTGCTTGATGAGTCCTCAATCTAACTCTTTAGATGTTCATCCAAGCACCAGCCTCTATGATTCAATATTTGAATCAATAGCTGTATGATCATCAAGATGCTTATGGTACATAACCCTAATTGTACTACGGGACCTATTATGCAAATTATGTACTCTTCATTTCAGATTAAGGAGTGAATTGCCATAACATTTATTGCATACGCAGTGGGCTCGCATGTCCAACAAGCTACCACTGAAAATATGAAGTCTATTGATCCAATGGAAATTGTTGCAACAATTGCATCATATCCAACATGGATGACCATTAAAATTTAAGATCAAATTTCTAATATTCTTATACAGATGCAACCGATTGCAATTATCATTAGAAGATTGAGATACAATTATTAAACTTTATCTTATCAAATAAGTAAGTCAATTTCAATGATTATATGTTGATTATTCTGATGTACTATCCGATTCCTTCTCTAAGGATTCTGGATAGATTTGATAGTCATACTATCAACACATCAACTTATTGCAGTATTGGTATTCATCCAACTCTTTGGATGTCATATGGAAGTCACAGAAGTATAGACAACTCTTTAACTATACTTCTTACTTGGGTCCAACCCATGCTTCCACTGAGCTCCCTTTATCTAAAGGAACCATTGCTCAAGAGCAAGGATCTCTTATGTTAAAATCAAAAAATTCAATATAAGAGAATTTCAACACTTATATATGCTTCATTCAATTCATACAATATGAATATTATGAAGCTTCATGAATGACTAGAGTACATATAATAGAATGATGACACTCATTGTATCTACATCCATTTAAATTCTTCAAACTTAGGTTCAGGTAGGTACTCAAACAATTTGAATACATCATCTCCTATAGAGCCACCATTCTGCATAATGCAGAGAACCATGTCATTCATGATTATATGTCGAGAGCACATATATATGCCAGAACATCTTCTTAGATTTTATAAGGATTATTTGATAATTACGATCATTATCGACATGTCATTTAAAAAGTACATTCGATGAGATAAAGACTTATAGAGACATACAAACCCTAGGGTTTTAGTCCTATTGTCTATTTAATTATCATTCCACATTATTATGAGGAAACTTGCACATTGCAACCACATATATTATGTGTCCAATTGCAAGTACAATATCTGGATCATAGGTCCAATCCATGATATTCTACTGGTTATTATTGAGTATAACATTGACTGGGATTAAAGAAGGATTATCTGAAATAAGAAATTTGCATAAACATATATAAATATATAATTTACTTTGATTTAAGAATTTTTATATCAAAGTTGTCATGCCATGTCAACAATGAAAGTTCACTCGCTTAATCACTTTCAATGTAAGAGATATACTTACCATTATATCTCAAGCAAGATCTGGGATATCCTTCCTTATCTTTGTTACATCCCAATAATATGAGAACCTGTAACTCGGATAAAAGGAAGCGGGAACACATTTCGCCTTGCAAGTCTAACTTGCATCTCCCAATTCGGTCTTTAACACCCGGGCCCACCACCCCTAAGATGATGTTGACCCGTCATTACCAATCGTCAATAGGAATACAACTCACTATGCGCAATCCAATATCACCCCAATAATATGAGGACCTGATATTGGGGTCACTACGCATACGTCCTTACTCTTTCGAGAAGCGACGAGCCCGATCCAAATGGATCGTATGTAGGAGCTGTCACTTCGGACATGCATCTCCTACATACAATATCTGGCGACGGAACTCTTCGCCTTGACGGGAGACCATGGATGTCACTTATGTGATCCTCCATATCATATTCAGATTCTTATTAATTATCATGAATCATATTCACATAATTAATTCTTCTAAAGGAAATAACACATCTATTATAATAGAGTGTTTTTAATTGTATATAATTAACTCAATCATATCAAATTAATTTTCAATCCAATTCAACCAACAAACTTGACTTTTACCTGAATATATTGTATTATCTCAAAATACATATTGATTCGAATTTTAATAATTAGAAAAATACATCACGATCTCTCAGGCATCAATCGCTCCCTACTCGCTTTCATGGCCAGTACCGATGGGAGTGGGATGGACCGCATCCGGTGCAACCTGCTACCCCAGCGATCCCCGACTAGACACCATATCCGCCTCGGGAAAAAATAATGCTGAGTCAACCACTTTGTACATGAGATGATCATCGGTTCTTCAACCGAAATTATACCATATAGTAATAATAAAAACATTTTTGATTCTAAGGAAATTTGCTAGACAAATTCCCAATCCTATTCAAGCAAGGACTTTGATGATTGTGTTTTCAATTATGATCTACATAAAATCTAATCAATTTATTGGTTGAGGCCAAGTCAATTAAGGAAATAATCATCATACAATATTTCTCAAATATTTTCCATAATTATTTCATGAAATTAACAATTAATTTCACAAATTGACAATCACATGGTTCTTGATTAGGACTGTAATTTCAGCAGTGACCCTACTTACTAAAACTAACATATCTCAATCAATTTAAATCCAAATTAGACAAAATCAATTTTCAAAGATTATTAATTTGATTTAGGACAAAACCTAAGTCATATTTCACGCATTTCGAGGTGGATCAAAACAATAATTAACTCATTAATCATGTTAAGATTCCCAGTTCCCGCAATAGTGAATACATATTCATTAAAACAACCATATCTCGAGCAAACGGAACCAAATTACGTAAACTCAGATACTATGGTTTCCTTATTTAATGGGGAACAAAATCGAATTATTGTTTTCGTGTTTGAACAATTTAAACAGGGACGAAAATAATCACTAAACAAAGATGTGAAAATGAAATGCGACAAAAGCTTTCGCAACCCTAACGAACCCAAGTCGCCTTCGGTTTTATGGATCGTATCCAATACCTTCGACCTAAGGCTATGATACCACTTTAAGGATATGGTATAATCCTCAAGCGCATCATGGAAGCGTGAGCGTCATATCGAATACGACGAGGAACGACTAGTCGGACTAGTTGTTCTATGCAGTGGAAATTAAAATTTTTTCATGCGACGAAACCAAATGATCCAAGAACACTTCTCGGATCATTTCGTCTAAACCACAAACAAGTAATAGGATTACCACTTGAAGAATGGTTGTGATTGAGTCTCTAAACGATGAGACCTCCTGTCTCAAGTTCGATCCGACAGAGGAGACGCTTGCGAGCGCGGGGATGAATCGCGTGCTTCTCGCAGTCCATGTTGATGATCCAAGCAGCGAATCTCTTGATCTCGACACACGAGATTCGACATCTTCTTCACGAGCGAGGCACACCGAAGGAGATGGATATCCATGAGCATACGATCGGGCAACATAACGACGATGCTGCGGCGATGGAGACTCCCTCTACGTCATCCATGGTGGACGACCATATGAGAGGGAGAGAGAGAGGGTAGGAATGAGGGAAGAGAAGAGAGAGAAAGAGAGAGAGAGAGAGAGATGTGCTTCAAAAGCATAACCCTAGAGAGCATAGTATAAAATCAATGGATGAGGTTGATTTATGTTCAATCCAATGGTCAAGATTGTTGTTGGTAAAAAACCAACAACTAATAATCTAATTTAAATCAAATATATTTGACATATCAAATATGATTCAATCCTAAATTAGATCTAGCAATTAAGGAGAAATTAGCATGAAGATTACTCCCCATAAGGAAAGGGGGGGACGGCTACCACATTCCTTGTGGGAATGTGTAGCCGTCCACCATGTCCTCATGGTGGAGGCAATCTCATGTAATCTCATGAGATTGCATATCTCCGTGAATCTCTCCCATAATTTCCAACAACTTTTGTTGTGTTTTATTCTTCAAAAAAAATCACAATTAATTTTGAGAATATTGCAAACTTGCCATTGGAAATTTGTGAATCACATTCACAACCCAAAACAAAATATAATTTACAATTTCAATTAATTACACAATGTGTATCCAATACGAATCAATAATTAATCAACAAATATAAATTATAATTAGTTCTCTCTAATACATTATAAATCACATTTATAATATATATGATTAATATGAATAATGCTATCCACATTATTCAATATCCATGATAATTAAATCACATTTAATCATCTTGGATTTCTATTTTCATGTTCCCAAATAATATGAATCACATTCACATTATTTACATCTTTGATAATCAAATCTCATTTAACTATCTAAGATAACTCTCTTTATAATATGAATCAAATTCATATTATTCCTGATAATTAAATCACATTTAATTATCCATTTTCTCAATGCTCAGATACATATATCAACAATAGAATTATCCATGAACTCTTTCACGGATAATGCGCTTTCTCCGCGAATACTTGGAGATAAGGACAGGGCGATTGTATTGTTCCACGTATAGTGACTTGGATATTGAGATCACATCTCAAATCCAGATCTCAGGCCTCCCGTAGATGCTTGATTAAATCAAGACCACAAATCTAATCTTCTCATTGCATCTGAATCACATTCAGAGCAATGTCCAACATTAGGACCAAGATCAGATTACTTCTCTACTGAGAGGAGTCACTAAAATCCAGACCCATTTCATCACTCCCTACGAATGGAGGCGTCATGGTTATACAACGGTTTATGATCACATCACCCTTAGGTATTCCCAATACATGTACATCATGCATACTGTAAGACTCAGAATAAACCTGAAGTATAAGATCAATTTTACACTGTCTACTTCAGAGTTTTATCATTAAGTTTCTCATTCGATTGTTGGGAGTCGGTATCGATCATATACTTTACAAAAGCATATATCATACCTAGGTCTTGATCATATACTTTCCAAAAGTATATATCAAACCTACAAATTTAGTCAAGCTTCAAAAGCGAGACGACCTTACATGGAATTTGATTCTTCCCAATATCTCATGAGAGAGCTCATGTCTTCCGGTTCAGTAATTGAATCTGTATGATCCCTTTGAGAGATCGTATTCCTCATACACCCTTGCATGCACACAAGTGCGCCGGTGTATAGACCTTGATTAGGTCATCAACCTATTGGTCTACCAAATGTACATACCCAGACATATAGTAACACATCTGTCTCCGGTCAAAGGATGTGTGCCTATATCATGACAGCATACAATATAGGACTTTGGTTATCTTGATCTCGTTAAGTCAACTCTTTGACCTAACTAATCTGACACCTCCGAATCTCTATTCCTATGTAGAGGACCTGCATCAAGAGGTCGGTCAGAAGCCAAATTGAGAAAGGATTGCCAATTCCTACTCAGGCTGGAGATCATCTCTTAACAATCATTTGATGGTGCTTGATGAGTCCTCAATCTAACTCTTTAGATGTTCATCTAAGCACCAGCCTCTATGATTCAATATTTGAATCAATGGTTGTATGATCATGAAGATGGCCATGGTACATAACCCTAATTATACTAAGGGCCCTATTATGCAAATTATGTATTCTTCATTTTAGATTAGGGAATGATATTCGCAATAACATTTATTGCATAATGGCTCGTCGTGGGATCGCCTGTCCAACACAGATTACAAATAATCACACTCCGAAAAAGCCATAAAGCGATAATTGATAGACTGCTTACATTGCTTTTCATTGATTGATTTTTTGTCTTAGGTGGTTTTATACATTTTTCTCGTTGACTGAATCGACTGGTTGAGAACAACAACCTGTGATAATTTATTCCATCATAACCGCGTTGATTTTCGGGTCATCAGAATGGCACCGTTGCTGGGGAGCACAGCTTTGTAGTTATTTTTTAGTTTTATTTTATTTGACTCTACATATTATAACTGTTTTCTAATCATTGTCTACTTTGATTTTTATGCGAGAATCACTTGGAGGATGACTTGGAGTCTTTTTGAGGACCCGCATAGGAGGAAGAGCAGGGAAGGACAAAAGATAGTCATTCTATTTTAGAGAACAAATATCTGTATTGTAATAATTAGATTGTGGACACTTGTTGGATACTTGGACATTTCAGGGTCTGTTTCGCCAAGTGTCGGTGTACTTGGGGGACCTCACCGTTGTTTTTTGTGTTTTGATTTGACTGCCTTACTCATCCCAAAGAAACATGTATTCTTTTTGACCTTGAATGGATATAAACAGTGTTAGTGATATTTTAGCTTTTGTGAGTCAAGAGAACGAGCTAACAACACAATCTATCAAGGTACCGAATGATTCCCTACACATATAGCCTCAGTCCTCTCCTGAATTCAGGCATATTCTCTTTTCACCCAATCCAGACAACTGATAGCGCCACCAGTGACCTAATCACCCACCATTCCTGTAAATTTTGATGCCTTGGCTCAAGCGATACAACAACTTACCATAGCACAACAATAGGCCACTGAAGCTCAACAACAAGGCAACTCTGAGAATGCCCGACAATTTGCCGAGATCAGGTCTTACATCCCAGCCTTGTCACCTCAACCTCTGCCAAATCCCAACATCAATAAGGCTAGCTCATCTGGAGTACTCTAAACTCCACCACCTGTCGGGTCTTTCACTTCACCACCTAGTTTCCAAAATCAAAATCAAGGATTTTTCAAGACCAATAATTCAAACCAAGGGAACACACAACAACAACCTAGGAATCAAGTGATTTTCAAAACACCAACCCGTCCCAACCAAACCGCTAATGCTGTAACTCTTCGTAGCAGGAAAACCACATCTGCTCACACTACCACTTAGAATCACATCGAAGAGGAAGAGGACATTAACAAGGATGAGGAACAAATTAAGATCCTCTCCAATTAGCAATACTGGGACTTAATCATTTTGTCATGGATGATTTATAAATATTATCTCACAAAAAAATAATATGTGAATCGACATCTAAAAATATTTTTCCTAGACATATAATCATGATCTGTCAATTTATGCAATGGTTTGATCGATTTTATGTAATTATGATGGTTTCCTCTGTTGTATAAATAGAATGTGAATTATGCAAGATTGAAGTGTATACATCAAATACTGAGGTTGTTCTTCACATAATTTGATCATATTATAGCAGTATATAATGTAATCATCACTTACTTTCTATTTGATTCTCGTGGATTTATCCCCTAGGCTTAGGACTTTTGTTGATTATGACGTAATTAGCTAAGGCCCAACACTTAATTTCTTGCATGTTCCTATAGATCGTAATTAAACCTAGCTAAAAATAAATTTAAAAAGTTAACTTAATCAATTGAAAGGCCACGCACCGCTAGAGGTCATATACAACGCTAGCAGGATTCGTTGTGGTGGACACCGATCAACATCTAAGACCGGACTCAGGCCTATCTCTCTCTCTCTGATTAGTTATCTATCTATTCTTCACGATCAATAGAAGTTGCTTATCTAAGGCCGATTTCCTCGTGCATCATATAGTTAGTTTCCTTTCAGTATTTAATTTTATGTGTGGATCATATTTCTTGTAGAGTGCTGGAGCAAGGTACACATTTCTATCTCTGTATGCATCATTGTGTTTGACTACGTATCAGCTTTTTCGACTTCCTCCCCTTGTTTTTGGATACAAAATAACCAAAGGAAATCGATAAATTCGTTAGGTATTGTTTGTTTTTTAAAAATATTTAAAAAAGTGAAAGCAATAAAATTTGGGACTGTTAATACAAACATGACCCTAAAACCCACCTCATCGAAAAATATTTGTTTTGGGGAGAGTCACCCCCTCATTTTTTGGTTTTCTTGAGCGAGAGAGCATCCCACACATTATGATAGAGCCACACCTGAACTTCCGTTAGACTACTGGTCTTGGGGTTAGTCATTCTGTACTGAGGATCTCTCCGGTAATCGGTAAAGCAGCCCGCGACGTCCTTAACAGATTGAATTGATCGGGTAGCCGGTAAACGGTCCGCAATTCATACTGGCTGGGAAAGATCTAGCTTTGGGATTGAGCCAGTCTCCTGGGAGCACCGGGTTCCTAATAGCTCGCTTAATTGCTCTGCAAGCTTGATTTATAACCTAAAATAAAATTGATAAGGTAAACAACCGAACTTTTACGGTCATCAGCTCGTGTTGAGTAGGGGAATTGGGGGTTTGACTTCTCATCTTATTTGCTTACCAGATCTCATCCGCACTCATCCCTAGATCACAATGATGGGTTGGAGATCCCGTAGGTTGTCTTTGGTAGAACCGCTCTCGAGCACTCTGACTCATTCATCTAGGTAGTTTTTGGGGAGCTTAGACCCTCTCTCCGAACTTAAGTTCGATTCCACCCTGCTCCCCCTTGATCACCCTTCTTCCAGTCCTGAGGTGCCCAAGCAGAGAACAACACAATTATTTGTTCATTTGACGGCACCTGAGTTAGGGTCTTTTGCCTTTGCAGAGACCTGTGAGATGGCCAGCAGTGACAGACGCATCGTTAGACAACCCCAGAGTTTGACTTATGTTCTAGATCAGGGTGCCATCAACAACTCCTTGTTAGCCTCCCTAGAGACAATGCAGAGACAAATTCAGGATCAGGGGGCATTCATGGTAGAGGTCCATCAGGAGTTACAACAGATGTGAGCCAATAGAGGAGAGCAGCAGAGACCAGTCGGTAAGGACATTCCCATATCTAGAGGAGGAGTAGGAGGTGGGCCAGAAGACCTGCAGGATCCACCCAGACTAGGCAGGCCGATGAGGGAGTTGCATAACCCTGGTACAACCCTCACACACCGTTGGATCTAGCTTCCAGCTATTCTGGGTGACTTCAAGCTTCCCCCCATACAAATCAGCTTTTCCCAAGTTCCATGGGCCAGCCACCGAGGAGCTGCATCATCACTTGCAGTAGTTTGAGATGATCTGCAGTATTGTCCATGACATATTCGTGGACGAAGACACCATCAAGATGATGGCATTTCCTTTCTCCCTGGTCGACAGAGCAGCCTACTGGCTGAAGCATTTGGGGAGATACATTACTACATGGGAGTAGCTCCGGACTGAGTACTTTAACAAGTACTATCCACTCGGCCGGACAAACGCAGCACGAGCTCTAATCAATAACTTCTCCATGATCCCCAATGAGCAATTCCATGAGGTGTGGGATCGATTCTGTGAGCTCATTGACCGGTGTCACATCACGATATATCCAAGCCCAATCATTTCCACAGCTTCTTTTGTGGGCTAACACCGGAGATGCAAGGGCTAGTCAATGCTTCTTGTGGGGGCTCCTACTTTGCCAAGGATGAACACCGAGTCTGGGCCATCTATGGGGAGATGGTCAAAAACTACACAGTGATGTCCCGGAACAATCTCTACACTCAAGGAAAGCCCCTACCCCAGGTTGTGTCCTATCAGAGGATAGCACAGGTTGATGCGGGTCCATCCATTTCTTCATCATCATCAGCAACAACATAGGTAGAGTCTTCAACCGCTGACATGGGTATTATCAACGAGAAGTTGGACCACATAGAGATCATAGAGAAGAAGCACTGCCAGGGCATGACACAGATAGATCAGTTGGCAGAAACTCTTAGTGACCTAAAGACCCATATCTTGTGCCTCCAGGAGGCACAAACTCCTTCTCAGCCCCGTCCTAGGTCATGAGCTCATCCTAGCAGCAACATCTCTTCCCAACACTTTGCCCAGTATCGCCACGTTTACCATATTCAAGTAGAGCTGCTTCAGTCGTTGCAGCAACACTATTCTCAGCCACCACCATCTCAGGACACTCAGATGGTAGTGTATGAGCCGGATCAACCACTGGCACTTCTTCCTCCACCCCCTTGTGAGAAGGAGCTGTTGATGGAAGTCAACAAGATTTGGTATGACCAGCAGCAACCTCAGATACGTCGAGATCATCCAGGATTCAGATGGTCTACCTGAGGCACCTCATCCCAACAGCAGCCTCCAGCTCCAGGTGGATAGACCAGCTAGCAACAGCAGCAGCCCCAGTACTACCAGCCATAGCAGTATTACCAGTCAGGTCCTCATCCTCACCATCAAGGACAACAGTGGAGGCAACAACAACCACGATAGTATTCTCAGCCTCCCCCTCACTAGTACCAGCAGAGCCATCCTAATTTCCAGCGAGGCAATCCATCTAATTCTCATGGACCAACCTATGAGAACACATCCCTTGATGATCTAGCCCCTACTCTCAGACCAGCAGTCATCCTTCAGGTGGTAGATGGACGAGTTCAGGCAAGAGATGAGGGAAATAATCAAGGGTAAAGCCTCCACACCCACTCAGATTGAACCGAACCTGAAAAATATGAAGAGGAAGCCTCAACAGGTACAGTTTACAAAGACAACCAGTCCTTGTGATTCATTGGGTGATACTTCTTCCTATATATTTGATGCTGATTTTATAACACTTAGGAGCGGTAGGATGCCAGCCGACGGTGCCTCATCTGAGCAACAACCCCAAGATGATCCAATAGCGCCAGACGAGGAGTATAGCGATGCTGATGCTGCTGATGATGTTAATGATGGTGGTGCTGACGCCACCAAGGTTGATGATCCAGTCGACGGTACTGAGGCCGTCACTTCTCCAGATGCAGTTGGTGGTATTGATGCCACCATTCAACGTGATGCTGAGCCAGAGCGCGGTGCTGATACCACAAAGACATATGCCATGGGTGGTGCTGATGCCACTATTTCTATTTCAGTTATGTTTCCTCCTATTTTTATATCTCAAGACAATATCAAAAAGTCCAAAGATTGAATAAAGGAATGGTTTCTTCATCTACTCCGAGTCCATATGTATTGCATGATGATTCTTATATGGGCTCCATTCCTTCACAACAGTAGGAACCTCTTCCTATCCCTCTATCTAAGGAGGGTCAAGCTATCCCTTTCCCCCAGGCACTCCACTTGGCGTAGGGGAAGAAAATAGAAAATCGAAAAAAGCACAACAGTTAGAGTTCAACCAGTAGATGATCGACAGATTCCATATCCAGTTGACTCTACAGGAGGCGCTAGAGCACATTTCTCTCTTCTATAAGCACTTGAGAGATAAGAACGCTATACATGGGAAGAAGAGGAATCACACTACAGAGATCCATGTGCTGACTTGTGCCACATGTTTCACTATTTAGAACAAATTGCCAGCCAAGAGACCAGAGCCAGAGATTCAGATTGCTCAGATTAGATGTCCGACTCCGAGCAGATGACAGAGGTAGAGATAGACATCCACCAAGAGTGTGACTTTATTGGGCAGATTCCGCATCACGAGCTCTTGTTACATCTTCAGACACTGTAGATTTACAGATCATAGCAGATGAGAGTTCGGAGAGCACACTCATGGTACATGATACAATAGAGGTTGTTTATCATGGTCAGGATAGTGAAGTTGACTTCATTTCGTACGCTTCAGTTTCAGATCCCTCAAACACAGACACCGATTTTGACTTGCAGGAGTTCGATGAATATTTACCGTGTCTTGTGCCTACAGAGCTAACATCTAGGGCAGAGAGAGAGCCAGGTCCATTGACAGATATATCATCAAAGCCATCTCTATCAGAATTACCATTACAGTAAGAGTTCTCACATGCAGATCTGGTAGCATTCACTTAGACATTCCAAAAGCTATATTTACCAGCTCCCACTTGTCTAGAATTAAAGACCTTGCCATAGAGTATAAAGTACAGATTCCTTGCGGGTGAGCCAGATATGTTTCCATTCATTATCTCAGCATATTTGACTGAAGACCAAGAATCTTATTTGATGGAGGTTCTTGAAAGAAACTGCAAGGCAATATGATGGAGTGTAGCTGATCTGCAGGGGATAAGTTTGGCCCTGTGCTCCCACCACATTTATCTCGAGGAAGATGCCAATCCCTCCCGTGAGTTCCAACGATGGCTGAACTCGAATCTTCGAGATGTGGTCATGAAGGAAATATCTAAGTGGTGGAGTGTCGAGCAGTTGTGAGTGAGTCTGGAGAGGAGATAGCTACCTGGGTACCCACTTCTTGGAGGGTCTATGTGGACTATAGACGATTAAATCAGAACACCAAGAAGGACCACTTCTTGCTACCATTTTTAGATAAAATCATTGAGAGACTACTTGAGAAGAGTTGCTACTGCTTTTTGGATGGGTATTCGGGATACAACCAGGTGGCCATAATGCCTGAAAACCAAGAGAAAACAACTTTCACCTGTCCGTTTGGGATGTATGCTTTTAGACGGATGCCCTTTGGATTATGTAATGCCCCAACTATATTCCAAAGGTGCATGCTCTCTATTTTCTCGGACATGGTTGGTGATTTTTTATAGGTTTTCATGGATGACTTCTCGGTCTACGGTAACAATTTTGATGCTTGTCTTGATTACCTAGACCGAGTACTTCAGTACTGCATCGAGTTCAACTTACTATTATCCTGGAAGAAGAGTCACTTAATGTTGACTCAGGAGATGGTCCTTTACCATATCATCTCCAACAAGGGCATGGAGGTCGACTCGGCCAAGGTGGATATCATCAAGAAACTCAATCCACCGTCCAATTTACGATAGTTATGGTCTTTTCTAGGGCATGTCAGTTTCTACCAACGGTTCATACTAGACTTCAGTAGGATTGCCTGACAACTCACTGATTTGTTGACAAAAGACACCAAGTTCCTTGTTGATGATAAGTGTCTTGCATAATTTGAGACTCTCAAGAATCTAGTTGTTGATGCTCCTGTTCTTCAGCTGCCTGATTGGTCTCTCCCATTCGAGATCATGACGGATGCCTCTGATTTTTCCATAGGGGTCGTGCTTGGACAGAGGAGGGATGGAGTGCCTTTTGCCATTCACTACGCTAGCCAGGCTTTGGATGATGCTTAATGAAACTATACAGTAACTGAGAAGGAGATGCTAGTAGTAGTGTTTGCTCTCGATAAGTTTCGATCTTACATTATCGGATCTAGAGTGACTATCTATATTGATCACACCGCCATCCGACACTTAATGGAAAAGAAGGATTCCAAAGACAGGTTGACCAGATGGATCCTTCTACTCCAGGAGTTTGACATAGAGATTAAGGATAAAACTGGAGTCAAAAAAGTAATGGTGGATCACCTTTCCCATTTAGGGAACCTTGAGGATTCAGATCAGATCACACCTATTACAGAGACATTCCCAGATGAGGTGATCCTTGCGATCACCTCACTTCCATTGTACGCCGACATTGTGAATTATCTTGTCACAAAGAAAGTTCCACAAGGTTGGCCCAGACAACGACTTGAGACCTTTTTTGTGAAAGCGAAGTCGTACCATTGGGAAAATTCAACTCTTTATCATGAAGGGGGGATAGCATTTGGAGACGGTATTCCCCAAGAAGAGCAGCATAGCATCCTCACCTATTTCCACAAGCTTGAGGCAGGAGGACATCATTCTGGGAGACGGACAACATAAGGGGTGCTCTAATCTGGCCTTTGGTGGCCTACCCTCTTCACGGATTCAGATGAATTCGTGAAGAGATGTATTGATTGTCAGAAGTGGGACTTGTGGATAGAGAGATATTATGTCGATGCAGCCCACTCACTTCTGTGAGGTCTTTGATTCACGGGGCATTGATTTCATGGGCTCATTTCCTAATAGTTAGAGATTTGGGTATATTTTTCTTGTTGAAGATTATGTGAGTCGTTTGGTTGAGGCTATCCCCGCCCGAACTGCAGATGCTAAGACTGTTTGTAAATTATTGAGGAAAAAATATCATTTCACGGTTCGGAGTACCAAGAGTTTTGATATCAGACAGGGGGACTCATTTTATCAACGACAAGGTAAGGGCCCTTGCTTATGAGTTTAGCATAGATCATAGAGTTGCCACTCTTTATCATCCACAGACGAATGATCTTGTTGAGGTTTCTAACAGGGAGATTAAGACTATATTGTAGAAGGTAGTCCGCCCACACCGAAAGGATTGGTTATAGCTTTTGGACTCAGTCTTGTGGGCATATCGGACATCCTTCAAGACTCCATTGGGTACATCTCCATTCCGACTCATTTATGGCAATCCATACCACTTACCAGTTGAGCAGAAGCATAAGTCACATTGGGCAGTCACTGAGATATTCTTAGATCCTGAGAGTTTAGGAGATCAGAGGAGAGCAGAATTGGCAACCTTGGAGGGGCATAGGGATACAACCTTTTCAAGTAGCCTGCAGTATAAGGAGCGAGTGAAGATATGGCATGATTCTCACATCAGCCATAAGCATATTAATCCAAATCAGAGAGCATGGTTATTCGATGCCAATCTGGAATTATTTCCAGGGAAGTTACAGAGTAAATGGAAGGGACCATACTTGGTGAGAAAGGTGCACGACAACGGTAGTACAAATATATCTGAATTATTATCTGAATCCATCTTTCGAGTCAATGGTCAACGCTTGAAGCCATATCTAGATCTTGAGCCACTGATCGTTGACGTCACCCATATCCACTTCGCATGAGATGTGGTCTTTGACTCACATCATTTGCATCTCATGCCTGATTATCACTTCCTCCCACAGTTGCATAGATCAAGTTGTCCATATCACACATTCTTTTATCCAACACCCCTTCTCCATCTTGTGATTATGCTATACTTAGGGTGTACTTTACCCTAAGTATAGGGGGTGTCGGATTTTTTATTATTCTTTTGATTCTTTTTACCTCTGTTTTGCTGCCTATACTTATGGATATTTACCCTAATTATAGGGGAGGTAGACGTTGTAAATTCTAACCCTCAGTTTTCCCCTTTTATACAGTCTTCTATACTTAGGATTACTTGATCCTAAGTATAGGAGGGTCATCGACTTCTATTGATTTTATTCTTTATTCGTTGTTGTAGTATAGTATCCTTTTCACTTCACAATACTTAGCACGAGTTATGTCTTCCTTTGTAGATGAGGACATAGTTCGAGCTAAGTATAGTGGGTGTCGTATATATTGTATATATACTTTAGCCATAACTTGTACTTTCATATTTATAATATGGCTAAAATACTATATATATACATGTAAAATTCAGTAAAATCAACAAAAAAAGATGCAGACATTTCCTCATATTTCTTTTTGTATATAATGATTAATAAGTGAGATTAAAATATTTTGAAAAATATTTTAAAAGTAGTTTGAAAACCTATTTGAAAAATTTTTGAAAACTATTTAAAAAAATGTTTGAAAAATATTTTCAACCTTTGTAAAAATATTTTGGCTTGAAAATTTTTTTTCTGTGTGAAATAAATTTATTTTGTAAAACTATTTGCAAATGTTCTAAAAATGGTTGAAAAGTTATTTTGAAAAAAACTATATATACTATTTGAAAAATGTTTGCAAAATTGTTTTCAAATATTTGTAAAATTGTTTGAAAAATTATTTTGGACTATAGTTTTCAAAATTATTTGTAAAATTATTTTCAAATATGTTTAAGGAATATATGCATCACACACAAAAAAATGAATAAAAAACATTGTATATACTTGTATATACTACTAACCTTTTTCATAAAAAAATCCTAAAAAAACTACAAAGCCCAAAAGTCTATAAAAATTTGCATAAAGAATCTCTTTTTACATGTGCATCATTTTTCAAAAATCCATAAAAAGTCCAAAATTAGGAAATTGTTTCACAAAAAGATTTTACTTTCTTGCATTGTACATATTTTTTTGCATTTGCATGCGCATTTTTCTAGATAATTTTGACATTTAAACTAAGTCTAGAATAAAATTGAAGAATGGGTCTTAGTAAACATTATTCCACTTAATTTCAGAGGAACCTTATAAGAACTGGATTTAAGGCTTTTCATGTCCTAGTGACTTAATTATTTGAGTCCATAAGACTATGCTCACATGTCATCTTGATTAGTCTTAAGTATAATATTTAACAAGACACACATGATTCTTTCAGACCGTGGCTTATCTTGGACAAGCACTCTACACGTAAATCTTCATGGAGGAGGTAGTGAGGGGGCAAAATCTTTTAGCTTGGGGTAGCATACAAGGGTAGTACATCTATGCGAGACCTCTCATCCTCCTCTAGGGAGGGAAGTGCATCTCAACCTGTTCTGGCGATGTTGAAGTCTAAAGACAAGATGCTGTGGGGTTGCAATAATGCTTTAAAGAGGGATAGTCTACTAGCTCAAGAGGAAAAACTCCTTATGTACATGCTGCAACTCGTATATATTTTAAAAGAGAGAGAGAGCATGCAGAATATCCAAAAGTGGACAGGCCTGATTGAAAAGTAAAATGCATGCTTGAGTGTATATACAGGTGAAAAAAATAAGAGCTTTAAAGTCAAATGTTTGTAATCTTGCAGCGGATGACTTGGTTACACTAGTCATGCATCCAAGGATAAGTAGCTACACTGGTTACCATCCATTCTCTTCCCCATCCCCTCTTCTTGTGTTAGTTGCACTTGAACTTAGAAGGGAATATCCCCGCTCCTCTAGGAAAGAGTTGCTAGATTGGGGGAGTAGAGTTACCTTGTTGAGAGAGGTTGTTTCTTTGCTACTTTTGAGATGAGGAGCTATATTTCACCTACACCGCACTGTTAGGTTTTAAATCCATTTCCCATTAAGGTTCCGCCACACTAATAATCCAAAGGATCGACAGAGCTCCATACTACAATTTTAGAAGATAAGATTAAAAGTCAACATTGTTCTAACTTCTTTCCTTTTTCTTTTCTTTATTATTGTTTTGACTTATTTTCCAAATAAGTGTTTGCTAAGGGACTAACAAAGGTAAAGTATAGGGGAATGATGAATCCACGATTCAACATCTTTATTATTTTATTTTAGCTTTATTTCCTTAGCCAAATACCTACAAATACCCACTAATTTAATGAAATTAGCATTTTGCATGCATTTCTTAAATATGCATTTTTAACACTTTTTATACTCAAATAAAAGAATAAAGAAGAAGAGAAAAAGAAAAGAAAATAAAGGATGTATTTATGAAATAAATGCAGACCGAACCGAACCCCGAGAGAAGGTCAACACTTGACCTGATCGACCAGGAATAAAGTAGGGGGAGATAGGGTCTTCAATTCAAAATTCCAAAAAAAATTGTAAATTTTTCCCTATATATTTGTACAAAACTTACACTATTTTATTTGTTTTTAAATTGACCTCAAATTAAATATATTTCTAAACAAATTTGTAAATAAAAATATTTTGTAAATATTAAAAATAATTGCAAAATAAAATAATGTGCAGATTACAAATACTCACACTCAGAAAAAGCCGTAAAGCGATAATTGAAAGACTGCTTACATTGTTTTTCTTTGATTGATTTTGTCTCTTAAGTGGTTTTATACAATTTTCTCGTTGACCGAATCGATTGGTTGAGAACAACGACCTGTGATAATTTATTCGATCTTAACTGCATCGATTTTCGTGTCATCAATGACCTATAGGATATGAAGCTGACTCGAGGATGAAACCTCGGTCCATGTACAACAAACCAAGATGTGAATGGATGATGATCCTCTAGCAGATGTAGAGGAGAAGGATCGGATCTATGATCACCAATTGTGATCGAAGATGGACAATGATGAAAGATAGTAGGAACTGAGAGGGATTAGAAGTTGGAGGCGATCAGAAATGACCGTGAATTAGAGAGTGGATGGGGTAATGGCTTCGTGTCAATTTCATGTTGATTTGTAGCGAAACTAAGAAGGTATGAGAGGAGAATGATGAAGGAAGAAAAGTAGAATAAGGGGTTGAGGAGAAAATGGAATGAGAAGGATGAAGGTAGATCTAAGGAATCTGAACTAGAATGGATCTACGGATGTGGTGATGTCACCTAGGGACGAAGCTCGATGGAGCTTCATGATCATCGCCTCTACTCTCGGTGGCAGAGGAGGCTAGGGATGGTGGAGTGGGGCTCAACTAACGATGGATCATGCCAGACTTCCTCACTCCTCCTCACTACAACGATGAATATCGGAAGCGACTGCCACTCTTTTATGGAACCTCTCTCAGAGCTCACTAGAAGATGGAGGTCGCAAATGGTGAATATCGATTTCTCGGAGGGGTGAGGTGCTTATATAAGCGATATAGCATGGGGTGCACAACAGGGGCTCTCGTCACCGACAGAGGAGGGTAAAGGGGGAGATGGTTGGGCAAATGGCCCAACGGTCAGTCCATTGGTCGGTTGGATGGAGGAAAATGACAGAGGGAAGAAGGTTGTGCCAGGCGGAAAGGAGGAAGAAGAGGAACTGGGGAGAGAGAAAGGAGAGGAGAGGGAGAAAGAGAAAGAAAGGGAAAAGATTAAAAAAAACAATTAATTAATTAAAATAAATTCAATTAATAATAAAATAAATAAATAAAATGTATACATTATTTTATAAATAATTTTAAATTAAATAACTACTATTATTTAATTAGTTAAATAAGTATATAAATAATATAAATATATATACTTATATAGTTAACTAACTAATTTAATTACTTAAATAATTTTAATTTTAATAAATTTTATTTTATTTTATATTATTAATACAATATCAAAAAAATATTAATAAAAATATAAGAAATAACAAAAATTAAATAGGAATACGTTTAAGATACATTGTACAATTTATGTCAATAGGGTCTCAAAACCTAGTTTTTGCATATTCACTCCAATGGTAGTTATATCACTTTTATTTGATATATAACTTTATAAAACAAAATTTAAAAGTGAGTACGTCCAATTCGGAGATCATTTTGGTCGAATTATGAGGTTTGGGAGTTTGGCTTTGCGACTTTTTAGTTTTAGGATTTACTAGCATTTACTAAGAAATAATTTTAACTTATATTTTAATATTTTTAATGATTTTTTATAAACACGTTAGAAAAAGAATTAAGTTAAATAGGATTATGAATAACTAAATAGAAAATAAAGAATATTTATATACATATAGTGCATATATACAAAGGGGTTCAAACGCCAAAACTCACACAATTTATTCTAATATTTTTTGGTATTTTAAATAAATAGTATTAGTTATAAACAAAGTTTAAAAGTGAATTTGGTCAATTTGGAATTTCTATAAATAGTTATGAATCTTGAAAGTTGGTTGTTTAGCCTTTTTAGGTTCATCGTAATTATTTATTTATACATTAAATAATTTTTCTGATATTTTTATAAAATAGGATCCTCATCTCTCCCTACTTATTTATTTTGTTGTCGAAGTCAATATTGACAGGGTTAGGATCAGTCTATACATATTGCATATTATATCCTTCTTTTAATTTTTTCTTTATTATTTTAGTTGGATATAATAAGTTCTAAATATATAATATTATGAAATATGGTTAGAAAGTTAATTATTGAGAATTAGTGAATATTTACATGTATTTTACCAAGGATTTTAGCCAAAATGAAAGAATAAAGGATGAATCATTGATTCATCAATTTCTTCCAAGGGTTCGAAAACTGATGAATACTTTAGGGAAATTACATGCAGGTCCCTACTAGTGCATGATTTTATTTTCCTGTTATTTGTTTGTTAAAAATGCCATTTTGCATTCAAAAAGTTTAGCAAAATTATTTTAAATGCAGTAGACCATATTAAATCACCTATATTTTTCTTGGGCCATTTAAAATTCTTTTCCTATTTTTAAAAAATAAAAAACATTGCATTTTATTCATGTTTGCATTAAAAATACATAAAAATTATAAAATCATTTTAAAATATCCAAAAAATATATGTTGTTTATTAGTGTATTTTACAACTGTAGTCTAAGAACACTTAAAAATAACAAAAACAAATTAAAAATTAAAATTTTCCAAAATATGCATAAATATTATAAAAAATCCTAGAAAAATAGAAAAATATTTGTTTCTATTTCTAATGTTTTTAATATATTGACTAAAGTTTAGGACTTATACCTATTTTAAAATTCCAAAACATTGATATATTAATATAAGTCAATGTATTGACTATTCATTTAATTAAAAATACAAAAAATTAGAAAAAATATAAGAAAATAATAAATCTATAGAAAATATAAAAAATACAAAAAAAATATTTCCTCATTTTGGATATTTATAGCTATTTTAAAAATATAAAAGCCATATTATAAATATAGCTAGATTTACTTATATTATTATTTATAAAAATTATTATTTAAAATACAAAAAAATATATTTTAAAAACTTAAAAAAATAAAAATGATTTTGCATTAGGGTATTTTCCAAATTTAATCTTTATTTTATATATTCATTATCTATAGTAGCTATATTATATATGTATATTATATATACTTATATTATAATTAATTAAAGAGAAAAAGGAAATTAAAAATATAAAAATATAAAAAATAAAATTTATGAAATAAAATAAAAAAATAATATAAAAACAAATATCCATATATATATATATAAACCCACACAACAATACCATAAAAAGAGATTAAGAGGATAATTTTGGAATTTAATTTAACAATCTTTGTGTGCTCCTTGTGTTAGACACGGTACACATACATGCACATATACACACATTTTGTAGAGTTATAATAAATTTTAACTCCACATTTATTTTGCATTGCTTGATACATTTTGTGGGTTAATTGTTGAACTTCTCGACTTTCGTGAGAGGTCGCCTCAGCGATGGTGTTCTCGCTCTGTGAGAATATCTGACCTTCACAAACATTAGGTTTTTACCCATATCCCATCCGAGAGGACCTGGGACCCACCAAGACATCATGAAGGTACAAGGTACTTCCAGGAAGGAATAGGGCCCATTGGGAGAGAAGGAAGTCGTCGGAGGCCGGAGATATTCAAGATCAAAGTTCACCAAGAATGCAGTTCTTAGTGTTCTTCCTCAGCCCCTCCCAACTGTCAGATCAACGTGCTTCCCCAGGTTTTATTTTCGCCAGTGGATCTGAATGAACCGTTACGTGTCCTCCACCGAAGATCCAACCACGTGGTGCATCCTCCACTCTCCGATCGAACGCTAGTTATGTGGTAAATTATTTAGTAGTACCTACATCATTTTGTAATTAAAATATACTCCTATAAATATTAAAGTAAGGCATAAATTTTGTATAAAATTTACAATTGGCCCTGGAGGTTTTGGTATACTACAAAATAGTCCACGCCAACTCAGATATGCCCCTACTAGCATGTTGACGAATCTATGATTCATCGCCATTATTCTTTATTTTGGCTAAAATCCTTGGTAAAATGCATGTAAATAATCACTAATTCCCACTAATTAACATTCTAACCACAAAATATTAATATTATATATTTAACACTTATTTTATCCACAATAATATAATAAAGAGTAAAAGGAAAATAAAAGAAAAGAAGGATGTTTATAAATATACAGATTGATCCTAACCCCGAGACTGGGTCAATATTGACTTGGATGACAAAATAAATAGATAGGGGGAGATAAGGATCATAATCTATAAAAATAATAGAAAATCAAGACCAAAAATATATTTAACATATTCTCCACCTTGTAAATAATTCACCTAATTAATTTATCACTTAGAAAATCTCAAACCAAAATACTTTATTTATAAAAATTGTTCACAAAAATATATATTTTTTATATAAATATTAGAAAAAATATTCCATATGAAAATAAAATATTACAATGAACCGCAAAGGTCGTAAAAGACGCCTTCCAAGGTTCATAACTATTTCGAAATCGACCAAACTAACTTTTAAATTTTGTTTTATAAACAATACTATTTATTCAAAATATCAAAAAAATAATAGAATAAACTGGGTGAGTTTTGGCGTTTGGACCCCGTTGTCTATTTGTATTATATGTAAAATATTCCTAATTTTCCAATTAATTAACTGTAACTCCATTTAACCTAATTTCTTTTTAATATGTTTCTAAAAATAATATAAAAATTAAAAATATAATTTAAGCCAAAATACCAATAAATCTCGAGGCCACGAAGTTGTTACCTAAATTTTTCGAACATCATAACTCAACCACATGGACTCCGAATTGGGCAAACTCAGTTTTAAAGTTCATTTTATTTAATTATCTACCAAATGACATTGATTTCGCTAAAATCGGAGCTAATATGAAAAATGTGGGTTTTGAGATCGTATTGGTATTTGTTGTATAATGTACCGTAATTATTTATTATTATTTAGTGTATTATATTTATATATTTTATTAATATTTAATTATTAAACTAAATTAAATTAAAATTATTTAATTATTTAATTATTTATTGAAATAATTATCCAAATATATTTAATTACTTAATAAATTATTTATTTAGTTAGTCCTTAATTAATTACTTAATCATCTATTTAATTATATATTAATTAATTAATTTAATATATTTAATTATTTAATTATTTACTAATTTTTAAATTAATTATATATATATATATTTCACTCCTCGTGTATGCGATGCATGCCTTTCCCCTTTTCCCTTTCTTCCTCCTGTTATTGAGCACATCGCCGCACCTTTCTCTTTCTTTCTCCGCCTCCGATCAACAGTCTGGTCGTTTGGTCGTTCACCAACAAACTCACAGTGATACGACCACCTCGCCGGTGACGACACCTGCCTGTGTGTTCCTCACGAAAAATAATATATATACTCCCTGACTCCTCTCCAGAGCTCATATTCGCCATAACTTCCACCTACTTCCAAAGCTCTGTAGAGAGAGAGAGGTGAAAGGGCTCTGCATCCGTCGAGCGAGAGAGTAGGAGGATTCCGACGAGATTGTCACTGCTTTGGCGAAGCCCTGCTCCACCATTGCAAGCATGCCTCCCAGCCTGTACACCGCTGGTTGAGGCCGTGATCATCAACCTCATCGGAGCTCGATTCCCAGGTGCATATCCGTCGTCTATCGCATTTCCATGTTATCTTTTCTCTCTTCTTCTCCCTTCGATTTCTCTTCTCCTTCCATGTCTTCTCTCTATTCTGATTAAATCCCAAGCAAAAATTTGATTTCATCTATCGATCATCGACTATCACATTCACCTCCCGAATCCCCTCGAGTTCTCATTCTACCTGGCAGACCTGATCACCCTCTGATCACGTGTGGTGATCAGAGGTTTGGAGTTTGTTCCTCCACCTCTAAAAAGCGTCGTCATCCTCTCATCTAACCAATTATTTTCTATGTTTCTGCTTTAAACCAAGCTTCGTGCTCGAGTCAAAACCATTTCATTGCAGGATATACTTGAGGCATAGCAACATATGAAACACCATTAGCATCGCAGCCCTTACAGAACTCGCAGTTGGAGATCGCAATCGCTCCATCACAATATCATCGTACATTCTCTGTTTTCCTTCCAGGAACTTTTGCAGACCAACTAATGGAGATCACCCACTAGCACTTGCAAGCTTACGTCGAAGCCTTCGTCTTGAAGCATCACTGGCACTAGCATTTGATCGACGACCGTCGCCTGATAAGAGCTCAGACCGTGAAGAACAACTGTTGTCTGGAGCATCTCGAATTGGGGAGAACTTTCCAGATCGAATAACAATCGTTCGATCCTTTTCAATCGAACAAACAAAGATCCATTGATCAGAAGAGTGTCGTTTTACCATGAGTCGATAGCCATCGATCAAGGTATGATCGCATGGCCACAACTCAGCCACGTGTCGATAGCAAATCAGCCCTGTCGCCCCACCGTTGTAGACTCACATGTGCCTCACACACGCTGCAGATTTCTTTTGGGTGAATTTACGTTTAGGTCACGTGCTCCTTACGTGCAGAGTCCGATATTTTTGCGAAATTACGTGTGAGCACCCTTGCTGATTTTGGTTATTGAACAGGTCCTTGCGAGAAACATGCATGTAAGGCAACACGTGTAACTTGGAACTTTTGCATTAATACCTCCATGTTTCTGCATTTTCACGTGCACCCCCTCATTTCCAAAACATTACATATATACCCCTATAAACTATACATAATCATATTTTATAATATATAATAAATAAAATACAAAACATAGAAATAAAATAAAAATACACATTAATAACCAGTAATATATTATATATAGTATTAAAACAATTTTCAAAAATAAAAAGATTTTATATTTTTAATAAATCTTTAAATATATATAACTCATAAAATGCTTAAAAAATATAAAAACACCTTTAAAAAATCCACAAAAATTATCTGTATATATTATACTATATTTTGCATAATAAACCAAAAATGAAATAAAAATCAAATAATAAAACCAATAAAAATACAAAATATATCAACACTTAAAAAAATCATAACTAATTCAATAAAAATCACATAAAATCGCACAACATATCATTTTAAAGATAATTTCACATACTTTCCAATAAAAATAAAATAAAAACATTTTTTATTGTTTTACTATTTTAAAATCAAAAAATAAAGATCTATTTTCAATAAAAATCTAGTTTTTCACCTTAAAAATAATTCAAAATCCATAAAAATCTTAAAAACTTCTTAAAAACTCATAAAAATAGTAAAACAAAATTAAAACATAAAAGAACAAAATAAAAACCAAATAGAAATTACAAAACATCTTCTAAAATTAAATAAAAATCTACAAAATACTTAAAATTTCAAAAACAATATAAAATTCACAAAATTAAATAAAAATTTAGAAAAATCCCTAAAATAAAGAAAAATTAGGAAACCCATAAAATCTTATTTTTCTACCATTTAACCCTAGTTTTTCAATAGTTTGCCTCCCTGAGTTTGGCACTCCCGTACTTATTGCTATGCACATTAGTTTAGGAGTATAAATAATAAAAAAAAATTCTTTTTAAAATCTACCTGGTCGATGCAACGACCTTTTTATCTTTAGATCGAGTGCCGATTTTTCACATGTGTAATTAATTTTGTGACTTTTATTTTTGATTAAATTGGTCTTATGATCTGAAAAATATGAAAAAAAAGATGAATGTGCTCATATTATGCTTGTTCACAGTACATTTTTATTTTAGCATTTTCATGCATTTTTCCATTTATAAAAATCATTTAGGTGTTATTTATTCCCTATCTAACTTTAAAAATACAAAAAAAATCTAAAAATTAAAAATTCTAAAAAAAGTATATGTTATATACTACCAATAATATAACTCCAAATCAACAATCACAAATATAATATAGAATAAAAACATTTAAATTTGAAAAACAGTCTTAACCTTATAGAAATTAAAAATAATTCTAAAAAATTCCCCCCAAAAATAGTTTTCTATTCTCTCTCTATATATATTTAGTGCTACATATTAAAAATAATTCTAAGAAAATTTGGAGTTATTTTCTATTTTTTAAACTTAAAATAATTTGACCTATTTATTAACTCCCTGATTTGGAGTATTTTGGACTTTAAAAATACCTAAATTAATAAAAAACATGAGGAAAATCCCAGAAATAGAGAAAAATAAATACAATATAAAAACATTTTATTTTTATTTGTAATTTGTTAGTGCTATTAGCTATATTTATAAATAAGTAACCCTCTATACACTATATATACAAATATATACATATATACATATTAATACTAATATTATTACTATAAATACCTTAAATATATTTTAAAACCTTTAAAAAAAGGAATGTACTTACTTGTATTTCCTGAATTATCTAATATTTATTGTATATATCATATATAGTATTCAGTTATACATATTACATATATATAGATATATATACATATACATATACATATACATATATATATTAACTTTAAAAAGAAAAAGAAATAAAAAATTAGAAAAAAAACAGAAAATAAAAATTATAAAAGTAAGAATATAAAAAATATAAAATATTAAAAATCTATAAAAACTAAATATAATTAAAAACCTACAAAAAATTAAAAAAGCAGAAAAGTACAAAAACATTTGTTGTTTATTTTTAAATAATAAATAACCTACACCCCTTTGTTCCCTATATTTGACACTCTACACATACTTGACCACTATACACTTATTTGTAGGGTTATAATACATTTTAAATAGAAACTTGCATTGCATTATTTTACCATTACCTATGGGTTAATTGTTGAAATCAATCGGCTCTCATAAGCGATCACCTCAACGAATGTGCTCTCGCCTTGTGAGATCGCACAATCTCCTCTCGCAGATTCGGTAATTTTAGATATATACTTTATGATATTTTTAAAGATTAAGATTTTTATCTCCTCCTACTTATTTATTGTATTGACCAAATCAATATTAACTTGGTCTTAGGGTTAGGATCAGTATGTATATATTTACATCCTTCTTTCTTTCATTTATCTTTTTCTCTTTGTTCTTTTAATTTAGATTAAATAAATGTTAATGCACAATATTAACAACTGGAGTTAGTGTGTTAATTAATGAGAACTAGTTGATATTTACATGTATTTTACCAATGATTTTAGACAAAATGAAGAAGTAAAGGCTATGAACCATGGAGTCATCACTCCCCATCTCTTTTCATATCTTCCTCTCGAGTTCCTCCCTTGGTAGACCATCACCGCCTCAACATTGTTGCCAACCTCCTAGACACTGTCATCATCTCAGTGCTACTACCGACGTTCTGGAGCAGGTCATCGCCACATGCCATAACGGGTGCTCAATCTAGTCCTCATGACCTTTGCGAATAATGGAAGCACATGTGAGTAATGGAGGTGCTACAACACTTTCGGTAATACGGGATTGATCTCCATGCCGGGATCATTGCCACGAACATTATGATCAAGCTCTTATTCCAAAATGGCAATATGAGGATTTTATGGAAAGTGTTCGGCAAAATGTTTAGTGAAAATTAGCATGACATTGAAGAAAATTAGTAGCAATGTTGGGGAATACTGGCAATGGTTTGTCTGATATCAGGAGGGTTTGGGGTGCTGGGGAGAGATGGTGGTGGTCAGGATGGCGTTGGGTGATTAGGGGCTTTAGAGAGGGGAGGTTGTTGTCGAGACAGTGACGGGGAGGGAGGTGGCGGTTAGGGTGTGCAAGGGACGGTTGGGGGTGCTAGGAAGAGGTGGCAGATTTTGGGGCAACACTGAGGGCATGTTTGGTAACTGGGTTGGGTTAGATTGGATTATCATCCTACGAATTTTTTTGATGGTAAAGGGGTGAAATCCTGAGTTGGGACTCACCGCAAAAAGCACTTATATTAAAAGTTAATAGAGAGGTACATTACCTTATGGACCAGAAACGATACAGGGAAAGTCCGTAAGCAATTACATTTTATGAATATAACTTTTTATTTTTAAAAATTAGATCATTTCTTCCTCTACGGATGGCCCAAAAAGCAGCAAATGGAAATGCACAATCGTCTGTCGAGTTTCTCCCTACCAACCTTATTGATCTCCAGGAATCGTTTAAACCTCCGTGAAAACCCACGTCACCCCCAACTCCTTCCAAACCTGATCCGAAAAAGGACATGCAAAGAACAAATGTTCTGCATCCTCCGTTTACGTGCCACATCTGTCACAGTGGTATTCGTAATGCCAAATATCCTGACCCTTCTTGCTTTGTCACATAATCTACCCCTTCTTAGACACCGCAGAAAAACTTTCACTCTGATTGGGATCTTGCTTGCCCAAATTATCTTCATATCTTACTGCAGGTCTGGATCAAGATCTTCGGTGCTCCCTCGGAACATTTTGTACACCTTATTCAGTGAGAATCTTTCTCCCACCCAAAAAAATGGTCCCTACCCTGAGATATACACTCTGGAAAGAGAAGCTTGGACTGTAATCTACCCAAGTCTTCCAACCTTCGGTTCGAAAGCTCAGACAAAAGTTGTGGGACCCACGAACCAGATCCACAAATATCAGCCATGGAACAATCCCTATTTGTTGCCAGAGAACATAATCTTGGGTACCTATTGCAGATTACCCCCTTTCCCATCTAGTTGTCCTGCCAAAACCTGAAGTCGTCCCCTGCACTCACCTTTGACTTCTTTCTCAACCTTAGTTGTGGCAAAATATCACGAACACCATTCCACAGAGAAGATTCAAAACACACTCTTCCTGTCTCTAGGGATCCCTTGACACCATATATGGTGTTAAGAGGTTGATAGCCAATGTATCTATGCTTCCCCAAATCTTCATGACCCACTTAGATAACAACGCTTTATTCATATAGCTTAAATCCCGAATTCCCAAGCCCCCTTCGTTTCTCTGCCTCGTGAGATCCTCCCAATCTACCAGATGTATACCTGGTCTATGCTGCTTCATATCTGACCAGAAAAATTGCCTCATCATTACCTCTATCTTCTTCCTGACCCCTATCAGCATCAACCTTGTTGAGAGGAAGAAGATAGGAATCCTTGATAACACATGCTTTAGTAGAATCAATTTCCCACCCTTAGATAGGGTAATCGCCTTCCAGCCCGCCAGTATCTACTCAAATCTCCTGAGGACCATGTCCCAATCCGCAATTCTCTACCTTCCTGCCACTAAAGGTAGCCCTAAGTGAGAAATTATTAGCTTACCCAATGGGCATCCCAAAACCACAACCCTTGTGGTGAGTGGCTGATCAACTATGATTAGGTATCAAATAATAATAAAGGTCATTGCGACCCCAGTCAATCAGTCGTGCTCAACAAGAAAAATCGAAACCACTCAAATCAGACAATCAAGGCACAAAATCAATGTTAGCGGTCTCTGTTATTTTATTTTAACTTTCTATAGCGACCATGGTCAAACTCAACGAGCACAAGTAAACCTATGAAGTAGTCGGTTTTCAGACAAATAAAAGCATTTTTTTACTTTTAAATTTCGCAAACTTTTGTGGTTTTCAATTAAGGAAAACAAGCAACAAAATAAGCCCATATAGGACACAAGAAAGCCTTTACAATTTTTATTATGGCTAAAAATATTCAAAAATCTGGAATAAAAATATTTTTATGTTTTTCACATATTCAAATGTTTTTGCTGATTTTCTAGAGTTTTTCAAATATTTATATGATTTTATAAAAATCAAACAAAAGCAAAAAGGGAAAACAGTATACAGCCTAGACTAAATGGCAAATAAAAATACTAAAAATGTCTTAATGTCCTGGTTGTGATTTTTACGAGAAAGTAAATAAAAAGATCTACAAACAAATATTGAAATCCTATTTTTTATTTTTTTTCGAATTTTTAATGATTTTTATAAGTTTTTAGAGTTTTAGATTTTTAGGGTTTTTATAATGATTTTTGCAACAAAAATGATATTCGAAGTAAAACAAACAAAAACAAACAAACACTATTTTTTTGGAATTTTTAAAACAATTTTTATAATTTTTATGTATTTTATTAAATAGACATAATAGTTTTTGATGGTTTTTGTTTTTAGAAAATAAAAGATGACATAAAATTAATCCCAAAAATCATGGTAAATAATACATGTTAGCATGAGCCTAAATATTATTTGTATAATTTTTAGAATTAATTGGGTAATTATTTAATTAAAAAATCAGATAGTTCATAGGGACCTTGTTGTGATTATAATAAAATTTCAGGCCGAATAATAACAAACTTAAAAGCTAAGGGCCTAAATTGCAAATTAGCAAAACAAACATGCACAATACACGTGACCCATGCTCACAAGGGCATACGTACAATCCTCAAAACATATGACTCAGTCAATAATAACCAAAGAGTTTAGGACTAGCCATGCAAATACCCCAACATGTCACATGGGACTAAATGTGCCTCGGATTCAGAGGGACTACAATGAAAATACAAGAAAACTGGAGCTCAAAACTACAAATTATCCAAATAAAATGAATTGCAACCAATATTTACAGAACTAAAAAGTAAATGCAAAACAGGGAAGGGTAAAATAGAAATCTACCCCTATAGAGACACGTGGCGCGCGTGGTAGGGGTCGCTATCCTGCGGCTCTGGTCGTTCCCTACAGTCGATCTAACGCCTCTGATCTGGTAAGCTACGTGTGTATCAGATGCCTCCAGAGAATCTGATGCAACGGTGGGAAGGCTGCTGCCATTGAACGGGCGTCATGGAATCTAGAAGCAGTGAGAGCATCCAATGGTGAGCGGAGGATCTGGAAGAACTACCCCTGGATGGACTTCAATCGGACAATGGAGGTGATCCACTGCTCCGATCAAGTCACCCAAGGGTCCTGGAGTGTCGTGAGGAAGTTCCGCTCTCGGTGGCTGGCTCCGATGGAGGTGACAACGGTCGGATGGTGGTCAGTGGTCAACTACTCCTGGAGCTGCTCCGCTTGAGCAGCAAGGACTCCAGATCGCTCCCTGGTGCGCGAGTAGTCCTACAAAAGGGAGAGAGGGTTTGGGTCTATGCTTTGACCCAGGTTATTTCTTCAAAGGATAGGGGAAGCGACGGTGAATGTGATTTGGGTCTCTAACGTATGTTGGGGAAGTGACTGAGCCTAATATCGCTCTAAGGAGCAAGGTCTAGGATGATCAGGTTGCGGGGCGAAGTGAAGCGTGAGTCGAGGAATCGATCGGTGCGGTTGGGTACGGATGGAGAAGCTCCGACAGGGTGGTCGGAGCAGATTAGTTGCGGTGGAGGAAGATGGAAAGATGGAATCGAAAGTGAAAATGGAGAGGATAAGATGGTCACCTAAGGGTGCTATTGAACTTAGCAAGGTCAAGCAGAGATGGTCGACGGGGTCGTGGCCTCGACCGTGCTGCGACATGTAGGGAGGCTAGACGTGACAGAGGACTCCAGCCACGTAGCTGAGCTGCGAGATTCACGCCACCAAACTTCGATCCGAAGGTGCTCTCCGATCATTGTCACTCAATTAGAGGTCTCTAGGGGTGGAAGAAGGGGCGAGGCACGAGCTTTTGAGCTGCGGAGGTGAGACTTTATAGGCTTCTCAGGGGGTTGGAATGATCGGGCGAGAGCACGCAACCCTAGGAAGGTCCGCGCTTTCCTAGGGATCCATGAAGGTCATGGATCCTAGGAGGAAGCTCGAGCAAAGAATTGGGGCGAGAGCGGGCCTGACCCTATCAGGAAAAATAGGAGATGAGGCTCCGACGAAGAGAATCGGGTCGAGTTAGCCTGGAAGGAGACATTGACCTGGGTCAACATTATGACGTGGCCCAATCAAAAGGGGTCTGGAATAGGACAAAACACGTTATTGGACAAAACAGAAGAGAAAAATAAAGATAATTACATTAGAAATATTAAATGAATTTCAATGAAAAATGAATAAAATAAAAATGTTTATTATTTTTCAAGGAATTTTCTGTAATTTTTAATTATTTTTATGAAAATAAATTAGTGTATATACAATATATAGTGTTATATACAGGTATAATATACCTATGTATTATGTACAATTATTTTTATTTTGTCATTTTTACAAAAATAACCCAATTTTATATTTTATTTATTTTTAATATAATATTAATAGTAAAAATTATTTTTATTTATTTTTACAAATTATTTACAAGTATGAAATAAATGGTGGATGTGACGTATATACATGTGTATTTGTACAATGAAAGAGGGATCTTATTTTTATTTTTATTTAATTTTTATGATTTTATTTTTATGTTATTAAAATTATATACAAGGAGGAAAAAATAATAATTTTATTTGATTTGTCAAAAATAATTTTTTTATACATAGGTAATATGTGCAATACAAAGTATGCCCTATCTCTCTCTACTTATTTTTTTGGCGATCATGTCAAGGCTTGACCTTCTCTTTGGGTTTGGGCCACTTTGTATTTGTTCTAAATACCTAGTTCCTTTTTCTTTCCCTTTATTCTTTTATTTTTGCACAAATACATGCTAATTATGCAATATTAACACATGCATGCATAATGCTATGTTATTGTATTTGCATGTATTAACATGTTGTTTTGCTAAGATAAATAGCTAAATAAAGAATAAAGAGTGAGAATCAGGGATTCATCACCTTGCACTGCTCTCCTCCTCACCCATCCCAATATGAACCACCACTGACTCACTTCTATTGAGCTTGAGACCAGAAATACTGCTAAAAATATCCACCAGCTGGCTCGACCATCTGTGCATCTCTTTTATGTTGCCTAGAAAAATCATCGTGTCGTCTACATATTGCAAAAGCAGAATTGAGATGGAACCTATTCGGAATCCCTCACACCACCCTTCGTCGACCGCTTTCTTGAACATCACTGCTAATGCATCTGCCACTAAAAAAACATCCGCGCTAATGGGCAACCATGTCTCACCCCCCTTTATGGTTGAAAAAGCCCCTTTCGGGCGTTCCATTCACCAAAAATGCATCGGAAGAGGTCGTGACACACCTCTTCATCCAAGCTATCCAGAGGTCTGTGAAGCCGCACCTCTGAAGGGATGCCCACATGAATCTCCAGTCCACACAGTCATAAGCTTTTTTGAAGTCAATCTTTCAAATCATTCTCTTCTTATTTTCTCATCACCATTGGAGGCAAATCTCAGACGCCATAACAAACCACCTGTCGCCCAGGAATAAACACAGTCTGATTCTGTAGAGTCACATCATCAAGCATCCTCCTTAACCTATTTGTCAGCACTTTGACCACAATCAAATAGATTGCATTTGATAAAGTGATCAGCCTATAATATTCCACTCGTAACAGGTGCTCTTTTTTGGGAAGGAGAAAAAGCAACGCCTGATTAACCTTCTCAAATCCCATGTTGCCATCTCTAAATTCATTGATAACTACGAGTACATCTTCCTCCAAAAGGTCCCAAAACACCCCATTAGAATAATACCAGAAAGTAGTCTCGTCCTGGTGCCCCATCTCCATTCAATCCCCACACCGCTCTTTTGACCTCCTCCTCATCAAAAGGTGCCTCAAGCCCAAGCGCCGGCGCCTCTGACAAGGACCCCACCCCTGTTCTATGGCACCCACATCCATCACCCTCCCTTCTTCTCGACATGTCCACATATGCTCCCTGAGAGCTCGCCCAAGCATATCCTCCCCCTCCACCCCGCACTTCAATAATTTGTATACAATTTCTCCATCTCCCAGAAGCCATCGAATGGAAAAACCTCGTGTTCTTGCCCCCTTCCCGCAACCACTTCTCTCTTGATCTCTACCTCCATTCCACTTCATCTTTCCTGTCCATCAGAAGCAACTCTTCTAACAACCTTGCCCGCTCCGGCACCTCATCCTGGTTATGGCCCCTCTGATCATCCAGCCCAGCTAGTCGAACCACTCCTTGTTGCATCTCAAGTCTTCTCTCTCTTTCCGTTGCATCTTCACACCACACACGAACTCAAGCAGGAAACTCTTCCGCAGCATCAATTTAGCAGCCATGCGTGCCACCCTCGACCTCATGACCTGCCACCCCCCTCCAAGAGTGGACACAAGGTAGCGACCACGCCTAAGGAAGGGGGAAAACTCTACTCCCTCTGGTGAGAGGAGAAATCTATCTACTCAAGATCTCGACCTAACGTTCCTCTAAGTGTAAGCACACCCTACCGCATCAATAATTGTGAGTCCCAAGGCATGGACCTGGTTCCTGAAATCTTCCGACCTTGTGTCACGCCCACCCATCCTCAACGGCCTATTTTCTGGAAACATAGTTACATTTAGGTCATCAAAAATGAGCCAAATGCCCCCTTCTCTACAAGATCCCACCTTCGATAGATCCACAACCAAGGAGCCAGGCCTTGAACCCGTAGGGCCATACACATTGGTCATCATAAAAATGACTTCGTCTGCTTTCCGCTTCATATGCACATATAACGAGAACAAGGATCTCCTCTCCCCTAGCTTCTCAAAAGCATCTCTCCCTCACTCGATCAGTAGCTCACCAGCTGCTCCTTGAGCCTCAACCTCTGCAAAGTCAAAAGAAAAGCTACCACATAGGTCACGCCACTCCTCTCCTCCCGGCCTCCAGACCTTCGTCTCTTGCAACAACACAATATCCGCATCAGCATCACTAATCAGACTCTTGACACATAGCCATTTCTCGAGACGGCCCAACCCTCTTACATTCCAAGATAACACCTTCATGAGGAAACAATTTTCTCCTTCCCGCGAGGCAGCACCATGCCCAAGCTTTCCGCAAATTTTCTGTCCACCATGCTAAAGAAGCGTGGTCTCCCAATTGGAGACCACGATCCCTCCTCTACAGAATCAAAACCTACTCCTCCTACTCGCCCCATGGTCCGGGCCAACACCACTCCCAAACCCCTCTTCCCCTTCTTCCTCCAAACTCGGTGCTTCCGCTCAAAACACCAGCCAACTCGCACCCCTCCCAAGTCCTTCGTGCTTCTCCCAGCCCCCTAGAACCCTTCCAAACCCTTTCCCAAACCTCCTTCCACTTCCATTCCCTCTCCCACCCCCTCTAGACCTCCCCCAGCTAGGTCATTCGGATGCACGATACCCTACACAGACTCATCCACCCCCATGAGAGCCACCACTACCTCCGCAGAACACATCCTCTTGGAAAGCCTTCCAATTGCTAAGCTATCTCGCGTGAAGTCTGAATCCCTCTCACACCCATCCCCCACCTTGGAGTCCAACACCAATAGTGGGGACCTCACCTCCTTTTCCCCGCAAAGCATGCCATCATCTCCTTCTGGTCCCTCCTGTCGACTCCCTCAAGACTCCCACACCTGACCACACCTTCCAGATTCTGCTCCCGAACAATATCCTTCAGAAAGCCCTATCGTGGGTCCACCATCAACTCTAGTCGGGCCTCCTGTCCTGACTTGCCATCAGACCCGGGTTTCGGATCCACCTCGCATGCAACCCCGGGGTCCAGGTCCGCAGAAACTCCTCCAAGATTTCAGGATTCTTCCACCACATGACTCGAAATCCTTATCTGCTCTACTACTACAGAATCTAAGGGCGCCCAAGCTGACCCCACAATCCTCGCCAGCTCTGCATGCTTTGTCAATAGTTGCATCCTATGGGCTTCTTCATTCCCCGCATGCCGCCATAACTACGCCAGATTAATTGCACCAAAAGAAATCATGAGATGACCTTGATTATGCGAAACCATCGGCCTTGATTGGTGGATACGAGGAGATGCTTGCACCATGTGTTTTTTTTGAAAGGTAAGTAAGTATATTGCTGTGAGAATTAGATTACATTACAAGAGTAGTTAAACCCCTAGTAAAAACCCCAAAGGGGGTAGGTATCTATTAAGAAAGGAGAAGTCAGAACAAGAGGCTAGGTTCCCAGCAAAGAGAGACAACAAAAAACTTTAGATTATGTATTTGAGATCTTCTAATATCCGGTTTGACGTGACCCTTGTAGGTGTAGTTGAGCTCGTGGTCCAACAGAGGTTGCGCTCCTTCCATATCCACCACGTAGAGGTTGCGATAGCAGTTCTCAATCTAAGAGCCAAGTCGGCGTCATGGTAATTAATGGACTTGAGCCAGTCCAGGGCATCCCTATTAGAAGAACCAGACCAAAGAGATGGAAGATGGAGAGCAAGAGAGATGAAGTCCTAGGTTTCCCTAGAGTATGGGCAACCCCAAAATAGGTGATCTCTATTTTCAATTTGGTGGTCACATAACGTGCAATTGCCATCAATGGACAAACCCATTTTTAGGATCCTATCATGGGTGGGAAGCCTATTACGAGCTAAACAAAACATACAACATTTATGCTTAGGGGCCGCCTTGGAGACCCATACTTCCTTCCAATAGCTGAAGATGGGGCCCCTTGCTCTAACCAGATTAAATCACGAGCGGAAGGAATAACCTGTAGGAGGAAAAGACCGAATGTATGGTGGGCCACGCTGCACAAGAATCGGTGCAATGATGTCTCTGTTCCTCAATAAGGCCTTCCAAATTAAGGAAGCATTGGATGAGGAAGGCAAGTCCCAAAAGGATTCCGCCCAAAGATATTTAGCATGCAGATAATCCACCCAGAGAAAGCCCTCTACAGTAAGGAACCTCCAAGTCCATGCAACCTTCGAGGCCTTAGCAAGATCCCCAAGGGACCTGATACCCAACCCCCCTTCATTGTAAGGACGACAAGCATCTAGCCATGCAATCTTGTGTCTCTTGTAATCCCACAAGAAATCAGCACAAAGGGAGGAAATCTTGGAGATGGAAGAGGAGGTGAGGATAGTGCAATCGGTCCCATTGAGCAAGATACCAGCAATGACAGAGTTAATAAGTTCAATTCGCCCCACCATTGAGAGTAATCACGCCTTCCAGCCGCAAAAATGGCTACGGACCTTATCCACCAGGACCTTCCCCACCAAAGAACAACCAATTTTATGGGAAAGAGGAATACCAAGATAGGTCGTGGGTAAGGCTTCAGCAAGGAGCCCCAAGGTAAGATTCCCAGCCGAAAAGAGACCTAGCAAGAGGGCACACAGAGGCGGACGCAAAGGCATGCTCGCGAGTGTGGTCGAAAACAGAGCAAAAATCACTTCTGTTAGGTTTCCACTCCAGATCAATCTGGATCATGGTACGATCACCCCAGGGGAGGATGAGGGGTAATTGATGGACACGCTGATGCAACTCGGGTTAAGGAATATCTAGGGTCGTTGCGACCCGAATCGCAGGCGCAATCGATCAAGAAAAATAGACCACCAACTAAAGAAATCAAGCAATCAAAATGAAGCAAGCAGTCTTGCTAGTTTATTTTACATGGTATAGCTACCAGGGTTGATCAGAAGGAGCATAGAATGATAAGTCTACGAAGTAGTCAGGTTACCAAGAAAAAATAAATTTGGTGGTTTTTAATTTTTTAATTTATTATGATTTTTTTAATGAGAAAACGGATAAAGAAAAAATAAAAAATCAACATTCAAACAATTATTTAAGGCTCCAAAAGTACTCAAAAATTCAAAACAAAAATCTTTTTAAGTTTTTAAAATATTAAAATGTTTTTGTGAATTTTCTGGGGTTTTTCTAATTTTTAGTTAATTTTCTAAAAATCAAAGAAGGACAAAAACAGTGACCAATGTACAGCTGGGATCTAAAGGCAAATTAAAATTATTTAAAATGCCTATAAAATCCTAGCAGTAATTTTATGTGAAACTACAAAATAAAATTTACCTACAGAAAAAGAAAACACAACTTTTTTGACTTTTTTATGATTTTTTAATGTTTTATAAGGTTTTTACTCTTTTTCAATTTTTAGGAGTTTTATAAATGGGAATGAATAAAAAATTGTATAGGAGCTAAAACAACACAAAATACACAATCAAATTTTTTTTGGAACTTTTCTAAGTATTTTAATATTTTAAATTGTCTTTTGAATTTTAGAAAATACCAAACGAAAACAAAACAAGCCGTAAAAATTACCAAAATTCCTACACAGTAGCAAAAGCTATGTGTCAGAAATTCAGAATTTTTGGAGCAAACTACTTATTTCATTAAAAACAAAACTCACAGCTCACCGGGACCAAAATGCAATAAAATTAAGTCCTGGGAGTAAAAAGTAACAGGCAATAAAATCCTAGGGTCCAATCTGCAATTTCTCGATCAAAATCTGCACAAGTCGTAAATCAATGTTCACAGGGGTATATTTGCAAATATGAAAAGTGAATATTCAATCCTTAACAGAAGATAAGTTCGGGGTAAACAATGCAAATAAACCAACTAAACATGTGACGAAGCACGTGATTCCACACAGGCAGGACTATAGTGCAAATATGAGAAACTACAGGTATTGGAATGCAAAATGATTCAACTATGATTTTATTTTACAGACTGAAGTAAAAACTAAAATAAACGCAAGGGAAAAAGAGCAATATACCCATGGGGCTCGTGACAGGCGCATGATGGGACGCGTGGCGGCTGCTGATGAAGCGCGATCGTGCGGCTCTGAGCACGTCATGTGTTAGATCTAACGGTTGTTAGATGGTCGGGGACGTGGCTGGTTTGGGGTCGTTAGATCTGACATCTAACGGTCTGACACCTCCATTGGATGGATGGCTGAGATGATGTCTGGGAGGTGGACTCGATCCAACGACGAAGAAGATGCTTGGAAGAAATGCACCTGGGCGAACTTCGTCGGAGAACGGAAGGTGATCTGTAGCTACGATGAAGCATCTGAGGGTGCCAATAGAATCATGGGTCCCTTCCGCGTCAGATGAACATCTCTGATGGAAGCTTCATCGGTCTGATCGGCGAGGCGACATGGATGACCTGAAGCTGCTCCGACGAGGACGGGCAAGGGTGAAAGAGGGACTCTCCACTTGCGTCAAGGTCTGCAAGGGAAAGCTTTGACTCAGAGCTACTCTCAGGTCAGGGTTATTATATCTGAAAGATCGAGAAGCGACGATGGATGGGGGGTGGGTCTCCGACGAAGATGGTAGAGGAGACCTATCTCCTAATCTCGATGTGATGATCAAAAGTCATGGTGATCAGGCTGTGGGAGAGGATGGAGGGCGAGCGTGGGTATCCATTTGAGCGGATGAGTGAGAGTAACGGGGCTCCGACCGGCTGGTCAGAGCTGGCAAAGGAGCGGCTACGATAAGTGGAAAGATTAAACACACGACGGAGTTAGGAACGATCTAAGGGATACCTGAAGGTCCGAGTATGATTCTGAACTCCAGAGGAAGTGAGCGGCGGGGTTATGGCCTCGACCACGCTGCGGCTGGCAAAGGAGGCTCCTCGGGCGGTTCTCCGGCCATGACAAGTGAGCTTCGCCTACACGATACCAATCCGAGCACCAAAGGTGGCCTCTGACGGCTGTCACCGCGAGGAAGGTCTCTAGGGTATCAGAAAGGGGTACAACACGAGCTGAGGAGCTGGGGAAGCGAGTGAAGCTTTTATAAAATGTCCCAGGTAGACGGAGGAAACAGGCTAGGGTACGCAATCCGAGGAAGATCCGTGCTTCCCTAGGGATCCGTGTGGATCTTGGATCCATGGGGAAGGCATGGGCGAAAAATCAGAGCCAGGGGATGCATGACCCTGCCAGGATAATCGGGAGAAAATGGTACGGTGGAACAGTCGGGTCGGGTCAAGCCCTGGAAGAGGTGGTTGAGCCGAGTCAACGTTCCTTCGTGGACCAATCAGAAAAAAGGATGTACAAAAATATTTATAAATTCAATTAAAAATAGTAAATGATTTTAAATTAAAAAGTGTGCAAAATGAAAAATATTTGTTATTTTACAAACTATTTTTTCTGTGATTTTTATTTATTTTTATGAAAAATAAATTGTGGTATATACAGTATAATGTATTATATAGGTATAAAATACATATGTATTTTGTACAATTATTTTTATTTTATTACTTTTACACAAATACCCAAATTTTTTATTTTATTCATTTACAACTTATTATTTGAAGTATAAAATAATTTTTGTTTTATTGTTATTATTTATTTATAAGTATAAAATAAATAGGGAAGGATACACATATACATGTATTATATAGAAGTGAGAGAGAGAATTTTATTCTAATTTATTTTTCTAATTTTTGTTTTATTTTTAGAGATATATACAAGGAAGTAAAAATACCTTTTTATTTTTATTTATGTCAAAATAAATTATATACACATATGGTCCATATATACAATGTGAAGTGGCCCTATCTCTCTCTACTTATTTTATCTGCCGATCATGCCAATGCTTGGCCCTCTCTTGGTTTTGGGTCACTCAATTTTTATTCTAAATATTTCCTTCTTTTTCTTTTATTCTTTACTCTTTTATTTTTGCATAAATACATGCTAATTATGATACATTAACACATGCATGATTATAGCTAAATTATTGTATTTACAATTATTTACTTGATGCTCTACCGAGATAATAAGCTAAAATAAAAGAATAAAGAGTGATGAATGAGTATTCATCACCCCCCATACTTTACTTTTGCTAGTCCCTTAGCAAACACTTATTTGAAAAAGAAGTGAAAAGATAAAGGAAAAGAAAAGAAAAAGAAAGAAAATCAAGGTTGATTATTAAACTTGTCTTCATTAAATTGAAGTATGGAGCTCAATCAGACCTTTGGACTATTAGTTTGTCGAAACCTTATTTGGACATAGGTTTAAAACTTAACAGCCTCTAAGTTCCACCAATCTATGGTCAAGACTCCTCAATAATCCAGATCAGAACAAGTCTACAAACACAAACTCTAATGACCATGAATCTTTTCTTGTATTGTGTAAGTGATATTTAGGTCCCCACCTCAGAAATGGCAAAGTAACAACCCCCTCAACAAGGTAACTCTAATGCCCTAGTCTGGAAGCTCTTTCCTTGAGGAGCGGGGTATTCCCTTCTAAGTTCAAGTGCAATCGGCTCAAGAAGAGGAGGAAGAAGAGAATGGACCATGACCAGCGTAGCCATGTATCCTTGGGAGCCCAACCAGTGTAGCTAAGTCTCCCTGCTGCAAGCTTCATGAGATAGGAATGGGTAACGTAAGCTTTGCTTTATTTGGATATATACACTCCGGTGGGTATTTTATTTTCTATCAGACCCACCACTTTTTTGGAGTTTTTCTTTCTTTTGCACATTTTTTTGATGTGCATATGTACAACATATCTACATGGTGTAACATAAATACATAAGGATTTTTTCCTCATGAGCCAGTAGACTATCCCTCTTTTGAAGAATTATTACAACCCACAACTCCTGTCTTTAGACCTCAATGTCGCCAGACCAAGTTGAGACACACTTCCTTCACTAAAAGAAGATGAGAGGTTCCGCCTAGAAGTACTACCCTCGTATGCTACCCCAAGCCAAAGAAGACTGCCTCCTCACCACCTCATTCGTAGATAGCTATGTCTAAGGTGTTGGTGCAAGTAAAGCCATTATCAGGTGAGAGTCATGTGTGCGTTGCTAAGTGTTCTACTTTGCCTCATCAAGATGACACATGATCATATCCTAGTGGACTCAAAGTTTTAAGTCCCAAATGGATCTGAGAGGTCTTAACCCTAAGCCCTATTGGGTTCCTCTTAGAATTAGGTGGATTAAGGTCTTAACCAAGCTCCATTTTCCAATTTAATTCCAGGCTAGTTTAAATGTCAACTATGATTTAGAAAAACTGTACAAGTATATACAAAAATCTCTTTATGCAAGTTTTTGAAAATGTGCAGAGTTTTTGAAAAATGTTTGAATGAATGAATGCATAAGTTTTGCAAACTATTTACACACATTTACACAAGGGTTTTTGCAAACTTTTTGCTTTTCAAACATTTTACAAAAACTTTATACTATATAGATAATTTTGATATCAAAATATTTACAAACTCTTTACACACAAAACATTTTTACAAACATTTGTACAACAATAATTTTATAAATAGCTATGTATGTGCAAGAAAGAATATTATATACAAGAAAATTTTTAAAATTTTTATGGATTTTTGGATAAAGGATTTTAGCCATTTTATTTATTAACACACTCACACAAAGTACGAGTTATGGCTAAAGTATATGTGAAATATATACGACACCCCCTATACTTAGCTCGAACGATGTCCTCAGAGTGGATCAAGAGCGATGAAGAAGACATAAGTCATGCTTAGTATAAGGAAGTGAAAAGGAATGGTATAATACAACAACGAATCAACGAATAGACTAGAAAAGAATCTTGGTGTTTTCCCCCTATACATAGGATTGAGTAATCCTAAGTATAGCAAACTGTACACAAAAGGGAAATCCGAGTTGAAAAATGTACAGTGTCTACCTTCCCGATATTTAGGGTAAAATATCCCTAAGTATAGGCAACAAAATAGAGGTAAAAAGAATCAAAAGAGAAATCAAAAGTCTGACACCCCCCTATACTTAGGGTAAAGTGCACCCTAAGTATAGCATAATCATAAGATGCGAATGGGGTGTTGGATTGAAGAATGGTATGATATGGACATCTGGATGTGTACAAGGCGGAAGACAATGATAATCAGGCATGAGATGTAATAGATGTGAGTTAAAGACTACATCTCACGCAAAATGAATCGAGGCGACGTCAACGACCAGTGGCTCATTATCTAGATATGGCTTGAGTCGCTGCCCATTAACATGAAAGGTAGAATCTGATGACATTTCAGATATGTCAATGCTCCCATTGGCATGTAACTTTCGGACTAGGTATGGTCCCTTCCATTTGCTCTGCAACTTCACTTGAAATAATCTAAGCCTATCATCGAACAACCATACTCTCTGATCTGGCTCAAACTGTTTGTGGCTGATATGAGAATCATGCCACTCCTTCACTTTCTCCTTATATTGTAGGCTGCTCAAAAAGGCTGCATCTCTAAGCTCCTCTAGGGATGCCAATTCTGGCCTCCTCTGATCCCCTACACTCATTGGATCCAATAATATGTTTGTGACAACCCAAAGTGACTAATGCCTAATCTCAACATGTAAATGGCAAGGCTTGCCATAAACGAGGCGAAAGGGAGAGGTACCCAAAGGATTCTTGAAGGAAGTCCGATATGCCGACAAGATTGAGTCCAAAAGCTGTGACCAATCCTTTCAATCAGGGCGGACTACCTTCTGTAATATCGTCTTGATCTCCCTATTCGACACTTCAGCAAGACCATTGATCTGAGGATGATATGGAGTGGCTACTCGATGGTCAATGCTGAACTTGCTAGCAAGGGCCTTTACCTTGTCGTTGATGAAACGAGGCCCCCTGTAAGATATCAACACTCTAGGCACTGATGAATACTCATTCATCACTCTTAATTATTTTATTTTAGCTAAATATCTTAGCAAAATACCATGTAGATAGCTGTAAATACAATAAATTATTAATAGGCATGCATTTGTCAATATTCAATAATTAGCATGTAATTGTGCAAAAATAAAAGAATAAAGAATAAAGAGAAAAAGAAGTAAATATTTAGAATAAATATTGAGTGACCTGAACCTAAGAGAGGGCCCAATATGGGCCTCATCGCCAAATAAAATAAGTAGAGAGAGATAAGGCCACTCTACCTTGCACACATTTCCTCTTTATGTACATATTTTATTTTCACAAAAATAAAATAAAAATGTGTTTTTATTACCTTGTATATATTTCTAAAAATAAAACAAAAATTAGAAAAATAAAAACAAAATAAAAACAAAATAATTTCTTTCGCTACCTTGTACATAGTACATGTATATATGTATCACACTTCTATTTATTTCACTCTTGTAAATAAACAATAAAAATAAAAAAATATTTTATACTCCAAATTTTATGTTGTAAATAAATAAAATATAAAATTGGGGTATTTATACAAAAATAGGAAAATAAAAATAATAATATAAAATACATAGGTATCTTATAACTGTATATAATATAATATAATGTATATATCATAATTTGTTTTTCAAAAAAATAAATAAAAATCACTAAAAAATAATTTAAAAAATAATAAACATTTTTCATTATGAAATTATTTTAAAATAAAATCGTTTTCTATTTTAACTTTATTTTATAAATCTTTTTTATTTCATGAATTTTGATTGGTCCAGGAGGATTGTTGACCTCGGTCAACTCCCCCTCCCGGACCAGTCTACGCCCAAATCTGAATGTCACTCCATTTTCTCTGAATATTCTCGATCGGATATGGGCCCCTCCTGCCTCGATTTCTTTGCCCGCTTCTTCCTGGTGGATCTGCAACCCTTGCAGATCCCTAGGTAAAGGCGGATCGCCCTCGGTTCGCATACCCGTGGCCGATCTTCTTCACCACCTGGGAACGAGTATAAAGTCTTCATTCCTTGCCCCAGCTCAATAGCTCGTGTCGTACACCCTCCTACTACACAAGCCTTCTTCCCCTTGGTGACAGCAATCGGCTAGAGTCTTTGGTGGTCGGATTGAGGTGTTGCAGCCGATGCTCGAAACACGTGGCCGGACCTCTGCCGCGTTCGAGCCTCCCCACCTTCTGCAGCGTGGTTGAGGCGAGACCAACCTCGAAGCCACCCCCTGGAGCTAAGGATTGATCTCAGACCTTCACGTAGCTTTTATTTGCTCCTTAGTTCCTGTTATTTCGATCTTTCCACCCGCCATCCCGTCAGCTTCGACCCGACGGTCGGATCTCCATCAGCCACCCTTAGCCTCTTAGATAGGATCCCCTGCTCACCGTCACCTTTCCCCCGCATCCTGATCATACCGATCTTGGCTATCCGAGCCAAGATTAGGTTAGGTTCTATCCTTCGCATCGCCGGAACCTCCCTCCGCCTCCACCCATCGCTTACCTTTGTCTTTAATCAAATAACCTTGGCCGGAGCACGCCTCCGATAGGAGCTTTACCCCACAGGTCGAGTCACGCGTGGAGACCCCCCAGAGCACATCATCCCATCGTCGCCGGAGCCATCCCAGGTCGCAGCCACCTTAACGGAGATCTGACCGGTGGATGCTCCATCCGACCTCGCCACCTGACACGGAGGAGCGTCGCGAGTCAAGACCCCCATCCTGATCATTCATCGTACGCCCGGAGTGCCGCCAGTTCTCCGACGAAGTTCGCTAGGGAGGAGTTCTTCCAGGACCTTCCTCAGCCGTCGGATCTTCCCTCTCCGCCATATTACATCTGAGCCGTCAATCGCCCATGCCTGACAGGCCGTTAGATCTGACATCTAACGGCCCCGTACGCCCCACGTTTGCCCCCTTTGACAGGCCGTTGGATCTGCTAGGTGTCGTCGTCAGAGCCGCACATCTCCAGCCATTCAAGACGCGCCCCCTGTCACCCACGTGACCCGCACGTCCTGCCTGGGTAACTTTCTCCTATGCCCCTGCGTTTCTTTTATGTTTTTATTTAGTCTGTAAAATAAATAGCATACTGTGGACTTTTTACACTTTGGCCCCATCTGTTTTTATTATTTGCATTTTGGTCCTTCATGTATGGTTGCACTTGCATCGTCACGTGTAGATATGTAACATTTGCATGTATGCCCTCAGGTTTAGTGAATGTTATGTTTGTAAGTTTTAGTTTCATATTTGCACTTATACCCATGTGCGTGCTGAGTTTTGACATGTGCTGAATATTATGGAAAAATTGCAGTAGACCCCCCTAGAGCACATCAGCCCATCTTCACCCGGAGCCATCCCAAGTCGCAGCCACCTTCACAGAGATTTGACCGGTGGATGCTCCATCCAACATCGCCACCCGACGCGGAGGAGCGTCGCGAGTCGAGCCCCCCTACCTGATCTTTCATCGCACGCCCGGAGTGCCACCAGTTCTCCGGTGAACTTCGATAGGGAGGAGTTCTTCCAGGACCTTCCTCATCCGTCGGATCTTCCCTCTCCCAGATTACATCTGAGCCGTCCATTTCCTGTTCCCTTACAGGCCGTTAGATCTGACATCTAACAGCCCCGTACGCCCCACGTTCGCCCTCTTTGACAGGCCGTTGGATCCGCCAGGTGTCGTCAACAGAGCCGCACATCTCCAAGCATTCAGGACACGCCACTTATCACCCACGTGACCCGCACGCCCCGCTTGGGTAACTTGCTCTTATGCCCCTGCAATTCTTTTATGTTCTTATTTATTCTATAAAATAAATAGTATACTATGGACTTTTTGCACTTTGGCCCTTGTTGTTTTTATTATTTGCATTTTGGTCCTTCCTGTATGGTTGCACGTGCATCGTCATGTGTATCTTTGGAACATTTGCATGTATGCCCTCAGGTTTAGTGAATGTTATGTTTTGAAGTTTTAGTTTCAATATTTGCACTTATACGCCTATGCGTGCTGAGTTTAGACATGTGTTGAATATTATGGAAAAATTGCAGTAGGCCCCCTAGGTTTTTGACGTGTGTTATCATTAACACCCTGGAACTTACTTTCCTTGCATATTAGTCCCTGTGTGTTGCACATCTTTGATTGGTTGAAATAAATAGCAAATTTCATCCGAAATTCATGAAATTTGGATACGTGGCTCCTTCCACAGTGTAAAAATTTCTGAGAATTTTGGGCTTGTTTTGTTTTCAATTGATATTTTTAAAAATTCAAAAAAACCTTAAAAATTGCTTCTATCTAATTTGAAAAATAAACTAAAAATATTAAAAACCCTCTAAAAATCTAAAAAAATCATTGTTTTCTTCTTTTGGTGTGTTTTTTCTTCTTTTAAATTTTTGTTGCATTTGGATTTATAAAAACCTTAGAAATTGAAAAAACCTGAAAAACATAGAAAAATCATTAAAAATTCAGAAAAAAAAATAAAAAATGCAATTTCTTTTTCTGTAGTTAGGATTTTATTTTTAATTTCTCATAAAATTATTGCTAGAATTTTATAGGCTATTTAGGTATTTTTAAAAAGCCTTTAGATTCTGGCTGCACAACATCTTTGATTTTTAGCCTTGTTTTATTTTTATAAAATTAACTAAAAATCAAATAAATCCAAGAAAATATCAAAAACCCTTGAATATTTATAAAAACCAAAATATTTTTATTTTAATTTTCTGACCTGTTTTGGTGTGTTAAATAATTATTTATTTGTGCCCTTTTTGACTTTTTTTACATTTTTCTTTATATAAAAATTATAAAAAATTTTGAAAAACCAAAAATCCATCAAAAATAGTTTGTTTCTATATTTTTGAACCCTGACTACTTCATAGGTGTCTCCAAACCGTGCTTTTTGTGTTCGACCCTGGTAGCTATACCAGGTAAAATAAAATAGCGAGACCGCTATTTGTTTGCTTGCTTGCTTGATTTTGATATTGGTGGTCTTCTTGAGTTTCTTGATTGATTCTGATCCGAGTGATTGTGGTCGCAACGACTAGTGACACATTTTACCCTTAGTCGCTCGGTTCTTCGGGTCATCAGAATGGCACCGTTGTCGGGGAGCATGACTTAGTAGTCGGCTTTTCGTTCTTTTTTGGTTTTTCTTTTTCCTTTCTTTTATTTTCTTTTTATTGTGTTTTTTTATTTCTGTTTTTGTTGGTTTTTATTTCTTTTGATTTTATTTTATTTGCTTTTGTTTTTATTTTTGCATTTATTTTATTTTATTTTTCATTATTATAATAATTGTGGTCTAACACATCTCTTGTTTACTTTTCTTACGAGGGCCCAACGATCGAGGCGGCTTTCTTTGGGAAGACAACACAATCACGAGACTTGGAGGCGGCTCTTTTCTGTATAGATCTACAGGAGAGCGCGAGAAGGGAGAGCAGGAGTGTTGGGGAGATTTAGCTTAGGTTTAGCTTAGTTTCTTTTTCAGCACTATTATTGTTGTAATAATACATGACCAGGACAACTCAGAGACACTATCAGAGACTTGGTGATTTTTGGGATCTGTTTCGCCAAGCACCGGTGTGCTCGGGGGACCTCATCGTGAATTTAGATGGTTTTGCTTTTGTCGATTTTATTTTCTTCGATTCTAGAGGATTTTAGCCTTAGCCTAGGATTTTCTGTTGCCTTGTGACGTAATTATTAAGGCCCAACCTTAATTACTTTGTCTGTTCCTATAGACCAAATAATTGGACCTTAATTAATTAATTACTAAAAAGCTAACCTAGTCACTAAAGGGGTCACATGCCGTTAAAGGCTGTATACAGTGCTGGCAAGATCCGTTGTGGTGGACACCGATCAGCATCAGAGACCGGACTCCGACCCCTCCTATTGACCTGTTTGCTACCGTTCTTCGCATGTAGAAATTTCTGCATAAGGCCGATTTCCTCGTTGCATCATTTAGATTTGTTTTATTTCTGTCATTTCAATTATGCGTGGATCATTTTGCATGCAGAGTGCTGGAAATAGGTACGCATCCCTTACTCAGCATGCATCATCGTGTTTAGTCGCGCATCGGCTTTTTCGACTTCTCCCCCTGTTTTCTTGGACTTAATAATAATTAGGAGAACCGAAAAATTCGTTAGGCGTTGTTTGATTTTGAAAAATATCTAAAAAACAAAAACTATAAAATTGGGACTGTTTAAGCAAACTTGACCTAAAATTCACTTCACCAAAAAAAATGTCTTGGGAGAGCAATCCCCTCATTGTATGTTTTGAATGAGCGAGAGAGTGACCCGTACCCTAGGCTAGAGCCACATCCTACCCTTCTTCAGACTACTGAATTTAAGTTAGTCGTTCTCCAGTGAGAATCATTCCGATCTCCCGTAAAGCGGGCCACGATATCCTTAACGGAGCGAGTCGATTGGGTAGTCGGTAAACGCTCCGCGACTTGTACTGGCTGGGAAAGATCTAGCTTGGGATCGGGACAGTCTCCTGGGGGCCCTCCCAACAGCTTGCTTAATCGCTCTGATAGACTATTTGATCACCTAATAAAATTGACAAGATAAAAGACCAAACCTTCACGTTCATCAGCTCTGCGTGCGTAGGTGAATAAGGGGTTTTCCTTGACCGATCCTGTTTTCTATTCAGATCTCATCTGCCTTACTCGCCAGATCGATATGATGGGTCAGAGGTCCCTTAGGCAGCCTCTGGCTGTACCTCTTTCGAGCACTCCGGTCCGCTCATCTAGGTTGGTTCGTGAGAGCCGATACCTACTCTCCGAACTCAAGTACAACATCCTATTCCCCCCTGACCACCCTTTCACTAGTCCTGAGGTGCCCGATCAGAGACAGCAACAGTTAGTTGATTTATCGGTACCTGAGTTTGGATCTTTTGCCTTTGCAGAGACCATGGCCAGAAGCGAGGAGCGCACCGATGGTCCCAGAGGAGAGCAGACATACGTACTGGACCATGGTGCGATCAACAACACCCTGTTAGCCTCCCTTGAGACGATGCAGAGACATATTCGCGATCAAGGAGCTTTCATGGTAGATATGCACCGGGATATGGAGCAGATGCGAGCAGATAGAGAGCAGCGCAGACCCAATGGAGGAGACAGACCAGATGACTGACAGCCTGAGGAGCAGCCAGCAACAGCCGCAACAAGACCGATGAGGGAGTTGCACAACCCTGATGCGACACTCACGCACAGATGGATAGTGTTGTCGTCTATTCTGAGAGATTTCAAGCTCCCACCTCAGACGATCCAGCTTCTTCCCCACTTCCACGGACTCACTACTGAGGAGCTGCACCTTCATCTCCATGAGTTTGAGATGATATGCAGTATTGTCTACGATCGCCTCGTGGATGAGGATACCATCAAGATGATGGGTTTCCCCTTCTCCCTCGTCGATAGAGCAGCCAACTGGCTAAAGCACCTAGGGAGATTTGTCACTACTTGGGAACAGCTCCGGAACGAGTATCTCAACAAGTATTATCCACTCGGTCGGACCAATGCAGCCAGGGCCCTGATCAACAATTTCTCCATGCTCCCCAGTGAGCAGTTTTACCAGGCATGGGATCGCTTCAGGAAGCTCACAGACCAGTGCCCTCATCACGACATATCCAAGCCCAATCTTGTCCAGAGCTTTTTCTGCGTGCTTACACCGGAGCTGCAAGGGTTACTCATTGCATCATGTGGGGGCTCGTACTTCGCCAAGGATGAGGATCAGGTCTGGGCCATGTATGAGGAGATGGCTAAGAACTATACGGTTATGTCCCGGACTCGCCTCTACACTCAAGGGAAGCCCACGCCACAGGCTGTGTCTTATCAGAGGATAGTATGGGTCGATGTCGGTCCTTCGACATCATCAGCGGCAACAACACAAGTAGAGTCGACAGCTGCTGATATGGGGATCATCAGCGAGAAGCTGGACCGGATCGAGTTAATAGAGAAGAAGTAGTACCGGGGCATGACGCAGATCGACCAGATGGCACAGACGCTGAGTGACCTGAAGACCCAGATCATGTGTCTCCAAGAGGTGCAGACGGCTTCTCATACCCGTCTCAGGTCACAGGCAGACACCGGCATAAGCAGCAGCTCGACCCAACCCTCCACACAATACCGACAGGTTCACCATGTTCAAGCGGAGCCGTTCCAGCAGCCGCAGCAGCAGTATGTTCAGCCGCCACCATCTCAGGACAACCACATGGTGGTGTATCAGCCGGACCAGCCTGTGGCAGTACTCCCCCCACCCACCTATGAGCGGGAGCCGTTGATGGATATCAACGGGATATGGTATGATCGACTTCAATCTGGGATCCCACGAGACCATCCTGGATTCCGTTGGTCGACCGGAGGTACCAGTTCCCAGCAGCAACCTCCAGTTCAAGGTGTCCAGTACGGCCAACAGCGAGAGCAGCACCAGCAGCCCCAGTTCCCACCACACCAACAGCATGGTCCTCGTCCCTATCAACAGGGACAGTCATGGAGGCAGCCGCAGCAACCTCCAAAGTATCATTCTCAGCAGTATCGCTCTCACTCCCAATAGCAGCAACCTTACTTCTAGAGAGGCCACCCGTCAGGTTCTCATGGCCCCGCCTATGAGAACCCCGCCTTAGATGACTTAGCCCACCTCATCTCTGACCAGCAGGTTACCTTCCGACGGGAGATGAATGAGTTTCGTCAGGAGATGAGAGAGATCATCAAAGGAAAGGCCGCCATCCCTGCCCAGATCGAGCCGAATCCGAACAACCTCAAGAGGAAGTCTAAGCAGGTAGAGTTTACAGAGGTTACCACTCCTAGTGATTCCCTTGGTGATATTTCTGCATACATGTTTGATGGTGACTTTGTCACACTTAGTAGCGGTAGGATGCCAGTAGGCGATGCCTCGTCTGAGCGACGACCCCATGTAGCTTCAGGAGCGCCAGATGAGGAGGAGAGCGGTGCTGATGCTGCTCGTGATGATGATGATGGTGGTGATGACGCCACCAAGGATGTTGATCCAGCTGACGGTGCTGAGGCCATCACTTCACCAGATGGAGGAGGTGGTACTGATGCCGCCAGAGTTGCTGAGCCAGAGCGTGGTACTGATGCCGCTATTCCAGATGTCGAGGGTGGTACTGAGGCCACCAATTTCATTCATGTTGCTTTTCCTGCTACTTATGTATCTCAGGCTGATTCTGCGAATAAAGGAAAGGGTTTATTGATGAATCTACGTTTCATCATCTTTATTCTATCATTTTGGCCTTAAAAACTCTAGTAAATGCGTGTAAATAGGCTTAATTTAGGCATTTTATCATCCATGCATCATTGTGTAAATAGTGTATAAAATGTGGTTTTTAAAGCCAAAATTATAGAATAAAGAAAAGAAAAGAAAATAAAAAGAATAAAATATTGTAAATATTTTATGACCCGAAACCCCGAGACCTAGGCATCTCGATGACTAGGTTGACAAAGAATAAAGTAGGGGGAGATAAGTGTCAGAATCTAATAAAATTCATTTATTTAATTCATTTTTTATTCATTTTGGGACCTATTTTTAGTTCCACTTTTTATACTTCAAATAAAGAAACTTTATACATGAAAGTTGTATATAATTAAATAAATAAAAACACAAAATTAATTTCATATAAAAATAATGTACAGATTAAAAGTTAGGATCTGAATAAGATTCCAAAATCCCAACATCCCAGACCTGTATCTCTCAAATAAAAAATCGAAATGTATTAAAATAACATTAATTGTATATAATTTTAAATAATCTATTTAATGAAAGTGGTTTCGTATTTTTTGAAGTTACGGTTTGAAAGTTAAGTTTTAGACCCCTATTGTATACATGTACCGATTAAAATATTCATTTTATTTATAATTCATTATTTTTATTATCTCATATTTTGTATTATTTTGTAAATATTATATATATATACAAATTAAAAGTGGAATAAAATGATAAATAAAACATTAAAATCAAAATTCTTGTATAAAATACATAGATGAATTACCAATGTACTGTGTTAGAACCACGTTTTTCGCCGTTGTCACCGATTTTTGGAGGACGCATCTTGCATCTTTTTGCAATGCGGTCTTCTTAACTTTTTCTTCCCTTACATCCACCACAGACGCCCAAGATATATCTTGAGTATTGGATCATTGATTCTCTCTATTTTCTTCGATCTTTGGAGCATGTTCATCATGTTGTCTACCCCCCCCCCCCCCCGGTTGTGCGTCAGAACATTGGGTTTTGCCCATATTCTCAAATTTTTAGAGGCCGAAGCGTTCACCAAATCGCTACGATTCCTTCTTGACTTTTGCTTCCCATAAATCCACCATACACGCCCAAACATTATATCGAGAGTTGGGTTGTCGATTCGCTAGATACACACCGATCTTCTTGCCACCTCATCAACTCTTTAACCAGCCCCTGCGACTCCTGTCTGAGCCTCGTTTTTGTCCGTTTTCTCGGATTATTCAAGGCCGATCATTTCACCCAATCGCTAAGCTTCCTTCACGCTTTTTCTCCTTGAAGTAGCCTCATACATGCCCAGAGGTTGCTTGGAGGATTGGATCAACGATTCACTCGATCTCTATCGTTCTTTGGAGCCACCCACCTTACGTGTACAAAAAAACCCATCTTCTTCCCATTGATTTTTTGAACCCTCTTGGACCCATTTTGGCCACCCTTCTTGGAGCTCAAGATAGAGTGAAGTGACAGTGAGCTCTCCAGCTCCTCGGAGGCGCGGCTAGGCGAGTCGAAGGGCGACTCCACCCCCTCCTCCAGCCACCGACCGTTGAGGTTCCACCTTCCTGGTTTCTAGGCCAGTTGAGGTCAGTTTTTTGCTCGTTTCCTCTTTATTCACTTGCAGACCATAGATTTATTCTAGCATTTTGTTTACTTGATTTTTAGTCACTTAATCACCCAGTTCACCCCTCACCGGAGCAAGCTCCGGCGAGCTTCCAACCCATCATTTCAACTTTCATTTATCCTCCTCGACGCGGCTCACATCTCACCGCTGCCATCCTCCGCTATTCTACGTATCCTCATACACAACCCCCTCCATCTTCGGCCACATACGGTGGACGGAGCACATCCTTCTTCCCTCACCAAATCGAAGGAAAACCCATTCATATCCCATTTTTTGTGTATCTAACATCTTGGCCGAGTTTTGTACTCGAGCCCTTCTTCTAATTGCAGGTACATCGGAGCACTTTCACGCACATCCCCTAATTGTCAAGGAGCATCTTGACGCCACAAGGATTAGTGGGACATTTTGCAATCACGTCCCCTCATTTTGGGCATATTTCGGAAAGTTTTCGAGTATCTTTTGAACTGCAGTTTCGTTCTTATATTTTCATATGTACCCCTACACTTAAATACTCATAAATCATTCATTTGAACTCTGTTTTCTATGAGATTTCTTTTGTTCGTGTCAAAATTTTAAAATATTCTGATGTACAAGCTATTAATGGTGAATTTTTGAACTCAGGACACTGATTTGGTGTATTTTGTTAATAACTCTTTCAATACTTTATATCACTTGCTAATTGTTGGATATGTTGTAGCAATTAGTGGGGTCGAATTTGTATTTTAAATTTCATCGAAAGATATTATGGTTTGTGTCCTATAAAATTTCAAGATTATTTTGAGTGATTGATGGAGCACCGTTTATCTATTTAAAATCTAAAAACATGTCCGTGTACCCCTGAGTTTGTTCTACAATTAGGGATTTTTGTTGTATTTTTATCTTTTTGTTCGGGTAGTCAAAAAAATCAAAAAGATTATTTCTACCTTCCTGTCGTCTTTTATTTTTAATATATTCATAACTTTTTTGAAAAATTCCAAAAAAAATATTTTTTGTTTGTTTATGTGAGTTTTAAATTCAGACCAAAAATCATTAAAAATTTCAAAAGAAAACCCCTAAAAATCGCAAAACACCAAAAATCATCATAAAAATCTTAAAAATTCCACAAAAATCCTAAAAATACAATTTCAGTTTCTGAATTTTCCCTATTTTGTTATCTTCTTTTTATGATTTTGTTTGTTATTTTCATCCTCATTTTAAATTCGACCAGTAAGTTCGTTTATTGTTTTTCAGTATTTTTGATTTTAAAAATACCAAAAAATTATGGAAAAATTTGGAAAAATCACAAAAATAGTAGAAAACTATAAAAAAAACACAAAAAAATTTATTTCCTGGATTTTGATAATTTTTACCTCTTTTTATCTCTCTCATCTATCTTGTATATATATACATCCTATTTAGCTTTCTATCTTTGTTAAAAGAAAAAATATAAAAATATAAAATATAAAAAGAAAATACAAAATCAGTAAATTAAAAATCAAAATATAAAAAAATAAAAACAAAAATTAAATAAAAAATATAAAGTTCAAAAACCACAAAAAATAGCATTTGCATAGACATTTGATCACTTTCTGTCTTGAGCGTTTATCTTACCGATCTATCATGCTTGTTCCCTGTGTTCGACACTCTACATTAGTTGCACTATACACATATTTTGTAGAGTTATAATAAATTTTAACTCCACACTTTAATTTCCATTGCTTGATATTATTTGTGGGATAATTGTTGATTAAATCCGGATTTCGGAGCGGTCAACGCATCGATTGTGTTCCCGCCTTGTGTGGAATACACGACTGCCTGATTTTTGGGTTTATCAAATGGCACCGTTGCCGAGGAGCAACAACATATAGATCATTTCTTTGTGATTGACAGTTATTGCTTGTCTACATTTTTGTTTCTCTCATTTATTGATATATCTTGTTGAGCTATCTAACCTCCTCTCTTTGTGACGTTGTGCGATCGCGGATCGAGGGAGACGCTCTACTCAAGGTGCTTATATACCCACGTGAAGCCGGCTTAGACTTGCTACCTTGGCACTAAGGACTTAGAGGATTTTGTAGCTTAGCTCTATATATCTTGTTGCATATACTTGTGTAATTTAAGTGAGAGAGTGACTCATTAACTTGTAATATTCAGGACTTGGACACTTCCGCACATCACGAGGTCCATTGCCCGAGGGATTGTTCCCTTGGGGGCCTCGTCAATTTTTCGCGGATTTTTCACGATTTTGCTGATTTTACTACTTGTTTGATTCACACGGATTTAGCCCCTATATTTAGGAGTTTTTATTGATTGTGACGTAAAAAGCTAAGGCCCGACTCCTAATATCTTGCCTGCACCTATAGCTCGTAATTGAACTTAGCTAAAAATCAATTGAAAAAGCTATTTGACTTGGACTAGAGACCACGTGCCAGGAGGGGTCGTACACAGCGCTTGCAGGATCCATTGTGGTGGAAACTGATCGGCTCCCAAGATCGAACTCCGGTCTCTCTTCCTAGTCTTAGGTACTTGTTCTTCACGATTAATAGAAGTTGCTCATCTAGGGATGATTTCCTCGTGCATCATATAGGTAGTTTATTTCCTGTCTTTTAATTTATACGCGGATCACCCTGCATGTAGAGTGCTGGAGCAAGGTATGCATTTCTATCTTTGCATACCTTATTGTGTTTGATCACGCATCAGCTTTTTCGACTTCCTTCCCCATTTTATTGGACTCAAAATTACCCAAGAAATCGGAAAATTTGTTAGGCATTGCTTTTATTCAGAAAAATACCTAAAAAGTGACAACCACATAAAATTGGGACTACTAATGCAAACTTGACCATAAAACTCACCTCACCAAAAAATTTTGTCTTGGGGAGAGTTATTTCCTCATTGTTTGATTTATCTACAGCGAGAGAGTGACCCGCACTCTAGGCTAGAGCCATGCCCGAAATCTTAGTTGAATACTGGTCTTGGTGAGTCGTTCTCCAGTGAGGATCTCTCCGATAACCGGTAAAGCGGACCGCGACGTCCTTAGCAGAGGGAATTGATCGGGTAGACGGTAAACGGTCCGCAATTCATACTGGCTGGAAAAGATCTCATTTAGGATTGAGACAGTCGGCTAGGAAAGTTGGGCTCCCAACAGCTCACTTAATCTCTCTGATATATTGACTGATCACCTAAATAAAATTGACAAGATAAATGATCGAACCTTCACGGTCATCAGCTCAGAGTTGTGTAGGTAAATTGGGGGTTTGATTGCCAATCTTGTTTGCATTCCAGATCTCTTCCGCCTTTCTCTCTAGATCAAGATGATGGGAAGGAGATCCCTTAGGCCATGTCTAGTGGCACCGCTATCGAGCCTCCTCCTTTTTCATCTAGGTCAGCTTCGGGGAGTTTAGACCCACTCTCCGAGCTCGAGTTCACGTCCTCCCTGTTGCCCCTCGGCCACCCTTCTTCTTCTATTAGTCCTGAGTGTCAGAGTTTAGTGCAACAAAGATTTCTGGACATTTGACGGCACCTGAGATGGGTACCTTTGCCTTTGCACAGACCCGAGATATGGCCAGCAGTGAGGGACGCCCTGATGAGCAGGGACATCCTCCATTTGTATACAATCAGACTGCCATCAACAATTCATTGCTAGCTGATGAATCCCCATTCATCACTCTTTATTCCTTTTTTTAGCTAGAAACCTTAGACAAATACCTTGTAAATCCTTGTAAATACAATAAATTATCAAAATGCATACATCTTGTAATTATGCATAATTAGCATGTTTTTGTATAAAAAATAAAGGAATAAAGAAACACAAGAAAAATAGGGAAATTTTTAAAATAAATATTGAGTGACCTAATCCAAAGGGAGGGCTCAACATGGGCTTGACCGCAAAAGAAACTAAGTAGAGAGAGATAGGGTAGCTCAATACATTATACATAACCCTATGTATATAAATAAATTTATTTTCCTCAGAATAATAATAAAAAGTATTTCTCATACCTTGTACATATTCATAAAAATAAAAAAAAATCAGAAAAATAAAAAGAAAAATAATAAAATTAATTTTTCACTTTTTATATATACCATGTACATATGTATATAAACCTATTTATTTAACTCATGTAAATAAATCATAAAAATAAATAAAAAATACCTTTTTATTCCAAATTTTATGTTGTAAATAAATAAAATATAAAATTGGAATAATTGTACAAAAATAAACAATTAAAGATAAAAATCAAAAATACATATATGTATATACCTATATATAATAATAATATAATGTAAATACGTTATTTGATTTTTTAAAAAATAAATAAAAATCACTAAAAAATAACATGAAAAATAATAAACATTTTTCATGTTTAAACTTTTTCGAAATAAAATCATTTACTAATTTTAATTAAATTTACAAATATTTAATAAATGGCGGCCTCCCATTGGTCCACGAGGGATTGTTGACCCCCGGTCAACTCTCCCCCCAGGACCACTCGCCCGCAGATCTTGCGCCCCGACCCGATTTCTCAAAATTTCCGTGCTTTGATCCATGGGGTCTCCTCCGCCGTCGCTTCGCCGGAGACCACGCTCCGCCCCCTTCCGATCACCCATTCCACCCATAACCGATTCGAGGCACTTTACCCTCAACCCAACGTTCATTTGGTCCCGTTTTGTAGGTCGAAGAACCTCATCTGGAGGTCCATCTGTCCAGTCACAGCAACTCCAGCTCGCCTTCGTCGCCGGAGCGTCTCCGACGTTCCGACCTCATCGGAGGTACTCACCATTTGCGGAAGAGACCGAGCATCCTTCTACACATCTCAACAGCCCAGGAGTAGGTCCAGCGCGCACGGATTGAGCCGGCGAACTTCGCTGGAGTCGAGTTCTTCGAGGACCTTCAGCTACTGTCCGATCAGCCATTCGCTCGAGTTTTGACCCGGACCATTCATCCTCGAGAGACATCCACCATCCAATAAATCAGGGCTTTGATCCGGACCGATCATCGACGAAGTGGTATCCACACACATCAGCCGTTGGATCTCCACGTGGCGACCCCTCGTCCGTCAGATCTGAATAATAGGGGTATTTTCACTTAGTCCCCTCTTTTTATTACATTTATAGATCAGTCCTGTAAATATTTTAGTATGTTGTTTTTATTTTGGAACAATTGTAGTTGGGACCTTAGGTTTATTTTATTTGCATTATAGTCCTTGTATTGAGCCACGTGCATCGACACGTGAGTTTTGGGATATTTGCATGTTTGATCCTACATTTCTTGTGTGTTATTGATTGCATATTTTTAAATAGGAATTACACTTATGCCCTTCCGTGTCTGAACCACGTGTTGCGCGCGTGAGATTTTGTCTTTTTGCATTTCAGGCCCTGGACTTTCTTTGGTTGTTATTGTTTGGCCCCTGGAAGTATGTTTTCTTGCATTTAGGTCCCTGACTGTTGTGTGCCTTATTTTTATTGAATAAAATATCAAATCAAATCCAAATTAAGTGAAATTTGGAAACGTGGCTCCTGCCACTGTGTAAAAATTTCCCTAAATTTTTGGGACATTTATGAGGCTTTTCGTTATTTTTAAAAATTCAAAAACACGTATTTTCGCTACTGTTTGAAAAAGAAAATCAAATAAAAATATAAACACTTTTCTAAAAATTCTAAAAAAATTAGGGATTGTTAGTTTAGTGGTTTTCTAGATTCTCTCCATTTTTTGGCTTGTTTAAATTTATGAAAACCAAAAAAATTAAGAAATACTAAGAACCTTACAAAAATTCTTAAAAAATCTATAAAATTCAAAAAATGCAAACTCTTTTTCTGTAGCTTAGTTTTTGTTTATATTTTTCATAAAAATTGTCTCCAGATTGTTTTATAGACCAATTGGATATTATTAATTGGTCTTTCAAGTCTGGCTGCACAACAACCCAATGTTTTCCTCTTTCTCTATTTTTAGAAAATCAAAGAAAAATTTAAAAATTATGAAAAATTCACCAAAAACACCTAAAAACATAAAAAACACAAAAACAATTTTATTTTAATTTTTTGAGTTATTTTGAGGGCTTAAATAAATTATTGAATTTGCTTGTTTATCATTTTCTTATATTTTCCTTATAATTAAAATCACAAAAAAATTAAAAATAATTAAAATCCACCAAAAAAATTTTCTCTTTATTTTATTCTTTTTGACTACTTTGTAGGTCGTCTCGGCCAACTTGTGCTCCCTGAGTCCGACCCTGATCGCTATACCAGGTTGATAAACTAGCGAGGACCGCTTCTTGATTTCCTTGTTTTATCTTTCGATTTAGGGGTTCCTATCTATAATTTTCTCGATTGACCAAGCCTTTCTATTCAGGTCGCGACGACACCGAACACTTTTACCTTGGCCCGATAGTGAGAGTCTTGATTTTCTCAGTCATCAGAATGGCCTCGTTGCCGGGGAACACGGCTTAGTAGTCATTGTTTTTCTATTTTTGTTCAGTTTTGTTTTTCGCGGCTTAATTTGTGGCTTTTCGATTTTTCACGGCTTTGTGATTTTCTCTGTTTTCTTTTATTTTCTTTTATTTCTGTTTTTGTTCATTTTGTTTGTCTTTATTTTCACTTCTGCATGTAGTGTTATTTTATTTTTATTGCTTTTCTTTTATTTTTATAATAATTGTTTCTGATACACCTCTGTTTGACCTTTTGCGAGGGCCCGAGGACCGAGGCAACTCTTCTCGTAGAGCCGACGCAACCGCAAGAGTCGGAGGCGACTCTCTTCTCTACGGAGCCGTAGGAGGACGCAAGAAGTCGAGCAGGAGTGCGGGAGCCACGGAATAGCCGCACAGATAGCCGTAGCTTAGATTAGTTCACTTTTCTAGCAGACCATTATAAATTGTAATAATACAGGTACCCGGACTCTCAGACGTGTGATTGCTGGGTCTGTTTCGTCGAGCACCGGTGTGATCGGGGGACCCCACCGTGGTTTTGATTTTACCGCTTTTCTTTTCTTTGATTTCACGTGGATTTCTGTGCTTGATCCCCTAAACTTAGGTTTTTATTTTTGTTAAGCTAGGTAGCATTAGGTCCAAAGCCCTAATAGAATATATGTTCCCATAGTACGTGCTTGGATCTATACAAATAAACACGTGCTTCACGATAATAGAAATTTCTGCTTAGGATGGTTCTCGCATTGCATCCATATAGTTAGTTTATATTTATGCGCGGATCATAATTGCATGTATACTGCTAGAGTCAGGTACGCCTTCTATCTCGTGCATGCATCATTGATTTTGTCGCACATCGGCTTTTCCGCTTTCCTCCCCTTGTTTATCTGGACTTAGGAATAAAAGGAAATCGGAAAATTCGTTAGACGATTTTTGAAAAAGACATAAAAAGAAAAACAATAAAATCGGGACTGCTAATCACATTTGACCTAAAAGACACCTCATTTAAAAATCTGTCTTGGGGAGAGTAACCCCCTCCTTTTTTGTTTGGATGAGCGAGAGAGTGACCCGCATCCAAGGCTAGAGCCATATCCAATTTCTTGACTGACTATCGGCCTTCTATTCGGGACAGTCTGTTAAGAATATTGGATTCCTATCAGCTCACGTAATCGCTCTGAAAGACTGACTTGATCACCTAAAATAAAATTGACAAGATAATTGACTGATCTCTTACGGTCTTCAGCTTAGCATTGAGTAGGTGAATTGGGGTTTTTCTTTCTCATCTTGTGTGTTTCCAGAACCCTCCCACCCTCTCTTCAGTCTTTTCTCTTCCTCTTCATTATCCCTGGATGAGGGATCATCCTCACTTCATGCCGACTTTTGCGGCTTCTTCACCTTCTGACCATCAGTCCAATCCACCTTCGAGGGAGGTCGGATCTCCGACCAACCTCCCGTTCCCTCCCTCCTATCCCTTTCATTACTCTGGTCATGCTGCGCTAGACGTCCGTGGAGATCAGATGGAGCAGATACGAGGCTCGGACGATGCCAGTACTGAGTTGAGAGTGCACTCCATGCGTGATCAGAGAGAGTAGATGCGAGTATCAGATATCTCCTATTCCAGTATGGTGGATGAGCAGATAGGACAGGGAGCTCAGTAAGCTTCTACATTAGGTCTATTCATCCTGTATTAGGAGCTTATTCAAAGACTGCCGATATTTTCAGGAGAGGTGCACGAGGAGCCCTATCTTCACCTGTTTGAGTTCAAGGAGTTTTGCAGGACACAGATCTACTCAGATATTACTATAGAGGGGATGATACTGAAGACCTTCCCATTCACACTTCAGGATAGAGCCATGAGATGGCACCGACGATTGGGAAGGAGATTCGCTATATGGGGAGAGCTACGTAGAGAGTTTCTAGAGATACTTTCCCCAGCGAAGAGCAGAGATGATGCGGTCCTTGATCACAGAGTTTTCATTAGACCCCCCGGAGCCACTGCATGAGGCATGGCCGAGGTTTCTTGACCTCTTGAGGAGATTTCCCGACCACGGACTTCCACTGACAGACCTTATTGAGATCTCCATGCGGGGGATGACTGTGGATCAGATAGCACTGGTGATTACCTCATGTGGCGGTTCACACCGCAGTTCCGACATTGACTTACTGTATGCCATCTCGAGGTTACTTTTACAGAGACCATCTTCACGAGATACTGTAGTCGGGACAACACATGAGGATGTTGCACTACCAGTGGGTGTGTTGCACTATATGAGGATACAGTTTCTACACACCAGCCTGAGGACTTGGATTCTGCAGTACCACAGAGTACAGAGGAGATGACTGCTACTGTGGAGATTCTGACCCAGAGTCTACTCGAGTTCCCGTTGGTCTTCTAGCTAGAGTTCGAGTCCGCCCCAGAGTTCTCAGTCGACGATTCTTGGATATCAGATCTTCTGATACTCCAAGAGACAAAGTAGCCCTCGCTTTTACAGCCATTGATCCAGCCATTACAGATTCCAGTCCAGGATGATTCCGCCTCTTTTCTGCAGAGACACTTCTCGGAGTCTGACAGATACCATGACTCAGCCCAACAGCCACAACTCGATATGGGATACCACTCTAAGAGACCAGACATAGATAGTCCCATATTCGAGCCTTTTGTCCGCCACTTTGTTGAGACAGATACACTTGCTGAGGACCATATGGCAGCCTGCATTGTCGTAGAGCGAGGATCAACCGCAGACACACTTCCAGCCTCCGCGGTGTTGACCAGTACCTTCACCTGCTTCCAGATTGCCGAGAGCCACACTTCAGATGATGATGCAGCCTAGTGCACCGAGTGGGTACTTGACAGTAGCGCAGATTCCCTTCTAGATCCTGATCCTCTATTTCTCACTGATGATCTCGCATTTCTCCCCGAGGGTTATCTGCGGGAGAATGCCACACACGATGAGTACTCGGTTTCACCTTCTGATAGTGTATTCGATTTGGCGGATCACGAAATCGAGTTTTTTGATCCTTCTGATTCTGAGTCATCTCACCTCGACGACCCTCGCGAGGATGAATCAATCCTGGAGATATTCGATGATCTGTCTGAGTTGTCTCCATCATATGCATCAGATATCGGTTTTCTTATAGAGTCTTCTGATCTTCACTTTCCGTACATCTTTGAGACACTGATCGACGTGGAGGATTCCATGACTGATACATCCTTCTCCATATTTGATTCCTTCGGCTCTACATTTCCATTCCAGTCTGATCCTGAGCCGACGATTTCTTTTGTGCTACCGAATCCCGATCACATCTTCTGATATCCTTGGCCGGTAGCAGACACCCGTCTGATTGCATACCTGGGTGTCATTCTTTACACTTTTGATTCCGTCGCTGTTCTCATACCGAGACTGCGACGACAGTACGACATTCGCCTTACAGATGTCGTCCTGAACCTTGACACAGCATTATCCTAGCCTATGCACCCAGCTAGGGGCGTAAAACCTAGTGCTTGTTGAGAGGCACCTCAACATTGTACCCTTTTGTATATACGCGTTTCGTCTTGGTTTGATCTTTCTTTCTTCTGTTTTTGTTTTCACCCCAGGTCTCGTATAGGACTATCGTTGCTATACTTAGGATATACCTCATCCTAAGTATAGGTGGGTGGAAACACCGAGTTATTCCTTTCATTCCGTTTCATCACTTCTGTCGTTGCCTATACTTAAGGATTCTTGACCTTAAGTATAGGGGGAGTGATGTCTTTCTATCCTGCATATACTTATTTTCTTTGTGTTTATCTACCTCTGTTTTGCTTCCTATACTTAGGGATATTTTAGCCCTAAGTATAGGGGAGGTAGACCATGTACATCATTCTTACTCGGATTTCCCTTTGTGTACAACCTGCTATACTTAGGATTATTTGATCCTAAGTATAGGGGGAAATGCCAAGATCCTCTTGCATTTCTATTCTTTCATTATTTTTTGTATATAGCCTTCCTTTTCACTTCCATATACTAAGCACGAGTTATGTCTTCTTCATCGCTCTTGACTCTGAGGACATCGTTCGAGCTAAGTATAGGGGGGTGTGTATATATTCCGAATTTACTTTAGCCATAACTCATACTTTGTGTGAGTGTGTTAATAAATAAAAATGGCTAAAACCCAAAAATCCATAAAAATTAAAACTTTTCCTTGTAAATAAAAATTCTTTTATTGCACAAACATAGCTAGTTGTACAAATTATTTTTGTAAAAATGTTTGCAAAAATCTTTTTGTTAAATAGCTTGTAAATATTTTCATATCAAAATTATGTATATAGTACAAAATTTTTGTAAAATGTTTTGAAAATCAAAAGTTTGCAAAAACCTTGTGTAAATTTTTGTATATATTTTGCAAAACTTGCATTCATGCATACATCCATGTTTTCAAAACATTTTTCAAAAATTGTGCACATGTGTAGATAGTTTGTAAATAACATCTTTGTAAATATTTGTACAGTTTTTCCTAGATCATAGTTAACATTTAAACTAGCCCGGAATTAAATTGGAAAATGGAGATCGATTAAGATCTTAATCCACCTAATTATAAGAGGAACCTTATAGGGCTTAGGGTTGAGACTTTTCAGGTCCATGGTGACTTAATTCTTTGAGTCCACTAGGCTATGATCATATGTCATCTCGATGAGCCTAAGTAGAGCACTTAACAACACACACATGACTCGTATAGACAATGGCTTGACTTGGATCTGCACTTTACACCGAGCTCTCTACGGATGAGGTGGTGAGGAGGCAGTCTTCCTTGACTTGGGGTAGCATATGAGGGTAGTACTTCTAGGCGGAACCTCTCTTCTTCTTATAGTGAAGGAAGTGCGTCTCAACTTGGTCTGGTTGCCATGAGGTCTAACAACAGGAGTTGTGGGTTGCAATAATGCTTCAAAAGAGGGATAGTCTACTAGCTCAAGAGGAAAAACTCCTTATGTATATATGCTGCACTTTGTAGATATGTTGTATATATGCACATAAAAAAATGCAAAAAGAAAAGAACTCCAAAAAAGTGGTGGGTCTAAGAGAAAATGATAATCCCACCGGAGTGTATATAGTGCAATAAGCAAAGCTTGAGACTCATGTTCCATCTTATGAAGCTAGCAGAAGGGAGACTTAGCTACACTGGTTGAGCTCCCCAGGATACATGGCTACACTGGCCATGGTCCATTCTCTTCTTCCCCCTCTTCTTGAGCCGGTTGAACTTGAACTTAGAAGGGAATACTCCGCTCCTCGAGGAAAGAGTGGCCAGACTAGGGTCATAGAGTTACCTTGTTGGGGAGGGTTGTCATTTTGCTACTTCTGAGATGGAGAGCTATACCTCACTTACATTGTACAAGGAAAGATTCATGGTCTTCAGGGTTTGTGTGTGTAGACTTGTTCTGATCTGGATTATTGAGGAGTCTTGACTATAGATTAGTGGATCTTAGATGCTGTTAAGTTTTAAACCTAAGTCCGAATAAGGTTCCGACACATTATTAATCCAAAGATCTGATCGAGCTCCATATTTTAATTTAATGAAGGCAAGTTTAATAATCAGCATTGATCCTTGCATTTCCTCTCTTTTTCTTTTCCTTTTATTTTTCTTTTTCAAATAAGTGTTTGCTAAGGGACTAGCAAAGTTAAGTATAGGGGGTGATGAATCCTCATTCATCATTCTTTATTCCTTTATTTTAGCTAGAAACCTTAGCCAAATACCTTGTAAATCCTTGTAAATACAATAAATTATCAAAATGCATGCATCTTGTAATTATGCATAATTAGCATGTTTTTGTATAAAAAATAAAGGAATAAAGAAACACAAGAAAAAGAGGGAAATATTTAGAATAAATATTGAGTGACCTAATCCCAAGGGACGGCTCAGCATGGGCCTAACCGCAAAAGAAACAAAGTAGAGAGAGATAGGGTAGCTCAATAGATTGTACATAACCCTATGTATATAAATAATTTTATTTTCCTCAAAATAAACATAAAAAATGTTTCTCATACCAGGTATATATTTATAAAAATAAAATAAAAATCAGAAAAATAAAAAGAAAAATAATAAAATTAATTTTTCACTTTGTATATATACCATGTACATATGTATATAAACCTATTTATTTAACTCATGTAAATAAATCATAAAAATAAAATAAAAGTACTTTTTATTCCAAATTTTATGTTGTAAATAAATAAAATATAAAATTGGAATAATTGTACAAAAATGAACAATTAAAAATAAAAATAAAAAATACATATATGAATATACCTATATAATAATAATATAATGTAAATACGTCATTTATTTTTTAAAAAAATAAATAAAAATCACTAATAAATAATATGAAAAATAATAAATATTTTTCATGTTTAAACTTTTTCGAAAGAAAGTCATTTACTAATTTTAATTGAATTTCCAAATATTTAATAAATGGCGGCCTCCCATTGGTCCACGGGGGATTGTTGACCCCCGGTCAACTCTCCCCCCAGGACCGCTCGCCCGCGGATCTTGCGCCCCGACCCAATTTCTCAGAATTTTCGCACTTTGATCCGATAATCATCGATTGAAACCTCGGGCTCCATTTACAGATCCTTCATCCGAGACCCTCGCCCGGGGTTGATTCTAGGGATCCGAGCTTCACCGTTCTCTGCCCGACCCCATCTTCTCGGACCTGCACCACTATTTAACCTCTCCTCCGACCGCAATTTCAATCTAACTTGGGCCATCGCCTTCGTCTCCTGGGACCTCCACTTTCCTTCCTAGAGTGACAGCTATCGACGGGAGATGTTGCAGTGAGGATTCGAGGTCTGAAGCTTAGGTCCGGCGAGCTTCTTCGTCGTGCGCCGCCGCAAGGAGCGCCCGAGCCTCTAGAGGCGACGCTCCATCGAGGCGACGATCCCCAGAGACCCAGCGTCTCATCCAGAGTCGACCACGCTCATCAGGTAACTTCGATACCCCTTATATTAGGTTAATTTCCATTTTCACCCATTTGCGCCGCCGTCATTCACGAGCTGATTCCCCGTGCTCCGCTCATCCATTGATTGATCTGACCCCCGATTCACCTTCACGAGACCCCTCCCCATCTGCTATGCATCTCCATCATCCTGTCTCGCCTCGGAGCAGTACCTCAGGTCTCCTCCGCCGTCGCTTCGCCGGAGACCACGCTCCGCTCCCTTCTGATCACCCATTCCACCCATAACCGGGTCGAGGCTCTTTGCTCTTGACCCAGCGTTCGTTTGGTGCCGTTTTGCAGGTCAAAGAACCTCATCTGGAAGTCCATCAGTCCAGGCACATCAGCTCTAGCTCGCCTTCATCGTCGGAGCATCTCCGACGTCCCCGACCTCATCGGAGGTACCCACCAGCTACGGAAGAGCCTGAGCATCCTTCTACACATCTCGGTAGCCCAGGAGGAGGTCCAGCGCGCACGGATTGAGCCGGCGAACTTCGCCGGAGTCGAGTTCTTCCACGACCTCCAGCTACCATCCGATCAGCCATTCGCTCCAGTTTTGATCCGGACTGTTCATCCTCGAGAGACATCCACCGTCCGATACATCAGTGCTTTGATCCGGACCGATCATCGACGAAGGGGTATACACGCACATCAGCCGTTGGATCTCAACGTGGCGACCCCTCGTCCTTCAGATCTGAATAATAGGGGTAATTTCACTTAGGATCCTCTTTTTATTGCATTTATAGATCAGTCCTGAAAATATTTTAGTATGTTGTTTTTATTTTGGAACAATTGTAGTTAGGACCTTCGGTTTATTTTATTTGCATTATAGTCCTTGTGTATGTGAGCCACGTGCATCGACACGTGAGTTTTGGGATATTTACATGTTTGGTCATGTATTTCCTCTGTGTTATTGATTGCATATTTTTAAATAGGAATTACACTTATGCCCTTTCGTGTCTGAACCACGTATTGCGCACGTGAGATTTTGGGCTTTTTGCATTCCAGACCCTAGACTTTCTTTGGTTGTTACTGTTTGGCCCCTGGATGTATGTTTTCTTGCATTTAGGTCCTTGACTGTTGTGTGCCTTGTTTTTATTGAATAAAATATCAAATCAAATCCAAATTAGGTGAAATTTGGATACGTGGCTCCTGTCACTGTGTAAAAATTTCCCTAAATTTTTGGGATATTTTTTAGGCTTTTTGTTTTTATAAAAAATTCAAAAACACGTATTTTTGCTATTGTTTAAAAAAGAAAGACAAAGAAAAATATAAAAACTTTTCTAAAATTCTAAAAAAATTAGGGATTGTTAGTTTAGTGGTTTTCTATATTCTTTCCAATTTTTGGCTTGTTTGGATTTACAAAAACCAAAAAAATAAGAAACACTGAAAACCTTACAAAAAATCTAAAAATTATATAAAATTCAAAAAAATGCAAACTCTTTTTCTATAGCTTAGTTTTTGTTTATGTTATTCTTAAGAATTGTCTTCAAATTTTTGTAGACCAATTGGATATTTTTAATTGGTCTTTCAAGTCTGGCTGCACAGTAACCCCATGTTTTCCTCTTTCTCTATTTTAGAAAATCAAAGAAAAATTGAAAAATTCTGAAAAATTCATCAAAAACACTTAAAATATAAAAAATAAAAACAATTTTATTTTAATTTTTGGAGTATTTTTGAGTGCTTAAATAAATTATTGAATTTGCTTGTTTATCATTTTCTTATATTTCCCTTATAATTAAAAACACAAAAAATAATTAAAAATAATTAAAATCCACCAAAAATATTTACTCTTTATTTTATTCTTTTTGACTACTTCGTAGGCCGTCTCGGCCAACTCGTGCTCCCTAAGTCCGACCCTGGTCGCTATACCAGGTTAGTAAACTAGCGAGGACTGCTTCTTGATTTGCTTGTTTTATTTTTCGATTTGGTGGTTCCTATCTATAATTTTCTCGATTAACCGAGCCTCTCTATTCGGGTCGTGACGACACCAAACTTTTTACCTTGGCCCGATAGTGAGAGTCTTGATTTTCTCGGTCATCACTAGCTTCCCTAGAGACAATGCACAGACATATCAGAGATCATGAAGCCTTCATGGATGACATTATGAGAGAGCTGGCGCAGATGCGAGCAGACCGAGAAGACCGATCTGAGGGCGGTGGAGAGATACCTGAAGACAGAAATGAAGGAGGAGGTGGAATAGGAGGAGACCAACAACCGCAGAGGCCACCACCGACAACCATGAGGCAGTTGCACAACCCAGCTGCAACCCTCACTCACCGATGGATTCAGCTTCCTCCCATTATAGGGAACTTTGAGCTTCTCCCCAGACGATCCAATTATTGCCCAACTTTCATGGGCTAGCCATCGAGGAGCCTCATCTCCATCTGCAGGAGTTTGAGATGATTTGTAGCAATGTCCACGGCAAACTGGTGGACGAGGACACAATTAAGATGATTGCCTTCCCATTCTCATTAGTTGACTGAGCAGCCTATATGTTGAACCATCTTGGTAGATATATAACAACTTAGGAGCAGCTCCGGACCGTATACTTGAACAAGTACTACCCTCTCAGCCGGATCAACGCAGCGTGAGCGATTGTCAACAATTTCACGATGATCCCGAATGAGCAATTCCATGAGGCGTGGGAGCGCTTTAGAGAGCTCATTGACCGATGTCAACATCACGACATATCAAAGCCCAACCTTGTTCAGAGCTCCTTTTGTGGGCTGACTCCGAAGCTGCAGGGGCTTTTAAATGCCTCTTGTGGTGGGTCATACTTATCCAAGGGTGAAGATGATGTTTGGGCCATCTATGAAGGGATGGTAGATAACTCTACAGTCATGGCCCAAGCCCGAGTCTACACACAACAAAAGGCTCCCCAAGGGGCAGGATCATATCAGAGGATTACACGCATCGATGCCGGTCCCCACACTCCATCAGTAGCAGCAGCTCACGTCGAATCTGTCGCAACCGACATGGGGATCATCAGCGAGAAGTTGTACCACATTGAGATCCTCGAAAAGAAGCATATTCATGGGATGGCCCAGATGGACCAGTTGACGAAGACCATGAGTGACCTGAAGACACAAATCTAGTGTATTCAGGAAGCACAGACGTCTGCGCAACCCCCAGACCACGTGTTGATGCCAGCAGTAGCAGCTCCACCCACCCTCTACCCCGCACCGCCAGGTTCCCCACATCCAGGCAGAGCCGGTCTAGCAGCTACAGTACTACCCATCGCAGCCACCATCTCAGGACATTCACATGGTGGTTTACTAGCCGGATCAGCCACTGGCAGTTCTACCTCTACCATCCTTCGAGCAGGAGCCATTGATGGAAGTCAATGGGATATGGTACGACAGGTACCCTCTGCAGGTCGGGATTCATCGTGATCATCCCGGATTCCGTTGGACGACCAGAGGGACCTCCTCCCAACAGCAGCCTCCCGCTCAGGGCGGTCAGAGCAGCCAGTAGCAGCAGCAGCAGTAGTCCTATCACTCCCACCAATAGTACCAGCAGGGTCCTCGTCCCTCTTATTAGGGACAGCAGTGGAGGCAGCGTCAGCAGCCTCACTAGCAGTACTCCCAGCCTCCCCCTCACTATCAGCAGCAACAGCCTCATGTCCAGCATGGGAACACATTCGATTCTCCGGCACCAGCCTTCGAGAATCCAGTGCTTGACGACCTCGCCCACTTGCTCTCTGAACAACAAGCATCCATTCGGCGAGAAATGGATGAGTTCCGACAGGAAATGAGGGATATCATCAAGGGTAAGGCCGCCATACCAGCTTAGATTGAGCCTAACCCGAACAGTTTGAAGAGAAAATCTGAGCAGGTACAGTCTACAGTGGATACCACTCCTAGTGACTTTCTGAATGACATGACTTATTCTATGTTTGATGTTGATTTCGTGACTACTAGGAGCGGTAGTATGCCCGATGGCAGCACCTCGTTTGATCGACAGATACATGAGGAACCAGGAGTGCCAGATGAGGAGAGTAGCGGAGCTGATGCTACTGATGTTGATGTTGATGACTGTGGTGCTGATGCCACAAAGGATAGAGATCCCGTTGATGGTACTGAGGCCGTCGTGACTCCAGACGCAGTGGTACTGAAGCCACCATTTTTCTTGATGTTGAGCCAGAGCACAGTGCTCATGCCGCGAAGTCAGATGCCGTGGTTGGCACTGAGGCCACCACTTCTACTAATATTGTATTCCTCGCTATTGTGTTACCACCTTTTGTATCTCAGGACTGTGGTAACAAGAAAATACCAAAAAAATTAATAAAGGAAAGGTTTCTTCATCGTCTCAGAATCCATATGTGTTGCATGATGATCTTGGTATGGACTCCATTCTTTCACAGGCACAGGAACCTCTTCTTAGCCCTCCATTTGAGGAGGGCCCAACCATCCCCTTCCCTCAGGCACTCCACCTACCGAAGGGGTATAAAAGAGAAAATCCCAAAAAGACACAACAGTTAGAGTTCAGCCAATAGATGATTGACAGATTTCAGATTCAGCTGACTCTACAAGAGGCACTAGAGCACATCCCCCTTTTCCAGAAGAACTTGAGAGAGAAGACTACCGTACGCAGGAAGAGGAGGAACCATAGAGGAGATATCCATGTGCTCACCCATGCCACATGCTTTGCCATTCAGAACCGATTTCCAGCCAAGAGACCTAATGTAGGAGCTCCCTATGTCAGATGCGTGATTCAAGAGTAGTTGTTCGATCGTACTCTATTAGACAACGGCTCTTCTATCAACCTCCTTCCGGCAGCCTTACTCGACCGATTCGAGTTTGACCCTCTTCATCGGAGCAGGACAATCCTTCAGTTTGCTAATAGATCGATTAAGAGGCCGAAGGGGTTGTTGAGAGACATGGTCATTTCCATTCAGGGCCTGAAATTCCCCGTGGAGTTTGTTGTACTAGATTTGGAGGTCCCCGAGTCGGTAACAGATACCCCCATCATACTTGGACGTCCATTCTTACCCACAGCCAAGGCGGTCATCGATCATGATAGTGGGAAGATGTACTTTCGCATAGAGGGTGAAAGTATACAAATAGAGACGATCGACGAGACCAGAGCGCGAGATTCAGCCTGCTCAGAGCAGTTCAGTGAGACCGAGAAGATGCCAGGGGTTGAGCGAGACATCCACTAGGAGTGCGATTCCGTGATGACTGATGATGAAACCATTTAGACAGATCCTGTAGCACAAGCCCTCGCCTTGCCTGCAGATTCAGCATACTTACAACTTATGGCAATCGAGAGCTTGGGCACACCCCTGGCAGAGGACACATTAGAGGAGGACAATTGCGGGATGAGTGGTGAAGCAGAATTTCATTCATGTTCTTCCGATTCAGATCCCTCAGATTCAAACATTGATTGGGATGATTTTGATGATTATTTGTCTTGTCTGATTCCTTCTGAGCCGACAGCTAGGGCGGAGTACGAGCCAGCACACTTCACAGACATTTCAGCAGGGCTCCCTTCATAAGATTTTCATGCACAGCGAGAGTTCTCACATGTAGATTTGATAGCCTTCACACAGACATATCAGAAGCCAGATTTGCCAGCTCCCAGTTGTCCATAACTGAAGCCTTTGTCGCAGCCGCTGAAGTACAGATTCCTTGCGGGTGAGCCAGATATGCACCCAGTCATTATCGCAACAGATTTGACCGGAGAACAAGAATCTCGTTTGATGGAGGTTCTTGAAAGAAACCGCAAGGTGATTGGATGGAGTATAGCTGATCTCTAGGGGATTAGTCCGGCTCTGTGCTCCCACCATATTTACCTCGAAGAGGATTCTAAGCCCTCGCGTGCGTTCAAGCAGCTGCTGAACCTGAATCTTCAAGATGTGGTCATGAAAGAGATATCTAAATGGTGGAGCGTTGATTTTATCTACCCCATCTCCGACTCCAAGTGGGTTAGTCCATTACATGTGATACCCAAGAAGATGGGTGTCACTATAGTTGTGAGCGAGTCTAGAGAGGAGATAGCTACCCGGGTACCCACTTCTTGGAGGGTCTGTGTGGACTACAAACGATTGAATCAGGCCACAAAGAAGGATCATTCCCACTACCATTCATTGATCAAATTTTCGAAAAGCTAGGTGGGAAGAGTCATTATTACTTTCTTGACGGGCACTCCGGCTATAATCAAGTGGCCATTACGCCCGAAGACCAGGACAAAACAACATTCACCTGTCCATTTGGGACATATGCTTTCATACGGATGCCCTTTGGTATATGTAACGCCCCAACGATATTGCAAAGGTGCATGTTGTCCATCTTCTCGGACATGGTGGGTGACTGTTTAGAGGTCTTCATGGTTGACTTCTCGGTCTTTGGCGATGGGTTTGATGCTTGTCTTGACTACCTAGACCGTATGCTTCAACGCTGCATAGAGGTCAACCTTGTCTTATCTTGGGAGAAGAGTCACTTCATGGTGACTTAGGGGACGGTCCTTGGCCACATCATCTCCAACAGGGGCATGGAGGTCGATCCGGCCAAGGTGGATATCATTAGAAAACTCAATCCACTGTCCAATATGTGACAGTTGCGGTCTTTTCTGGGGCATGTCGGTTTCTACTGACGGTTCATTCAGGACTACAGTCGTATTGCCCAACCGCTCACTGATTTGCTGATGAAAGACACCGAGTTAATTGTCGATGATAAGTTTCTTGCGTCTTTCGAGACTCTCAAGAATCTAGTTGTAAGGCTCTTGTCCTTCAGCCACCCGATTGGTCTCTCCCATTCGAGATCATGACGGATGCTTCTGATTTTACCGTAGGGGTTGTGCTTGGACAGAGGAGGTATGGATTGCCTTATGCCATTCACTACGCTAGCCGGGATTTGGATGCTGCTCAGCGGAATTATACTGTGACTGAGAAGGAGATGCCAGTTGTAGTCTTTGCTTTGGATAAGTACAGATCATATATTCTGGGATCAAGAGTGACTATCTATACATATCACACCGCCATCCGATACCTCATGGCAAAGAAGGATGCCAAAGCTCGACTTACCAGATGGATCCTTCTGCTCTAGGGGTTTGATATTGAGATTAAGGTTAAACCTGGAGTTAAGAATGTGGTGGAGGATCACCTCTCCCGCTTAGAGAACCTTGAGGAATCTGAGCCCATGGCACCTATTACTGAGACATTTCCAGATGAGGCAATCCTTGCCATTGCCTCGCTTCCATGGTACGCCGACATTGTGACTATCTTGTTGCCAAGACGGTTCCACAGGGTTGTCCCAGGCAGCGACTTGAGAGACCTTCCTTGCGAAGGCCAAGTCATACCATTGGGAGGATCTCGTCCTTTATCATGAAGGATGGGATAGTATCTGGAGGAGGTGTATTCCTCAAGAAGAGCAGCATAGCGTCCTCACCTACTGCCACAAGCTTGAGGCAGGAGGACATCATTCTGGGAGACGGACATCACAGAAGGTGCTCCAATCAGGCCTTTGGTAGCCTACTCTCTTTAAGGATTCTGATGAATTCGTGAAGGGGTGTACTGACTGTCAGAAGATGGGTACTTGCGGACAGAGAGACATGATGCCTATGCAACCCATTCACTTTTGTGAGGTTTTTGATGCGTAGGGGATTGATTTCATGGGTCCATTTCCTAAGAGTCAGGGGTTTGAGTACATTTTGCTCGCTGTGGATTATGTGAGTCGTTGGGTTGAGGCCATCCCCGCCTGAGCCGCAGATGCTAAGACCGTGTGCAGATTTTTGAGGAAAAATATCATTTCACGGTTCGGGTACCTAGAGATCTGATTTTAGAGGGGGGCACTCACTTTATTAACGATAAGGTAAGGGCCCTTGCAGATGAGTTCAGCATTGACCATCATGTTGCCACTCCATATCACCCTCAGACTAATGGTTTTGCTGAAGTATCGAACAGAGATATCAAGACTATTTTATAGAAGGTAGTCCGCCCAGACCGAAAGGATTGGTCACAGCTTTTGGACTCGATCTTGTGGGCCTATCGTACTTCCTTCAAGACACCATTAGGGACATCTCCCTTTCGTCTCGTCTATGGCAAGCTGTGCCATTTTCCAGTGGAGATCAAGCACAAGTCACTATGGGCAGTTACAAAGTTATTATTGGATTCCGAGAGTATATGAGAACAGAGGAAAGCAGAGTTGGCAGCCCTGGAGGAGCTGAGAGATACATCCTTTTCGAGTAGCCTACAATACAAGGAAAAAGTGAAGACATGGCATGATTCTCATATCAGCCATAAACAGTTTGAGCTCGATCAGCGTGTATGGTTATTTGATTCTAGGCTAAAATTATTTCCAGGGAAATTACAGAGTAAGTGGACAGGTCCATATGTGGTCAGAAAGGTACATGACAATGATATTATTGATATATCAGAGTTGTCATCTTCCTCCATGATGAATCCACAATTCATCATCTTAATATCTTGATCTTAGCAAAATCCCCAAGTAAAATCCCAAATAAATGTACATAAAATCAATAAATTAACAAAATAACTCTTGTAAATAAAACACACTAATTATTGTATATTAAATTGTACAAAATAAATTACCCATCAAAAGCCGCAAAATAAAGGAGTTTTATACATGTAAATAGCTCAAAACTTCATGTATTTTTAATAATTTCATTTCAACTCCTTTTTGCCTAATTCTTTCCCTATCTTGTTTATAAAAATGTATATAAAAATATAAAACAAATTTTACCTCAAATAAATGCTCCTAGATCTCAAAGAGAAAAAGCCGTAAAGTCTAACTTCCAAGCTAAATTCCCGCTCCGTATGAACTCCAAATTCACCAAACTCAGTTTTAAAGTTCAAGTTAGAAAATTATCTATCCAATGGAAGTGGTTTCATTAAAATCGGAGCTCATTTGCAAAAGTTGGGTTTTGGGACCTAGATGTACATTGCATATCTTGTATATATTCATTCTTTAGTCATTTTTTATTTTATCTTTCTCAATTACTAAAAATACAAAAAAATTATGATTGTGTTGTATTTTGATTATTGTATTTTATTGTATTTTTTCATTGTAAATATCTCTTATTAAAAAGATAAAAAATACATATTAGAAAAGCAAACAAAAAATTGTACATGTTGTATGTATTTACTTATAAATTTACCACTATTTTTTTCCCTCTTTATTTCTGTTGTATTTAAAGTAGCATACTTTATATCATTATTTATTTATTTATTTATTCCCATTCTCTACAATAACTTCCATTTTCCTCCATTAACCACCAAGTCTTCATCTAACCTCCATTCCATTCCACAATTTTTTTAACCTCCCATTCAACTCCACCATCTTTCTAACTCCCATTCTTCTTCTCTTTATATTCATATGTACATCCTCATTTTTTCCCCATCCGCCATTCTAATAGAAAAAGGAGAGAGTTTGGAGTGTTTTGTTGGTGACAGCGGCAAGGCATCTTCCTCAAGCGACGACCTCCTTCAGGCGAGATCTGCGGAGCTCTGCTCCGCGTCACGAGTTCCCCATTGAGCTCGCATAGCTTCTCTGATTTTGTTTCGCCAATCGGATCGAGACAACGACAGGAGTTCAGTGTAGCTACTCCGCCAATCCGGCGAAGAACAGGTAAGTATTTATCCTCATTTCTCTTGTTATTTTATCTCATATTTTTTTATACCATATCATATTCACACATACCATCAACATCACAATCGCCTCCATCCTTTTCATCGTTTTCATCTTCCATTTTTTTTCCTTTTCTCTCCCTTTTTGTATAGATATTTGTTTCTTGTTTGAAAATATAAAAAAAAAGTTAAAAAAACCTAAAACAAAAAAATTCAAAGCAGCATCTTTAAAAAAATCAAAAAAAATTAAAAAAAATTAAAAAAAAAGAACGGCAGCAGCAGTGGGGAGTTCCCACCGCCGCCGCCAGCCACAACTCCCAAGCCGACCGGCATCGCCCGCCACCTCCGCCCGCGCCGTCGCCCCCAGACGTCGCAGCGAGCGGCGCGCCCCAGCCACTAGCGCAGGTCGCGCGCCACATCTCCGTCCCTGCGCGTCTGCGGCCCTCTGCCGCCCCGTCCACCGCCTCGCTGGCCGCCGCGCACCTCCGCCGCACTCCTCCAAGCGTGGCAGCCGCGCCACGTTTCTCCCCTCGCCGCGGGCCGCCGTTCTCTCTACCGCGCACGGCGCCGGTGCCTCCGCTTGTTGGGTTCCTCTCCGTCTCCAGGAAGGAAGAAGAAGGTCTTTTGTGCATTTTTTTATTTCATGAAAATTACAGTAGTTTCTTTTCAAGTTTTTGTAATTGCATAGTAGTCCCTGTGTATAACTTGCATTGTAATTCTAGTTTCTCTTTTTTTCACAAAGACCCCTGAGTTTGTGTGTTGATTTGGACCTTTTTTTGACGTCCTTTTATTTAAAGAAAAATAGTATTGTGTGGAACAACTTATTCTCTGTCATCTGAGTATTTATTTGTATTTTTTGTGAGTTGTGGGTAATTAAATTTAATTGTTCAACTGAAATATTGTATATTTTACCCAATCTGGACTCTTAAATTTATATCTCATACACGGTTGCTATAAAAACTCCACAAAAGTTACATATGATGCCTTGATATGTCATGAACTTACTAACCAAATTTCAACCAAAATGGAGTTGACATATGCCCGAAATAAATTGTAGAGTGTTTTTAGTATTTGATTTTTAATTAAATCCACATATATCTTTTTTGCGAAATTTCAACTCTATTGGATTGCTTGTCTAAATATCTTTTTGAGATAATTCACACTCTGATTAACTTGATAAGGTGGATTTATTAGAAATTATTTACTTACTGTCACTCTATTTTCACTTAAAAATCCATAAAAAATTCATAACTTGTCAAAAAATTCCAAACAATTTACTGTAGCTTCCTTGCATCATGTTTATATTCCAGTAATTTTTTCATAATTGTTGCTTACTATTTGTGTGAAAAATTGCGAAAAAACCCATAAAAAGTGTACAATTTTAGTTGTTACATTTTAACCCATAAAATTCCAAAAAAAAAGTACATTGCATTCATCTATGGATTAGGACTCTAGGAAAATTATAATTTGGTTGAATTGGACTAATTTGACATTAAAATTAATTTGGCTAAGTTGTGTGATTTCTTAGTACTTAATTCACCCGCATTTTGTATTTGACATTCTTTTTGCATTAAAAAAATCTAAAAAATACAGCATTGGAAATTTAGACCTAAGTTTTTGAATTAAAATCGAAGTTGTTCCTTTGCCTCCCTGAGTTCGACCCCGGACTTGCCCGGGATATAAATTAAGCCGAGACACTCTTCACGGAGATCTTCTCTCGATTCTGACCGAATCGCTAAGTACACGTATTACAACGTTACCGAATTATTTATCGTATTTAGTGGCTTGTCAGATGGCGCCATTGTTGGGGAGGCAAATGGCTTAGGGATTAATTTAAAATTTTGGATTTAGATTTTCTCTTTCTCGGGTAGTCTGACCCCCGAGCCACTTGTATTTATTCCATTTTTTTTCAATTATCTTTCCTTCTCATTTTTTGTATATATTTTGTTTTTGAACTCTCTAACATAAATCTTATTTTCCTTGCGAGGGCCCGGTGGACTTGGAGTGCATCGGAGGTCGACGGACGTAGCGTGCGTCGTCTGCTGAAGAGCGAGGAGAATTAATTTATTTTCGAGAGCATTTCTTTTCATTTTTGTAATTATTGTGTTGTAATAACTTAGATAATTCGCTCTTTCCAGCGGCTCTTGTTTGAGAGCTCGCGTTTGTATCCGGACTGGACTTTCGACCCGCTCGTGTTCGTGTGGTTGATTGACGTAGAATAGGACTTGCACTCGCGGCTCTTAGAGCATATTTTTATTAGATTATTTTATTGCTTGTGCTCGTAATTTTTAGGACCACACATCACTTTTAACGAGACGCACTTAGACCGCTGGGCTATTAGTCAAATTTAACTTGTTCATCACTCGTTAATAGAACTGCCTGTCTAGGAACGGTTTTCTCGTTTGCATTCATATAGTATAAAATTTCGATTCTGCCTTGCATCCCGCATGTAGAGCGCGAGGATCACTGTAAGTCTTCTGAACTGGGCATGCATCATTGATTTCATTATTTGCATCGGTTTTTTCTCGACTCCCTCCCCTTGGTTTTTGAAACTTAGGTTAAAAGGAAATCGGGACTGATCGTTAGGCATGCTTTGTTTGGTGGACTAATCAAGTGATAACCAAACTTAAAATCGGGACTGCTAATCAGACTTGACAAAAAAATCTGATTAAAACTAACACTTGTTTTGGGAGAGCAAAACCCTCATTGTATGCTTGGCTAATTGTGATTGTTGAGAGGTGAGGACGCATCCCTAGTATAGTGCCCAAAACCTACTTTTGAGCCTTACGTAATTGGATTGATATCTTGATTTATCACCTAATTAAAACTGAAAAGATCAACGGTCGGACTTTTGCGACCATCACTGTGTTGAGTAGGTGAACTCAGGGTTTGCTCTTGTGTTTGTTTGTTTTGTGTGTTATTCGGTGCACTTGCACGCTTTCTTCCTCGATCCGCTTCATTCTCCCATTTTCCCTCCAAGATGTCAGAATATTGGTCATCATATCCACGTCATTCTTCTTCGACCATATTTCGATCATCTCCACCCTCTCATTCCTCTTCATACCCACACCCCAGCCGCGAAGTCAGAACTCCGACTGACTTCCACACTTCATCGTCCTTCTCACCTACCCCACATTCTTACACCATGACCCACAACCACTCTGGATTGACTCACTATATTCTCGTCCGCTTGCTGGAATCAAGTAACAAATCGAAGAGCAAGCGACTACTGAGATGAATGATTGGCATAATCAGTTGACCCCACATACCTCACTTTCACCTCGAGTTGGGACAGAACAACAATTTCCATATAGACATCCCGACTTAACCTTAGGTACAACATGGTCGACCAGACAAACCGAATGGAGAGGCATGCACTGTACGATCTTCCTGACTTGATCGACCTGAGTGATAGAGACCACATTGACCAACCTTCATATCACCCATTCGGAGAGCCGACATATACAGGGGATTGGATTCATGCGACTAATTTACAGACCCCCTGTCTACTAACTCCACCAGATGAGGCTCCGACCAACATCTGCCATACAGATAGGTCATACTCAACCCAGTATTACACGCCTGAGTCAAGATGTGTTGAGTATAAGATCCCAAGTTCTCAGCAGTATCCTCCAATTGCGTCGACTTCTCTCATGAAGTGTCATGAGAACTTATTGGAGGATGACATTTGTAGACCAATCAAGAGTCCAGGTATAAATATGGATCATGGATCTTGCGGATTAAATCTTGAAAACCTGGAAGACACCGGATTGACCACACGTCATGTACAGCTGGAGTCCCTTCTATCTCCCTCTTCTACTAACCACTTTTCCTCCAAACTTGAGTATGTACATTCTCCTAGTCCTCCTTCACCTACCAAAAAGACCAAAAAAATTAAAAACTCAGAAAATACCATAAAAATTGAAAGAGGAAAAGATCTAAAAAATTTGCATCCTGCGGTTAGGGAAGCATTGGATAGAAAGTTGATTTTTGAGCTTCCCTTAATAATGGCCATTGAGCACTTTCCCGACCTTAAAAGATTTGTGAGAAGTAAATTGATGCCTAAAAGGTCGGGCAATAAGAGAACAAGGACTGAGATACATATCGTGTCTATGGCCACATCTTTGATGAAAGGGAGAAAAACCAAGAGTCGTAGAGTAAAGCGGTTACTTAGATTTGATTGTGAAATCAAAGATACCACATTCAGCCATGCAAGAATCGATGATGACTTACCGATTAATATCCTCCCGACCTCCGTGTTTATCAAGCTCAAACTCGGATCTGCCAAGAAGTCAAGAGAGATCATTCAGTTGGCAGATCGGACCATTAAAAGGTCGACAGGAACCATTTCAGTCATCGTCACTTTCCAAGGTGCTCTATTGGAGATAGACTTCACGATCATTGAAATTGAGCACCGAGGAGAGTTAACCCAGTCTCCGATCATTCTTGGGAAGTCGTTCTTAGCCTTGGCTAAGGCAACTATAGATTGTAAGACTCGGGAGATCGATTTCTCTGCATTGGGAGCACTCCGACCTCACCCGATCTTTGAGGACACACGATATTCCAAGGTAACCCGTAAAGTTGCAGACAGTCGTGACCGTCGAGAGACAGTTGAGTCCCGTCTCTCTACTACACCTGAGATACCGACTGTCCAGACGACCATTGGTTTAGAGACTTCCTACAACCACACACCGCCTACTGCTTGCACCACCACCGCGACAGCTTCTAGAGAGGACTCACGACCAGAAGCTATCATTGAGTCGGACATGACCTTTGTGGATTGCCTTGATCATTTCGATGATCCGACACAAGAACCCAACAATGTAAAGACAACTGAGAACATTGTGCCTTATTAGAGACGTGTGCTGACCCTGTAGGAGTATTACAATGCATATGGTGACTCATCTGATGATGAACCTCTGGTCAGAACCTCACACACACCACATCCAGGACATACACCAAAGGAGACAACTGCGACCAAATTGACCAATCTTGATAAATCGGTTTCTCCATCCTCTAGTCGGACATCTGGTAAGAAGAAGCGAGTGTTGATTCCTTGAGGTGTTCCCCTGAACTCCTTAAGACGTATCAATCTCCTCTTCCTCTTAATGCTTCAGGTTCTAGAAAACCGACTAAGAAGGTTACCTTCGATACTCCAGAGAAGGAACTTTCTGAGGAGTCCTCATCAGGTCTCGATGAGGTGATCTACATGAATGAGCTTAGTTCGGCTTATCTGAAGCCATATTTGAGCAAGCAGTCGTGTGTCGACCCTCGTTGGGCGTTCCCCACACCTCACTATTATTCCTGCGGACGACTCTGACAGCGACACACATGTATACTATCCTCCCCATCGCTCCCGCAAGAAGGTCCGTCACAAACCTTCTTGATCCTTGTATATTCTCCCTCCTCCTTGTACATATTTTCCTTCCTTTATTCACCTCCATCCCTCATGATTCTCATCACTCGCCCCAGTTCTGTATCATTTCCATTTTGTGGCTATACTTAGGATGACTAGATCCTAAGTATAGGGGGGTGAATGACCCGATTTGCTCCTTCTCTTCTTTTTATTTTCTTTTTGTATATTCTTTCCCATTCTCATCGGTTCCCCATTCTTGTGTTCTTTCCAATATTTAGGCTGACCAGAGCCTATGTATAGGGGGCCAATGCCCGTTGTGTATTATCCACATTTTGTTTCACTTATATTCTTTTCACCCACTTGTACTTAGTATGAGCTATGGCTTTTTGTCACCTAGTGCCATGAGGACATAGCACAAGCTAAGTATAGGGGGGCATGTATATATTACATATATACTTTACCCATACCTCGTGCTTTCATGTATTTTTGTATATATTATACAATAATTATGGGGTGGGTAAAAAAACAAAAAAAACAAAAAAACAAAAAACAAAAAAAAGAAAAAGAAACGTTTTCCTAAAAAAAAGACTTCTCAAAACTAAAAAAATCTCTTAAAAAAACCTTTTCAAAAAAAAAAACTTTTTTCTAAAAAAACTCTTCTTTTTCAAAAAAAAGTCCTTTCTTATTTACCTATCTTTTTCAAAAAAAAATCTTGAAAATAAAAGCAAAACTTTTCTAAAAAAACTTTTTGAAAAAAAAACTTTTTGAAAAAAAACTTTTTCTAAAACTTTAAATCAATCATAAAAAAATTAAAAAAAAACTAATTAATAAGTTGGTTTAATCCCTGGCACAATTCACTTTCACACAAGACTAGTTATGTTCAAGAACACTTGGTTTATGAGGTTTTGAGATTTTGAGTTAACCAGCCTTAGTCATTAGGGTCCTTGACATAATTATTCACATTTCCCTAGTTTGAAAGATTTGTCTGCTATATTGCATGCTTAGTCTCTACCTTAAGAATATGATCAGCACCTCACGTACACAACTACAGTTATGATGAGATGAGTTGAAATTTCACTTGAGGAACTAGGATGAGGGATTTGAGTTTGGACTTGATTTAATGATGCTCGAGGATGGGATAAAATCAATGAAGGCTTCATAAAACCTGAGTGTCAGCATCTTTAGCCAGTATGAGAACATGGTTCTTGTACTATCTCTTGACATTTACCTCTGTGCCAGGGTGTGATAAAATAAAAAAAAATGTTGATCAGTGTGCGCCAACTCTTGGTAAAAGCAGTGGAGCTAGCCAAAAATACTACAAAGCAATGAAATGATAAAGAAAAGCTCTCATTCCACCAAGTCAATTATCAAAAGAGCTTCCACCAAAGGCGAGCGCTCCAACCATTTCAAAGTGTCCACTTGGACCACCGCTATTAGGACCAGGAGTCGGGCTTGCAACAAAAAAGGGCTCTGCATCGTAAATGCTACAAGTCTGGGTGTAGAAGGTATAATAAATACTCAAAAAAGGCACACCCCGGTGTACTCCCAGGAAAACAAGTGCAGACGGCTCCAACTTCTCTTGACGGACACACTGATCAACACCAAAAAATGTGTTGCGTAATAAGGCACTTGAGAGGATCCTTGTTCCAATGAGAGGGAGAGAAGAAATGACACAATCCTATGCCCTCCATCAACTGGCCTGCCATCTACACTTTCAAGTCTGACAACTAAAGAGACGGTGGATTGGATGCAAGAAATGATTTATTCCCTAGTGTTGAGGATCGGGTCCATAGGAGAGTCTCTTGGACTGGAACCTTGGGTCACGTTGTGACTCTACTCTTGTAACTACGGTCAACACTTAAAGTCATATCCCTACTTTATATGTATACAAAGAGAGTCTGATGATTAGGGAAATTGGGTACCTTTTAACTAGAGCTTGGTTCAGCTTATAATTTTAGGATCTCTAAAATTGAGAGTTCTTGAACGGATCAAGTCTTGTATTCACATGCACAGTCAGGGGTTAACCCAATTTATTCATTCTTTATTTGCTCGAGGACTAGCAAAATTTAAGTATAGGGGGGTGATGAATCCACGATTCATCATCTTAATATCTTGATCTTAGCAAAATTCCCAAGTAAAATCCCAAATAAATGTACAAAAATCAATAAATTAACAAAATAAATCTTGTAAATAAAACACACTATTATTGTATATTAGATTGTACAAAATAAATTACCCATAAAAAGCCGCAAAATAAAGGGGTTTTATACATGTAAATAGCACAAAACTTCATATATTTTTAATCATTTCATTTCAACTCCTTTTTACCTAATTCTTTCTCTATCTTGTTTATAAAAATGTATATAAAAATATAAAAATATAAAACAAATTTTACCTCAAATAAATGCTCCTAGATCTCAAAGAGAAAAAGCCGTAAAGTCCAACTTCCAAGCTAAATTCCCGCTCCGTATGAACTCCAAATTCACCAAACTCACTTTTAAAGTTCAAGTTAGAAAATTATCTATCCAACGGAAGTGGTTTCATTAAAATCGGAGCTCATTTGCAAAAGTTGGGTTTTGGGACCTAGATGTACATTGTATATCTTGTATATATTCATTCTTTAGTCATTTTTTATTTTATCTTTCTCAATTACTAAAAATACAAAAAAATTATGATTGTGTTGTATTTTGATTATTGTATTTTATTGTATTTTTTTGTAAATATCTCTTATTAAAAAGATAAAAAATACATATTAGAAAAGAAAAAAAAATGTACATGTTGTATGTATTTACTTGTAAATTTACCACTATTTTTTCCCTCTTTATTTTTGTTGTATTTAAAGTAGCATACTTTATATCATTATTTATTTATTTTTTTTCCCATTCTATACAATAACTTCCATTTTCCTCCATTAACCACCAAGTCTTCATCTAACCTCCATTCCATTCCACCATTTTTTTAACCTCCCATTCAACTCCACCATCTTTCTAACTCCCATTCTTCTTCTCTTTATATTCATATGTACATCCTCATTTTTCTCCATCCGCCATTCTAATAGAAAAAGGAGAGAGTTTGGAGTGTTTTGTTGGTGACAGCAGCAAGGCATCTTCCTCAAGCGACGACCTCCTTCAGGCGAGATCCGCGGAGCTCCGCTTCGCGTCACGAGTTCCCCATCGAGCTCGCATAGCTTCTCCGATTTTTGTTTCGCCAATCGGATCGAGGAAACGACAGGAGTTCAGCGTAGCTGCTCCGCCAATCCGGCGAAGAACATGTAAGTATTTCTCCTCATTTCTCTTGTTATTTTATCTCATATTTTTTTATACCATATCATATTCACACATACCATCAACATCACAATCATCTCCATCTTTTTCATCGTTTTCCTCTTCCATTTTTTTCCTTTTCTCTCTCTTTTTGTATAGATATTTGTTTCTTGTTTGAAAATATAAAAAAAGTTAAAAAATCTAAAACAAAAAAACTCAAAGCAGTATCTTAAAAAAATCAAAAAAAATCAAAAAAAAAAAGAATGGCAGCAGCCGTGGAGAGTTCCCACCACCGTCGCCAGCCACAACTCCCAAGCCGGCCGGTGCCGCCCGCCACCTCCGCCCGCGCCGTTGCCCCCAGACGCCGCAGCGAGCGGCATGCCCCCAGCCACCAGCGTAGGTCGCGCGCCACATCTCCGCCGCTGCACGCCTGCGGCCCTCTGCCGCCCCGTCCACCACCTCGCTGGCCGCCGCGCACCTCCGCCGCACTCCTCCAACCGCGGCGGCCGCGCCGCGTTTCTCCCCTCGCCGCGTGCCGTCGTTTTCTCCACCGCGCGCGGCGCCGGCGCCTCCGCTGGTTGGGTTCCTCTTCGTCTCCAGGAAGGAGGAAGGTCTTTTGTGCATTTTTTTTATTTCATGAAAATTACAGTAGTTTCTTTTCAAGTTTTTATAATTGCATAATAGTCCATGTGTATAACTTGCATTGTAATTCTAGTTTCTCTTTTTTGCACAAAGACCCCTGAGTTTGTGTGTTGATTTGGACCTTGTTTTGACGTCCTTTTATTTAAAGATAAATAGTATTGTGTGGAACAACTTATTCTCTTTCATCTGAGTATTTATTTGTATTTTTTGTGAGTTGTGGGTAATTAAATTTAATTGTTCAACTGAAATATTGTATATTTTACCCAATTTGGACTCATAAATTTATATCTCATACACGGTTGCTATAAAAATTCCACAAAAATTATATATGATGCCTTGATATGTCTTGAACTCACTGTCCAAATTTCAACCAAAATGGAGTCAACCAAAATGGAGTTGTCATGTGCTCGAAATAAATTGTAGAGTTTTTTTAGTATTTGATTTTTAATTAAATCCACGTATATCTTTTTTGCGAAATTTCAACTCTACTGGATTGCTTATCTAAATATCTTTTTGAAATAATTCGCACTCTGATTAATTTGATAAGGTGGATTTATTAGAAATTATTTACTTAATGTCACTCTATTTTCACTTAAAAATCCATAAAAAATCCATAACATGTCAAAAAATTCCAAAAAACGTACTGTAGCTTCCTTGCATCGTGTTTATATTCCAATAATTTTTTCATAATTTTTGCTTATTGTTTGTGTGAAAAATTGCGAAAAACCCATAAAAGTGTACATTTTTAGTTGTTGCATTTTAACCCTTAAAATTCCAAAAAAAAAGTACCTTGCATTCATCTCTGGATTAGGACTCTAGAAAAATTATAATATGGCTCAATTGGACTAATTTGACATTAAAATTAATTTGGTCTTGTTGTGTGTTTTCTTAGTGTTGTAATTCACTTGCATTTACATCTATTAGCATAAAAAAATTATAAAAAAAACCGCACTGGAAATCTAAAATCTAATTTTTAAATTAACGCAAAGTTAGTTGTTCCTTTGCCTCCCTGTGTTTGACCCCGGACTTGCCCGGGATATAAATTAAGCCGAGAGACTCTTCACGGAGATCCTTCTCTCGGTTTTGACCAAATCGCTAAGTACACGTATTACAATGAACACGAATTAATCATCGTTTTTAGCGACTCGTCACTCTACCTTTCGGGTCAACGGTCAACGCCTGAAACTATATCTACATATTTCGTCCTATGTATAGGGGGGTGTGCACCCCAAGTTGATTTTATTATTTGATCCTCTCCATTGTCTCCTCTTCCTGTCTATACTTGGCATATCTTACCCTAAGTATAGGGGGAGACTGTCTTAGTACGATCTGTTCATTCCCACCCTTGACACTCCCTGCTTTGTGTACAGTCTGCTATACTTAGGATTATTTGACCCTAAGTATATGGGGGGACAGTCAACTTCTCATTCATTCATTCCTTCATCCCTTATTCATTTATTCTTTAGACTTTTCTATACTCAGTAGGAGTTATGTCTTCTCTTTTCTCTACGATCTATGAGGACATAAATCAATCTAAGTATAGGGGGGTCACATATACTGTTTATATACTTTAGCCATAACTCGTAATTTCGTATTTTCTTAATAATTGTGGCTAATAGATACAATAAAATTCATTAAAAACCTTAATAAAAAGATGTGATTCTTCATCAAATTCTTCTTCTATTTATTGATTAATAAATCAGTTGAAAATATTTTTTGTAAAATGTTTGAAAAATAGTTAGAAAATCTTTGTGAAAAATCTTTTGAAAACTATTTGGAAAATATTTTATTACATGTTTTCAACCTTTGTAAAGACATTTTGATTGTAAAATTATTTTCTTTGTGTGAAATAAAATGTTTGAAAAATGATTTGCAAATAGTTTGAAAAATGGTTGCAAAAATATTTCAAAAATCTATATATAGTGTTTGGAAAACCTTTGCAAAATGATTTTCAAATGTGTGTACATGATTGCAAAAATGGTTTTTAAAAATTATTTTGGACTATAGTTTTCAAAATTGTTTGAAAAAACCTTTGTCAAATAGGTTTGAGAAATCTATACATCTCACCTAAAACTCTCTATATATACCTATTGACCAGTTACCCTTGTAAATTCTTAAAATCTAATTCTTGTAAATATAAGATGCATCCCCGTGTAAATATTTGTACCTAGTTTTTGGCCAAAATCTTTTTGTTTCCGAAAATCCCAAAAACATTTGCAAAATTAAAAATTCCAAAAACATTTGAAAAATCTTTTCGAAAACCCAAAAAAATGCATATGCATCATCTTTTCAAAAACCCATAAAAAGTTCAAAATCTTTGAAATTGCATCATCAAAATATTTTCTACATTCCGCATAGCATTTGCATAGCATTCGCATCTTGCGGATTGAGTTTGATGGTTGAACAAGTCTAAGTAAAATCCGAAGATTGGAGCTTGGTTGGACCTTAAAATCTACCTAATTAACAAGAACTTTATAGGAATTGGAATTGAGGTACTTCAGGTCTAGATGACTTAATTCTTTGAGGATCATGAGATTGGTTCAATGGATTCTTGACTGCCTAAGTAGAGTATTTCGGAGCACACACACGACTCTTGTTAATAATGACCTAACTTGGACACCTGCACCTTTTACTTGGCTCAACTCAGTTGGAGTGGTGAGGGGGTTGGATTTGCCGGTATGAGGCGCACATAGGTGGAAACACTTGTCCTCCTCTAGGGAGGGAAGTGCACCTCAACCCATCCGATGATGATGAGTTTTGAGGATAGGAGATTGTGGGTTGCAATAAAGCTTCAAAAGAGGGATAGTCTACTGGCTCAAGAGGAAGAACTCCCTATGTAAATGTTGTTGTATATAGTATTCAAAAAAACAAAAAAAAACAAAATGCAAAAAGCAAAAACTCCAAAAAAGTGGACCGACTTGTACAAAAATAAAAATTCCTGTCGGAGTGTATATATATGTATAGTCAATAAGCAAGCTTGAGCCTCAAAGTCAAATCATGTGAGCCTGCAGTTGGATGACTTGACTACACTGGTCTTGCATCCTAGGATAGGTAGCTACACTGGCTACCGTCCATTCTTCTCTTCACCCCTCCTCTTGAGCTGGTTGCCACCTGAACTTAGAAGGGAATACCCCGCTCCTCGAGGAATGAGTTGTTGGATTGGTGAATCATTGGGTTGTTATACTAGAGAAGTCACTCTTTGTCATTTCAGTTGGGGAGAGCCACCATCACTTACACTGTACGAGTCAGATTCATAATCATAAGGGTTTGTGTATGAGTTGAAGTATTCTGACCTGGCTATTAAGGAGACTTGAGAAGAGTTTGGGATTCTCGAAGGCTATTGGATTTCAAATCTGGTTCTCATTAAGGTTCCACCCACACTAAAATTTCGAAGGTCCGACTTGAGCTCCAAACTTTGATTTTATGAAGACAAGTTTGATAGTTAAACTTAATCCAATTTTCTTCCTTTTCTTTTCTTTGAATTTGTTTTCTGCACTTATTGCATAAGTGTTTGCTAGGGACTAGCAAAGGGAAGTATAGGGGGATGATGAATCTACATTTCATCATCTTTATTTTATCATTTTGGCCTTAAAAACTCTAGTAAATGCGTGTAAATATGCTTAATTTACGCTTTTTATCATCCATGCATCATTGTGTAAATAGTGTATAAAATGCGGTTTTTAAAGCCAAAATAATAGAATAAAGAAAAGAAATGAAAATGAATAAAATATTGTAAATATTTTATGACCCGAAACCCCGAGACCTAGGCATCTCGATGACTAGGTCGACAAAGAATAAAATAGGGGGAGATAAGGGCCAGAATCTAATAAAATTCATTTAATTAATTCATTTTTTATTCATTTTGGGACCTATTTTTAGTTACACTTTTTATACTTCAAATAAAGAAACTTTATAAATGAAAGTTGTAGATAATTAAATAAATAAAACACAAAATTAATTTCATATAAAAATAATTTATAGATCAAAAGTTATGATCTGAATAAGATTCCAAAATCCCAACTTCCCAGACCTGAATCTCTAAAATAAAAACTCCAAATATATCAAAATCACCTTTAATTGTATATAATTTTCAATAATCTATTTAATGAAGGTGGTTTCGTATTTTTCGGAATTACGGTTTGAAAGTTGAGTTTTGGACCCCTATCGTATACTTGTACCAATTAAAATATTCATTTTATTTATTATTCATTTTTTTATTATCTCATATTTTTATTATTGTGTAAATATTATATATGTACATATTAAAAGTGGAATAAAATGATAAATAAAACATTAAAAATAAAATTCCTGTATAAAATACATAGATGAATTACCAATGTAATGTGTTAGAACCACATTTTTGGCCGTTTTCGCCTATTTTTGGAGGACGCATCTTGCATCTTCTTGCAATGCGATCTTTTTGACTTTTTCTCTTCTTACATCCACCATAGACACCCAAGATATATCATAAGTAGTGGATCATTGCTTCTCCCTATTTTCTTCGATCATTGGAGCATGTTCATCATGTTGTCTTACCCCCCCTCTGTTGTGCGTCAAAACATTCGTTTTTGCCCATATTCTCAAATTTTTAGAGGCCGAAGCGTTCACCAAATCGCTACGATTCCTTCTTTACTTTTGCTCTCCATACATCCACCATACACGACCAAGCATTATATCGAGAGTTGGGTTGTCGATTCGCTGGATACACACCAATCTTCTTTCCACCTCATCAACTCTCTAACCAGCCCTTGCCACTCATGTCAGAGCCTCGTTTTTGTCCGTTTTCTCGGATTTTTCAAGGACGATCCTTTCACCCAATCGCTAAGCTTCCTTCACGACTTTTTCTCCTTGAAGTAGACTCATACACGCTCAGAGGTTGCTTGGAGGATTGGATCAACGATTCTCAATCTCCGTCACATGTACAAAAAACCGATCTTCTTCCCATTCATTTTTTGAACCCTCTTGGAGCCATTTTGGCCACCCTTCTTGGAGCTCAAGATAGAGTGAAGTGACAGTGAGATTTCCATCTCCTCGGAGGCATGGCTAGGTGAGTCGAAGGGCGGCTCCACCCCCACCTCCGGCCACTGACCGTCGAGGTTCCACCTTCCTAGTTTCTAGGCTTGTCGAGGTCATTTTTTTTCTCATTTCCTTGCTCTTTATTCACTTGCAGATCATAGATTTATTCTAGCATTTTGTTTACTTGCTTTTTAGTCACTTAATCACCCAGTTCACCCATCGCCGAAGCAAGATCCGGCAAGCTTCCAACCCATCATTTCAACTTTCATTTCTCCTCCTCGACGCGGCTCATATCTCACCGTTGCCATCATTCGCTATTCTACATATCCTTATACACAACCCCCTCCATCTTTGGCCACATACGGTGGTCGGAGCACATCCTTCTTCCCTCACCAAATCGAAGGAAAACCCATTCATATCCCATTTTTTGTGTACCTAACATCTTGGTCGAGTTTTGTACTCAAGCCCTTCTTCTAATTGCAGGTACATCAGAGCACTTTCACGCACATCCCCTTATTGTCCAAGAGAAGCTTGACGCCACCTAGATTAGTGGGACATTTTGCAATCACATCCCCTCGTTTTTTGGCATATTTCGGAAAGTTTTCGAGTATCTTTTGAACTGCAGTTTTGTTCTATATTTTCATATGTACCCATGCACTTAAACAATCATAAATCATTCATCTGAACTCTGTTTTCCATGATATTTTTTGTTAGAAAGCTTCTTTACAACGTGTCAAAATTTTAAAATATTCTGATCTAGGAGCTATTAATAGTAAATTTTTGAACTCAGGACACTTATTTAGTGTATTTTATTAATAACTCTTTCAGTACTTAATACAACTTCCTCATTTTTGGATATGTTGTAGAAATTAGTAGGACCGAGTTCATATTTAAATATCATCAAAAGATATTATAGTTTGTGTCCTATAAAATTTCTACAATATTTTCAGTGATTAATTTATTCCTGCAGCACCGTTTATCTATTTGAAAATCTTAAAATATGTTCGTGTGCCCCTAAGTTTGTTCTACAATCAGAGATTTTTGTTATATTATTATCTTTTTGTTTGGGTAGTCAAAAAATCAAAAACGTCATTTCTATCTTCCTGCAGTCTTTTATTTTTAACTATTCATTGCCTTTTTGAAAAAGTCCAAAAAAATATATTCTATTTATTTCTATGGGTTTTAACTTTAGACCAAAAATCATTAAAAATTTCAAAAGAAAACCCCTAAAAAAACAAAACACCAAAAATCTTCATAAAAATCTTAAAAATTCCACAAAAATCCTAAAAATGCAATTTCAGTTTCTGAATTTTTCCTATTTTATTATCTTTATTTTAAAATTAATTTAAGGAAGTTTTTGTTCTATTTGATATTTTTCATCCTCATTTTAAATTCGATCGGTAAGTTTGTTTATTGTTTTTCAGTTTTTTTATTTTAAAAATATACCAAAAAAATTTGGAAAAATTTGGAAAAATCACAAAATAGTAGAAAACTATAAAAAGCACAAAAAACATTTTATTTCCTTGATTGTTAGAATTTTTACCTCTTTTAATCTCCCTCTCATCTCTCTTGTATATATATATATCCTATATAGCTTTATATCTTTGTTAAAAGAAAAAAATATAAAAATATAAAATATAAAAAGAAAATACAAAATCAGTAAATTAAAAATCAAAATATAAAAATATAAAATCAAAAATGAAATAAAAAATATAAAGTTCAAAACCCACAAAAAATAGCATTTGCATAGACATTTGATCACTTTCAGTCTTGAGCATTTATCTTACCGATCTATCGTGCTTGTTCCCTGTGTTCGACACTCTATATTACTTGCACTATACACATATTTTGTAGAGTTAAAATAAATTTTAACTCCATAGATTGATATTATTGGTGGGTTAATTGTTGGTTAAATCCGGATTTCTGAGCGGTCAACGCATCGACTGTGTTCCCGCCTTGTGTTGAATACACAACCGCCTAATTTTTGGATTTATCATTTATCATTTGCGAATCCATCTGTGTTGATTGATGATTTATGTATGGATTCTAATTTGCCACAGCAGCATAGACCCGATCCTAGCACTTCATCTGGGAAGGGCCCAACCGTCCCCTTTCCCCAAGCAATCCACTTGGCTAAGGGGACCAAAGAAAATCCAAACAAATCACACCAGCTAGAGTTCAGCCAGCTGATGAAGGACAGATTTCACATACAACTGACTCTGCAGGAGGCCTTGGAGCACATCCCCCTCTTCCAGAGGAACCTCAGAGACATTACTACTATTCGTGGGAAGAGGACCACCAGTCAGAGATCCATATGCTCACTCGTGCCACTAGCTTCGCCATCAAGAACCGTCTGCCAGCCAAGAGGCGAGATGCAGGAGCTCCCTATGTCAGATGCCATATTCATAAGCAGAGGTTCGATCGGAATCTATTAGATAGCGGTTCTTCCATCAACCTACTTCCGGTAGCCTTACTCGACTGATTCGAGTTTTCCCTCTCCGACAGAGGAGGACGGTCCTTCAGTTTGTTGATCGATCTGTCAAGAGTCTGAAGGGGTTGCTGAAGGACGTTATCGTCACGATTCAGGGCCTTAAATTCCCTGTGGATTTCATTGTGTTGGACATGGAGATCCCTGAGTCCGTGACCGATACCCCCATCATTTTAGGATGCACGTTCTTGGCCACAGCCAAGGTAGTGTCCGATCATGATAGCGGGAAGGTATACTTTCGCATCGAGGGTGAGAGTATACAAATAGATACGATCGAGGAGACTAGAGCCATAGATTCAGCTTGCTCGTACCCGTCTACAGATTCAGAGCAGATGGCAGAGGCAGAGCGAGACATCCACCAGGATTGTGATTTTGTGATCATAGACGATGAGGCAGTTTGGGAAGACCCAGTTTCATGAGCCATCCTCTCACCTTTAGATCCCGCTGATGCGCAGATTCCAGTAGATAAGAGCTTGGAGAGCACATTCCTAGTACAGAATACATTTCAGGCAACAGATGGCGTTCCCGATAGTGAGGCAATTGATTTTTGTGATATCGATTCAGGTCCCTCGGAGTAAGACATTGATTGGGCCGAGTTTGATGATATGATTCCGTGTCTGACGTCCACAGAGCTAGCAGCTAGGGTGGAGGTTGATCCCATTTAGAGCAGAGACATACCAACAGAGCAGTCTGCACCAGATCTAATCTTCAGTGAGAGTTCTCATTCTCCCATGCAGATTTGGTCGCATTCACTCAGACATTTCAAAGGCCAGATCTTCCTGCACGCAGTTATCCAGAGCTGAAGCCCTTGCCGTCATCGCTGAAGTATAGGTTCCTTGCAGGCGAGCATGAGATGCTCCCAGTCATTATCTCAGCAGATTTGACTGGAGAGCAAGAATCCCTTTGATGGGGGTTCTTGAAAAGAACCGCAAGGCAATAGGATGGAGCGTAGCCGATCTCCAGGGGATAAGTCTAGCCTTGTGCTCCCACCATATCTATCTAGAAGAGGACGCGAAGTCGTCACGTGAGTTCCAGCGGCAGCTGAACCCGAATCTTCGAGAGGTTGTCATGAAGGAGATCTCGAAATGGTGGAGCGCCGATTTTATCTACCTGATGAATCTACGTTTCATCATCTTTATTCTATCATTTTGGCCTTAAAAACCCTGGTAAATGTGTGTAAATACTGTTAATTTAGGCATTTTAGCATGCATGCATGTGCGTGTAAATAGTGTATAAAATATAGTTTTTAAAGCCAACATAAAAGAATAAAGAAAAGAAAAAAAGAATAAAATATTATGACCAGAAACTCCGAGACCTAGGCATCTAGATGATTAGATTGACAAGGAATAAAGTAGGGGGAGATAAGGGCCAAAAACAAATAAAAATCCCTTTTATTTAGTTCATTCTTTATTCATTTTAGAACCTATTTTTGGCTCCACTTTTTATACCTCAAATAAAGAACCTTTGTACATGAAAGTTGTTGATAATTAAATATAGAAAAATACAAAATTGATTTCACTCAAAAATAATATATAGATAAAAAGTTATGATCTGAATAAAATTCCAGAATCCCAACTTCCCAGACATGTATCTCCCTAATAAAAACTCGAAACGCATCACAATCACCTTTAATTGTATATAATTTTAAATAATCTAATTAATGAAGGTGGTTTCGCAGTTGGCGGAGCTACGGTTTGAAAGATGAGTTTAGGACCCCTATTGTATACTTGTACAGATTAAAATATACATTTTATTATTTATTCATTATTTTTATATTTTTATAATTTTGTAAATATTATTTATAATATATATGTACATTAAAGTCAGAATAAAAACCTAAAGAGAATACAAAAATAAAATACCTGAATAAAACACATAGGTTAACATCTGTACATATACCTATATGATTACTATTTCTATTTTATTAAGTGTACAAAATTCTGCAGAAAAATAAAATAAAAATAAATTTAAGTATATAAAAATAAGTTATAAATATAAAAAATAATAAATAAAAATAATAAATTAAATATACAAAATAAAAATAAAATATTAAAATATATAGATAAATACACCTATATAGGTTATAAAAGGTAACTTCTATTTTTATACCTCATAAAAAGAAATAAAAATCATAATATAATAACTTATAAAATGATAAACATTTTTATTTAATAATCTAAAATTAATTAAATCATTTACTTTTTTTAAAAATAATTTTCAAATATTTTTCCAGACGTTTTTTCCTGGTTGGTCCACGTGGACCAACCAGGAGGCTTGGACAGTTGACCTCCGGTCAACTGTCTGACCTTCTCCTCTGCTGCGTGTCAGAATAGATATCGCCTCGATTTCAATGAATTTTGGACGGCGCACCTTGCATCCTTTCATGATGCGTCCTGAACAACTTTTGCTCCTCGATATACCAGCATACGCGCCCTAGTGTTTTTCATCGATTCACCCGGTCTCTTTCGATCTTGGAGCCATGTTCGTCAACCATTCAAAAAGACCCCCCCACCCCCGACTTCCCTTCCATCTTTGATCACTCTTCCACCACCTAAACCCTAGCCGAAGACCTTGACGACGTCCCTGGTGACAGCAGGAATAGGTTGGGCCTTTCGGGGGATAAAGGAGGCTTTGAATCGAGGCCGATCCACCTTGCCGAAGTGCGCCGCCACACACGTCGTCGGCGCATCTTTGGTCAGCGTTTTCATTTCCTTTTTATTTTCTTTCAGTTCTGTAGGATACCAGGAGTAATCCTTGATCAAAACCGATATTCAATCTCGTTCGATTCGCCACAAAATTGTGCCTCTTTTCACGGCCGGAGTTCGAGTTCCTCCAGCCACCGACGATCATCCCACGCACATCCACCTCTCCGCGGGGTCGAGGCAACTTGCCCTCGACCCTTCACCTCTCTTCTGTAGGTTTTGAGCCACTCAAGCGTCTGGGGGAGGTTCTGACCCTACGCCGGAGATACTTGGAGCCTCCAGCTCCGTTGCCTTTTGGCGTAAACGTCGTTGCCCTCCGGCGATTTTTGACGCCTCCAGTCGACAGAGGATACCTACAGGAACACCCCCGGCCCATTTTGGTGCCCCCAACGTTGCATAGGAGGAAAAGCAAGGTCGGAGAAGTTCTCCTGAGAGGGCCTTCTTCCCCGTTCTTTGTTCTCGTCTTTCAGTCGTTCGATCAGGCTGGGTCTTCCAGAACCTATAACTGTCGTCGGATCAGCCCGCATGTCCACCGTTCGATCGACCCGGGCCATTTGATCTCAACCATCATCGGACGTTCCTGAGCTGCCATGTGTCAAGTGAAGCGACGCCCGCCATTGGATGCGCCAGGCGTGGGTATTTTGCATTTCACCCCCTGCCATTTTGTTTATTTATTTATTAGTATTAAATCTTTCGGTTGCAGTTTTAAATATTTTTTAATATTTACAACTAGGCCCCTGAACTTTTCATTATTGCACTTTAGTCCTTGTCCACGTCACCTCACGTGACTCACGCACGTGGGGTGTGGGATTTTTGCACAGGGACCCTCGAGTCTTCAGTTATTTCAGTTTAGTCCAAGAATTTTTGTTTTGTGTAATATTTTTTGAAAAAAATGCAAAGTTGCCCCTTAGGTTTTTAATATTTACGAACAGGTCCTTGTGTGTCACGTGCCTTGCGCACGTGACTTTAGAATTTTTGCACCTGTACCCCTGGATGTTTGGTTATTTGTGATTGGTTCTAGAACTTAACTAATTAGTTATAAACTTCTGGAAAAAATGCATTTGGTCCCTTAACATGGGGATATTTACATAAATGCCCTTGCTAGAATTGATTTTTCTCTTTGTTTTTTCCATTTATTTCATGCATCTATAAAACCCCAAAAATTCCCAAAAAAATAACTTAAGCTCATGTTTAGTTTCTCTTTCATGCCATATTTTTTTGCATTTTTATTGCATTTTGATAATTATAAAATTTCAAAAACATGCATTTTCTCTATTGTTTGCATTAAAAAATACCAAAAAATATTAAAACCCCTTGAAAAATTCCAAAAGGATTCTATTTTGTGTGTTTCTGTGCGTTTTAACTTTAGTCCTCATTTTAATGTAGGCTAGAAACTTTGCTCACTATTTTCAGTATTTTTGACCTTAAAAATACTAAAAATATTAGGAAAAACATAGAAAAATCACAAAAACACTAGAAAAATATAAAAAAACAAAAAGATTTTATTTCCTGAATTTTGAGTATTTTTGCCTATTTTATAAATAAATTATCTTGCTTTTCTTATATTGTGCACTTCTTTTATTAAAAGAAAAGAAAATATAAAAAATAGAAGATGTAAAAAGAAAATAAAAAAACTAGAAAATTAAAAATCAAATATAAAAATATAAAATTAAAAATTAAAAAAAATAAAAAACCCACAAAAAAGGTCCACTTTGTCAAAGTGATACACATGACACATGGCACTTGACTTTTGTTTAGCCTGCTTTACTCCCTTGCTTCATGTGTTCGACCCCTACTTGCTTTCCGTTATACATTCTTAGTTTGGTATAATAAATTTTAATCCTTGCTCTTAATTGCTTAATTGATTGTGTGGGTTGATTGTTGATAAAAGAGAAGGTTTGAGTAGTCGCCTCAACGACAGTGAGCCTGATTTGTCAGGCCATTACTTAGTGACTCTCGTCTCTTCGTTTTTCAAATGGCGTCGTTGCCGGGGAGCACCAGCTTGTAGAGTAGACTTGTGTCTTTTTATCTGCTTAGCCATTTTTATTATCCATTTCTATTGTATAATTGATTTTGAACTGTCTGACATCTCTTTCTTTTTTTATTGTGAGGGACCACGGACCGAGGAGGGTCGCCTAGGTGACCCTACACATCCTCAAAAAGTGGAGCCGGCTATTCTACCCTAGCCGGCAGGAGAGAGTAGGAGGAGCTTGAGAGAGTGAGGATAGTTAGATTTTTATTTTTTTTGGTGAGAGAGATTTTTAATTAATTTGTAATAATATAGGTACCCTGGACTTTGGACATTCGGTCCCAATTTCCAAGTGTTTGTTCACTTGGGGACTCACCGCAACCACCTCTTATCTGATAGGCTTTTTCGCCGGCCTAGCTAAATTCAAAACAAAGCCAACGCACTACTACTTGACTTATTAGCCTCTTTTGTCACATTTTCATCACCTTTTTTTATTTTCTTTTCTGGTTTTGTTTCTTTCTTTTATGGAATGATCCCTTAGTCTTTAGGTTTTCTTGATCGTGTAATCTAACGCCAAACACCTAATAACGATTGCATGCACCTATAGTCTTCTCGTTTGGACTTAGAAATAATTAATTGCGAATGTTCTCAGTCTCGAAGTCGCGTGCCACTAGAGGTCGTATACAGCACTGGCAGGATCTGTTGTGGCGGACACCGATCGGCATTAGAGACCGGTCTTAGGCTTCATTCTGAGTACTTAGCATTTGGTTCTTCACGTGTAGCAATTACCTACGTAGGACGATTTCCGTGTGCATATCGGCATTTAGATTAGGTTTATAAATTCCTGTTTTGCATCCCGCATGGAGAGAGCTGGGAGGCATTGTAAGTCTTCTAACTGAGCATTCATCATCTAGGCACAAAGGTGAGATTTCCATCTTGGTGCCGCCTTGCATTGCTTTTCTGATCTTCTCCCTCTTTTTTAGATCAAATAGGACTAAAAGAAAATACCAAAACATTAGGCGCTTGTATTGAATCTACTCAAAACATATGATAACACAAAAAAAAGACTGCTAAAAATACTTGACCTAAATAAAACTGATTAATTGGACTCATTTACATGGGTGAGCAAAGCCCTCAATTATTTTCAGGTTGCATAGGAATGTCTCCTTCCTAGTGAGGTGAGCAACGTCGTAAGGATTAGAGCCCAAAACCCAGTCTGCGGCTGCATTACGTATCGCCCGGATTTTCGAAGTATTGGCGCTTCTATCATTTGTTGATGAGTAGGGCTTGGTCGGCATTGATTACTTGGTATTGTGTAGATCATTGACCTTGTCTGAAGTATCGAGCATAGGCCAAGCCTTCACGGGGGTGTCTGTCTCATCGTCTTGTGTCCGAGCAGGTTCCGCATGCTCCTGGGTGATTCCGTTGCGAGCAAGATCCAAAGTATTGGTTTCGCCTATCGGCTTCCTTCCTCCATTTCTTTGGCTGAGTAGGGATCTAAGAAGGATTACAAGGACTTAAAAATTACATACTACAAGTTACACAGGAGGAGGACAAGTACGGGATACTTTTCTGGCAGTACTCTCTCTCCTATAGGCGTAGCGCTATAAGGACTTGTTAAAAGATAATTGCCTGAAAATCAAATCTAAAACTCACAAAGATAATTGCCGAACCTTCATGGCTTCATGGTTCGAGTTGGTGAATCCATTGCTTTGAGGCTTGATTGATTAGTCATATTAAGGTCAAGATAAAAACATCGCGCCTTTTGCACGATTTTTGTTCTCCTTCCATTTGACCCTAGCTCATCGTGAGCCTTCTAATGTTTTACACTCCTTTTGTTTCTCGTTGACCTCCGTATATTTCATCTACATCGATCTTTCGCTTGACCTTCGAGATGGAAATAAATGGACAGTTTAGTCGAGACTCTATCGACACCCACATCAGTTCCATTCGCTCGCCTTCTCTAATAATTCGGGGCGATTCCCGAGAACCCGATTCAAAATCCGTGAACCGATCTCCAGACTCCTGGTCTTCTTCTATAAACCGAGATCACTCTTGTCCTGAACTCTGTCTGTTTTGGATGGCCATTGATTTCACTCCTTATACATCGCCGTCCTTAACAAAATTCTGTGGTGACCTTAACACAGAATACTTCTCTACATCTGGTGCTGCAATTCGGACTGATCGGGGAATTCTTCCATGTGAAGACCGAGAACCCGATTAAGTGTCAGCAAGCCAAGCAGAATCTGAGATGGCCGATGGAAGAGGAAAGGGACCACAACCCCAACCTGAAGTTGAAGTCAACCCTGGAGAAGGGCAATATACCATGCAGAATGATGTTAATAGTCAGCTATTGGCATCCATTCAAGCAATCCAGCAGCAGTTGACTAATTAAGCCCTGGCCCAGACCGCCTTCCAAGAGATGCTGAATGCTTTGAGGAGGAGGGTCGATGCAAGAGACGGCAGACGGGAGGATGAGCTAGACCAGGAGTTCAATCCGGAAGGAGATGGAGATGAATTTTCAGTGCGAGGACCCGAATTTGTTAGAGTGGACGTAGACCCACTACAACCAAAGCCAACACGGAAGGAGACATACAATCCCGGAGCGGGCCGTATCACTGAATGGATTCAAATTACACGAATCCATGCCCACTTCGAGCTGAAGCCGCAGTTTGTGTCTATGCTTCCCACATTCCATGTTAATACCACTGAGGAGCCATACATTCATCTCAAGAAGTTCAGCCACATATGTGTTACCGCTCACTACCATGGAATTCCTTTGGGGGTAGTCAAGATGACCGCCTTTCCCTTCAGCCTCCAAGACAAGGCCCTGTATTGGGTCGACCACCTAGGGAAGGTAGTCACGACCTGGGAGGAGTTAAAGTCTACATTTCTCCACAAGTCCTATCCTCTGGGTCGATTGAATCAGATGCGTGCTCGTATCCCCAGTTTCTGCCAGCAGCCCCACGAAACTATCCATGAAGTGTGGGAGAGATTTAAGGATCTCCAGGAGAAGTGTCCCCACCACGACATCCCAAAGACCAGTCTTGTAAATAACTTTTTTGGTGGCCTCACACTAGAAAGCCAGAAGCTCGTCGATGCCGCTTGCGGCGGCTCACATTTCAACAAGGACAAGGACGTGGTGTGGAACATCTTCGAGGAAATGGCTGAAGGAGAAGCCGCTCAATCCTCGTCCTGAGCGTACATGAAGGTGCCAACCGCCATCAGCAAGCCTATGAATATGGCTACTCACACCAAAGATAAGGATGAGAGCTCCAACTTGAGCATCATTGGGAGCCATCTGTCTAAGGTGGACATCATCGAGAAGAGGTCACATGACCTCGAAAAATTATCAGTGATTGAGAAAAGGACCCAGGGCTTGGAAAAGCTCGATGTGATTTCCCAGCAGCTGGAGCAGCTCGTTCATGCCTTGAACGCCAACATGTGCAATGTTGTGTCTACCACTACCGAGCCGAACGCTGAGAAGAAGGAGCCTATACTGCATCAAAACCCTCAGCTGACTCCACCGCAGTCCCAACCGATCTAGCACATGTATTACATGCAGGTTCCGGAGCAGCCCCCGCAGCCTCAGACACATATGGTTGTATATCAACCAGAGTCCCAACCAGCCTACTCCGAGCAGCTCTCTCCACCCCCGCCACTGATCCAAGAAATCAATGCTGTATGTAACAATGAAGCGCAGCTGACCCGTCCTCAAGGACATTCTCAGGATCAGAACATGGGCAACAAGCCCTATCACCAGCAGCAGCAGGGTGGGAGACTGATGAATCCTCATTTATCACTCTTTATTCTTTTATTTTAGCTAAAAACCTGTGTAAAACACCATGTATATTTGTGTAAATAAAATAAATTACCAAAATGCATGCTTTCTGTAAATAGTGATAATTAGCATGTTTTTGTGCAAAAATAAAAGAATAAAGAAATAAAAGAAAAAGAGGGAAATATTTAGAATAAATATTGAGTGACCTAATCCCAAGGGAGGGCTCAGCATGGGCCTGACCGCAAAATAAAATAAGTAGAGAGAGATAGGGTGACTCAACATGGCGTAAATATCCCTCTATGTGTAAATAATTTATTTTCTAAAAATAAAAATCTATGTGTGTTTTCCATACCTTGTACATATTTATAAAAATAAAATAAAAATCAGAAAAATAAAAAGAAAAATAATAAAATTCATTTCCCACCTTGTATATATACTATGTATATATGTATACAAATCTATTAATTTAACTAATGTAAATATATCATAAAAATAAAATAAAAATATCTTTTTATTCCAAATTTTATGTTATAAATAATTAAAATATAAAATTGGAATAATTATATAAAAATAAACAATTAAAAATAAAAATAAAAAATACATATGTAAATATACCTATATATAATAATAATATAATGTAAATACCTAATTTATTTTTCAAAAAAATAAATAAAAATCACTAAAAAATTCTTTGAAAAAAAATATTTTTAATTTTGTAAATATTTCGAAAAAAACGTCATTGTCTACTTTATTTTGATTTTTCAAAATCATTTCCAATGGAATTATTCCATTGGTCCACGGGGGATTGTTGACCCCCGGTCAACGCTCCCCCTAGGACCATTCCAGGCGGATCGGGTTTTTGACCCGACTTCTCCAAATTTTCCCAACTTGATCCGCCTACCATTTCCTAAAACCCCGGGCCCTGATTATCGCCGATTGATCCAAGACCCTCGCCCGGGGATCTGCCTAAGGATCTGAGCTCTGATTCACTCGCCCGACCTCCATCTTGCCGGACCCCTAGAACTATAAAGTCTCAGCTTCGCCTGCCATTTACGCCATCTTTGGCCATCTCCTTCCAGTCCCAGGACCACCATTCTTCTTCCTAAAGTGACAGCTAGCGAGGGAGGGTATCGCAGCGAGGATTCGAGGTCTACAGCAACTGATCCGGCGAGCTTCGCCGCCGTGCTTCGCCACCAAGCGAGGTTGAGCCTCTGGCCTCGGCGAGCCATCGAGGCGGCGACCCCAGGAGCTCTCTGATCTCCATCACAGTCGATTACAACCATAAGGTAACCCGTTCAGCCTCTGTACGCACTTAGATTTCGATTTTGTGATTTAGCGCCGCCGGCAGTCGCCGGCCATTTCACTCCGATCAGATCATCCTTTTGTCAATCCGACTCGACTATCACTTCCACGAGATCCCTCTCCATCTTCTACACCCCTCCGATCACCCTGACTTGCCCCAGAGCAGGACCCTCGCTTTCCTCCGCCGTCGCTTCGCCGGATAGCGCCGCCCGCCTCATCCGATCACAGATTCCACCTCTCACCGGGTCGAGGCAATTTACCCTCGACCCGGGAAGCTTTCTGTGCAGGTTGAAAGCCAAGAGGGGCCTCATCTGGAGGTCATACGTCCAGGAGTAGGAGCTTCGGGTGGCCTTCATCGCCGGAGCGCTCCGCTCGCTCCAGGCCCCATCGGAGTCATCCATGAGCTGTGGAAGACGCCGAGCATCATTTCTCCTATATCAGCAGCGTCCGAGGACCTCTCCACCGCACGTATTGGGCCGGCAAAGTTCGTCGGAGACCTGTTCTTCGAGAGTCCTCCAGCACCGTCCGATCGCCCCCTTGCTCCAGATCAGATCGTCACCATCCGTTTGTAAAGGGGCCGGGATCGTAGATCCATCTAAGGATCGAATCAGAGATGTCCATTCGTAAGTGTTAGCCACGCTTCTCCACCGTTGGATCTCCACGTGGTGCTTCCTCATCCGTCCATCATAATAATAGGGGTAATTTCACTTAGGCCCCTGTCTCTTTATTATTTCCATTTAGTCCTGTAAATATTTTAGGAAGTTGTTTTTATTTTAAAATATTTGCACCTTGGACCTTGTAGTTTGCTTTATTTTCATTTTAGTCCCTATTTAAGTGGAACACGTGCTTCAACACATGAGGGTGAGGGTAATTTGCACTTTTAGAACTGAACTCTCTGCTTGTTACTGACTGCATCTTTTCAAATAAGAATTACACCTATGCCCTTTAGTGTCTGAACCACGTGTTGTGCACATGTTGTTGTGGGCTATTTGCATTCCAGGCCCTGGGCTTTTCATATTTATTACTGTTTGGCCCTAGAAGTATGTTTCTTTGCACTTAGGTCATTATTTGTTGTGTACCTTGTTCTTATTGAATAAAATATCAAATCAAACCCAAATCGAGTGAAATTTGGAACCTGGCTCCTACCACTGTGTAAAAATTTCCCTAATTTTTTGGGACATTTTTAGGCATTCTGTTATTTTTAAAAAATCAAAAACCTTGACTTTTGTTACTGTCTAGCATAAAAAATCAACTAAAAATATAAAAATTCTAAAAAAAATTCTAAAAAAAATTGTATTTGTTTGTTTTGTTGTGTTTAAGTTTCATTCCAATTTTTGTGTCATTTGGACTTATAAACCCAAAAAGATTAAAAAACATTAAAAACCTTATAAAATTCTAAAAAATTCTATAAAATTCAAAAAAATACAAACTCTTTTTCTGTAGTTTAGTTTTTGTATTTACCTTTCATAAAAATTATCATCAGATTTTTATAGGCCAATTATATATTCTTAATTGGCCTTTCAAGTCTGACTGTACATTTTGCCACTATTTTCCTTTTTTTTATTTTTATAAAATCGTATAAAAATTAGAAAATTCTGAAAAATTAACTAAAAACACTTAAAAAGATAAAAAAACAAAACAAATTTTATTTGATTTTTTGACTTTATTTGAAGTGTTTTATAAATATTTGTTTATTGGCTTTTTCATTTTTCTTTACATTTTCCTTATTAATTAAAATACAAAAAAATTAAAAAGAATTAAAATTCCACCAAAAATACATTTATTTATTTTATTTTTCTTTTTGACTACTTCGTAGGCTGTCAAGGCCAACCCGTGCTCCTTGAGTCCAACCCTGGTCGCTATACCAGGTTAATAAAATAGCGAGGACCGCTGTTTGACTTTATTGATTTTATCTTTGATTTTGGTGGTTCCTTATTTTTCTTGATTGAGCCAGGCCCGAGAGGTTGAGGTCGCAACGACCGTTGACACTTATATTGCCTTAGTCACTTGGATTTCCCGCTCATCAGAGACCCTTCCAGCCCTCGTACCAGTACCAGCCTCCGTCACAAGGTAACACCTGGAGGTAGAATTATCAGCACGATCCTCAGCAGTCCGGATATCGCGGTCAGGGATATCGTAAGCAATCGGTTGCTCCCTATCACCAGCAGAACTCACAGTATTCCTCCAATCCTCCTCCTCGTAAATTTTCTCAGGGTTACCAGTCACAGTCTCATCCTTCATACCAGCACTCTAGGCCCCAGCAGGGGGATTCTTCTGAGATTGTACCGGGTAATCCAACCCTTGCCTGCCTTGAGCAATTAATGAAGAACATGGTTGAGATGAACTAGAAGATTGACGACTTGACGGCTGTGAAAACATCCATCCCTGCTCAAGTCGAAGCAAACCCGAACGATTTCCGACGCAAGGAGCAGGTAGCCGATAGTGTCCAACCCAAATCGGGTGAATTAAATTGCTTTTTATCTAATGTTGTTACTCTCAGGAGTGGTAGGGTACTCAAGCCATCGACATCAGCGAAGGGAAAACATCTTGCATCTGACGGGGAATCGTCAGCCCGGCCGACGCAAGGGCCAAAAAGTATTTTTGGAGCAGTACCGCCAAATAAAAAAATACAAAAGTAAAATGAAGAAAAAGATAGTAGCAGCCCCGGTGGAGATAGGACAGCATTGGAGACATCTGCACCTGCTATAAATTCAGCTTCGGACAGAAGGAATCTTGCACCTGCAACGAGTCTAATGCCAGCACCTGAAGTCGAGCCTGCCATTTTCGGTCCACATCTTGTAGATGATACTCTTCCTTTTTGCCATCTACCTATAAACAAAAATATGGACAATATTTTTAATGATATAGGAGAAGATTTTGTAAATATTCCTTTCCTAGAAGCAATGAAAAAACACAAAAAAATGAAAATTTTGAAAAATGCTTTGTCTGATCCTGCCATCATAGAAATTATTCAGAATTTAGTATTGAACATGCCATTGATGAAATCTCTTGAGTACATGCCAGCTGTAAAGAAAGGATTGAAAGATGCATTCACAACCAAGCGCAGGCCTCACCCTCATAATTCCATAAATAAAGGTGGCAAATCCGAACAGTTAGTGCCATCAGCAACCTCTCGGATAAGAAGCCAGATATGGTAGCACCTCTTGTGCGTTGTCAGATGTTTAATCAGGAATTTGAACGAACACTGCTCGACAACGGGTCTTCTGTCCACCTAATGCCAGCCCACTGCTTACAGAATTCAGGCTAGGACCGCTTAAACCTACAAAGATGATTTTTCAGTTCGCAGACAAATCAGTTAAGCGGCCTAAGGGCCTGTTAGAGGACGTGATAGTCATGGTTCAGAGGAAGCAGTTCCCGGCCGATTTTGTGGTACTAGATATGGACGTCCCTGCTCCATTGCTCCTTACCCCAATCGTGCTTGGACGACCATTCCTGCGGAAGTCGAATGCAGTGGTGAATTATGGGACTGTAGAAATCACTTTTGGCACTGGCAACGAAACGATCAAAGTAGAGACTCTGCCCGAGGGAGCACTAGAAGAACGAACATCTGCATCATGCGCAAGGGTGATTGAGTATTCTGAACACTGCGACGTTCTGGCAGAAATTCAAGATACCAACTTATTCTTTGATGACAATGAGATCCATGAACTCCTCTGTCCTGAGGAGGGATCGGAGACCGCTATCGAATTTCCCCTAATCGATCAGGATGAGGAACTTGTTGACACGCTGCATGAGACTTCCGTGAGGGTGATGTACATTCAAGATCAAGAGCAAATTGTTGAAGAGTCTTGTGATGAAGAGGAAATTATTGCAACATTCTGTCAAGATCTGAGTGAAAAGGCATAATAGAATATGGTGGACATCGAATAGATGAAAGAATCACCACCGGAATTAATAGCTAAAGTCACTTCTGAAGCAGCTTCGACCCCACCAGAGTTGAAACCCTTACCCTCCAATATGAAATATGCCTTTCTTGCAGGAGAACCTAACATGTACCCGATCATTATCAATGCGCATCTGATCGAAGACCAAGAATCTCGTCTGATGGAGGTTCTTGAACGCAACCGCAAGGCGATATGCTGGTGTTGTTCGCGAACATTGAGGGGGATGGAAAAATTGATGAGAAAAAGTATGTTGTCATTTTTTATTTTTGCTACTTATTAACATGTATAGAGGACATGGTCGAACTCAGGGAGGCTACAAATCCAGAGGGTTATTCAATTAATCGAAAATCAATTAAGAGAAAACAAGAATCTCAAAGGACAACTATCCTTGGTTTTTGTGATTTTTTATCTTTTTAATTTTTAATTTTTTATTTTTGATTTTGTTGTATTTTCTAATTTTTAATTTTTGTGATTTTGATTTTGCAATTTTTTTTATTTTCAAAAATAAACGAACAGTATGAACAAGGTCAAAAAAATATGCGCATCAACTCTTTTTTCAATTTTTCAATTTAACAAAATGCTTAGAAAAATCTAAAGAAAATATTTTTGGTTTTTAAAAGTTTTGAAATATTTTTGAGAATATTTATGGAATTTTCAGATGTTTTTATATTTTTCTAAAAATCAAACAGTAAAAAAATGCAAAAATATGTACAGTCTGGAGTAATTTGCAACTTAAAAATATTTTAATGCCCAAAATTCCAGACAATTATTTTTATCACAAACAATATATAAATATCTACAAACAGAAACTGAAATCATAATTTTTGGATTTTTGTAGAATTTTCTATGATTTTTATAAGATTTTTGATGTTTTTCAATTTTTGGGGTTTTATAAATAATTAATGCGTGAAAATTTGTCCAAAATTAAAAGATAATGAAATAAAACTACTCTAATTTTTTTGGAATTTTTGGAACAATATTTGAATTTTTATGAATTTTTGAATTTCAAGAAGACCAAAAGATATTGTTTTTTATTTTTTAATAATATCAAATGAAATTAAAATGCGATGACAAAAGTATGCTAAAAAAATAATCACATCAGGAGAATAGCATAATTTTTGCAAAATTTTTAGATCACAAATAACCCTTATTTCATTGAAAGAGGGCAATCAAATTATTGTTCTGCAGTTCAGGGACTAAAATGTAAATATGCTAAAGTTTTGGACTGAATTGTAACAAAAATAAATTTCAGGATGAATCTCGCAAATTACCCATAGTCGTGTGCGTTGCATGTGATCTGATTTTAAGGCAAGGATGTCTCTACAATTTCTGAAATGTCTACGCTGAAGATGCAAATTTTCCAAATAATATTTTTAACCCCACTTAGGGTTTTTCTTCTCTCTCCAAATCACAGGGGCACCAGGGCTGGCTGTTGCCCACCTTCCTTCCTTTCCGCCCAAGTCAGACGAGCAGCGGTTGATGGTGGATACGCGCACGCCGCGCGTCGGACAAAGGCGAGGCAGCGTAGGAGCTGCAGGAAGCCAAGCCGCCGGGTGCTTCAAAGGGCGGTGGGGCACGGCTTTTGGCAGGCTGTTGAGGAGTAGGGAGATGCATCGAGGCGGTGGGCCATGCTGAGGGTCGTCGGAGGAGCGAGGTGCTGGAGGAGACTCAAAGAGGCGGTGCGCGCCAAGGAGGTCGGTCGAGCGGGGCACGGCGCTGTGTCGCGTGCGTCCGTGTGGAGAAGGAGGACAGTGGTTCTGCTGGTGATTGAAGGGCTTCGACGGCGACGCGTCGATGGAGCACCGCGTGCAGCCCTTGCGCAGCTGGATGGAGGCGAAGGCACCGGCGGCGACTTGGTAGGCGGCGGGGGGTGGTGACCCAGCTGCCTGTGGCGATTTTTTTGTTTTTTTTTAATTTTTTTAATTTTATTTTGTTATGAATTGTAAATAGTGAATAAACCTTTTTTATTTTTTATGTAAATATGAAAAACAGGAAATAAAAAGGATAAAGAAATTCTTTTTTATTTTTATATATGATCCTGCAAAACAAATGTTAGAGAATGAAAAGAAATTTTTTATTTATTTACAAATCGAAAAAATGAACGGAGATTCGACGGAGATGAGGGATTCGAATCCGACCTCCGGCCACCGTACGCGGCCGGAGTTGAGAGATCGTGGATGATAGAATTAGAATGTGTGGAGATCGAGAAAGTGAGATGAAAAATCAAGTCGGTGGCGGAATAAATCGTGGCGGATTTTAAGATCTAGATAAAAAATTTGACAATGAGATAAAAAAATATGCGAGAAATAAACTACGATTAACCTAGATTTTTTATAGAAAAAAATGTGGATCTCACCTTAGGAGCAGAAAAGGACCGTGATCTCCTTAACAAGGTAGACTCACTGTCACCGGACGGCTCGGAGGCTAGGCACAATTCTCGATGAAGTTCTCTCGGAGATCGGGCTCCTCTCTCTAAAGATTGATCAAGTTGAAATGAGGGAGAAGGAGCCATATACATAGAAAAGAGATGAAATTTGAATTTTTGAAATTTTTTTGGATAAAGAGATAAGGGAGATGACAATTGAAATGAATTTTTTATGGAAGGGATAAGAGAGATGAAATGAGATAAAGTAAAAGAGAAAAAATATTTACAAAATTATCTAATTTTTTTGAATTTTCGTCACTTATTTATTTGAATTAAAAAAATCTTTTTTTTTATTTTTTTATGGTGATTAATTAAAAATAGCAACTATATACATATACTATATACATATATGACATTATATACAAGGGTAAATGAGGAAAATAGCCTTTTTGTCTTTAAATAATTTTAATTTTTTTATATATATTTTAAAAATTAGTAAGAATATTTACAAATATATACAAATATAGTATTTATAAAATACATGGGAAAATTGCACAAAACGCCCGGAAAACTGACTTTTCAACCATAACTCCAAAAATTATGAAAATACAGCCATTTTGAAGATAATTTAATTTAGAATCCAATGGAAGTGATATTGGCGCAATTTAAATTCATATGGAGCCGGAATTGGTCTTTCAATTAATGCTTAGTGGCTTTTTTAAAGTGTGGCTACTTTTATTCTGTACAAGATTTAGTTATGCAATTATTTTTATTAATTAGGACACATTTTTATTTACAACTTTAGTTTTGAAAGTTATTTGATTTGAGTTCAATTAAGGCACAAATAAATTAGTGTCAGTTTTATACATATATACACAAAATAAGTGAGAAGTATTTACAACAACACACATACATTGTTTTTGCATTTTCTGCTTAAGGACCCTATCTCCCCCTACTTTATTCCTGGTCGATCAGGTCAAGTCTTGACTTTCTCTCGGGGTTTTAGTCACCCTATATACAGTCTTCCTCTTTTTTTATTTTCTTTTCTTTATTTTTTTTCTTTTTTTTATTTTCTTTATTTTTCCTTTCTTTCTTTATTTATTTATTTTAGGTTAAAATTAGTAAGAAGTGTACAATATTTACACACAGATGCAAGTCAGTAAGAATATGGAGTTAGTGTTATATGCATGTGTTTATTAAGGGATTTTAAGCTAAAATAAATGAATAAAGATGACGAATCGCAGATTCATCAGCTGGCGAACATCGGATCTCCATGGGATCAATCCATCACTATGCTCGCATCGCATTTTCTTGGAGAAAGATTGCAAGCCCTCTAGAGAATTAAATCCTAATCAACGTGATGTTGTTATGAAAGAGATCCATAAATGGTGTGACAAGTGATTTATTTATCCCATCTCCGACAGCAAATGGGTGAGCCCTCTGCATGTTGTGCCAAAGAAATCAGGGATCACCATTGTGAAGAATGACAAAGGAGAGGAGATCGCAAACAGAGTACCCACCTCTTGGAGAGTATGCATGGACTACAAAAGACTTAATCTCGCCACCAAGAAGGACCATTTTCTGTTACCCTTCATAGACCAGATCTTGGAGAGATTGGCCGCGAAGGAATACTTCTGCTTCTTGGATGGATACTCTGGGTATAACCAAGTTGCTATAGCTCCCAAAGACCAAGAGAAGACCACGTTCACCTGTCCTTTTGGTACATATGCCTTCATACGAATGCCGTTCGGGCTTTGCAATGCCCCGGCCACATTTCAAAGGTGTATGCTGGCAGTTTTTGCAGACATGGAGGCAAACTTTCTTTAGGTCTTTATGGAAGATTTTTCGGTCTACGAGGATTCATTCGATCAATGTCTGGATTATTTAAACCAAGTCTTACGGAGGTGCTACAAAGTAAGTCTTGTACTCTCATGGGAGAAGGGCAACTTCATGGTGACCGAAGAAATCGTGCTGGGTCACGTTATTTCTAAACGTGGCATGGAGGTTGACCCAGCCAAGGTGGACGTAATTTCTAAACTTGAGCCACCTACAACAATCAAACAAGTAAGGTTATTCTTGGGCCATATCGGTTTTTACTAACGATTCATGAAAGATTTCAGCAAATTGGCCAGACCGTTGACTGAGTTGCTCAGCAAGGAGAATGAATTCATCGTAGATGATCGTGTGCTCCTTGCTTTCAATCAGCTGAGAGTACTTATCACGTAGGCCCCTGTCTTACAGCCACCAATCTGGACTCAGCCTTTTGAGATAATGACCGACGCGTCAGATTATGCCATTGATGTTGTACTTGGACAGAGGAAAGATAATGTACCATTTGCAATTCACTATGCTAGCCAAGCTCGATGAAGCTCAGTGAAATTACACTGTTACTGAGAAGGATCTGCGAGCGGTAGTCTTTGCCTTGGCGAAGTTCAGAACCTATCTTCTCGGATCCAAAGTGATCATCTATAATGATTATTCGGCCATCCGGTATCTACAGCAGAAGAAGGATGCCAAACCACACTTTATTCGGTGGATCCTTCTCCTCCAGGAATTTCACCTTGAAATTAAAGATAAACCTGGGGTAAAGAATGTGGTGGCCGATCATTTGTTGAGGCTTCCTGAGCCAGAATCTCCTGAGCAGAGCTTGTAACCAATCACATAAACCATTCCATACGAAGCAATTTTGTCAATCACCTCGCTTCTATGGTATGCAGACATTGTGAATTATCTCATGACCAAGAAAATCCCACAGGATTGGCCGAAGTTGAAAATAGACAGGTTCTTGTCTAAAATCCATTTCTACCAGTGGGAGGATCCATACTTATTTCGTGAGGGGCGGACTGTATCTTGAGAAGGCGTATTCCACAGGAGGAAGTTCCAAGTGTCCTCACCTTATGCCATGACCAAGATTTTGGAGGACATCATTCAGGCAGACGAATGGCAGCAAAAGTTCTTCAGAGTGGCCTCTGGTGGCCTACACTATTCAGAGATGTAGATGATTATGTCAAATGTTGCACTGACTGTCAGAAGATGGGTGGAACCATAGGAATGAGAGACACGATGCCTCTGAAATTCATTCAGATATCAGACGTCTTCGACGCATAGGGTATCGACTTTATGGGTACATTTCCCAACAACCAGGGTTATGAGTATGTTATGCTTGCTGTTGACTATGTAAGTCGTTGGGTGGAGGCTATCCCTGCCCGAACCGCCGATAGTAGGACTATCTGTCGATTCTTGAGAGATCATATCATAGCACGGTTCAGGATTCCCAAGATTCTCATATCTGACGGGGGTAGTAATTTCATAAACAGAGAAGTGAAGAAGCTGACTCAGGATTTTTGCATTGAACATGGTGTTGCCTCACCTTACCACCCGCAGTCCAGCGACTTAACTGCATGTTCAAATAGGGAGATGAAGACAATTCTACAGAAGCTTGTGCGTCCGGATCGTAAGAACTGGTCTCAGCTGCTTGACTCAGTTCTTTGGGCTTACAGAACATCGTACAAGTCATCCTTGGGAATATCTCCCTACCGCCTGGTATATGGCAAGCCATGTCATCTGCCCCGAATTAATTCAAAAATCTTTATGGGCCATCAACATCTGTAATTTGGATTCTGAGAAAGCATGGAAGAACCGAAAATTGGATCTGAACAGATTATTGGAATTCAAAGATTATGCATACGACAACAGCCTGATGTACAAGGAGAAGGTCAAAACATGGCATGACAAGCGTATCTGCCGCAAGTCCTTCGAGCTAGGTCAGAAGGTATGGTTGTTTTATGTGAAATTAAAGATCTTTCCAGGCAAATTGAAGAGCAAATGGAATGGGCCGTTTATGGTTAAGCATGTGTGTGATAATGGAAGTGTATTGATATCTAATTTATCAGTTGATGCACAACCATTTGTAGTCAATGGACAGCTTCTGAAGCCTTACCTTGAACATGATACATTCATATCTGTCGTTGACTCTATTCAAGTAATCTACAGGGGTGAGCCGGATATTTCCAAAGAGGCAGAAGAAGGCAAAGCAGAGTAAACCATTTTTGAATGACTTTTCTTCTCTTCTTCTTTTCCTTCTCTTCGATCTCATTCTACCGACAAGATGTCATCCCCTTCATCACTGCTACACTTAGGATGCACTTTATCCTAAGTATAGGGGGGATGGGCATCCCGAGTTGTTCATACTCCATCTTCTAATTTCTTTTCTTTTTTTCTTCTTTTCTTCTTTTCCTATTCTCTTCTCTTTTTCTACCGAAAAAGGTGTCGCCCCTTTTTGTCTGTCTTCTATACTTAGGATGTACTTTTCCTAAGTATAGGGGGGTGTGCACCCCGAGTTTTCGTTCAATTTTTTATCCTCTCCATTTCTCCACTTCATGTCTCTACTTAGGGATATCTTACCATAAGTATAGGGGGAGACAATCTGAGTGTGATCTATTCATTCCCACCCTTGACCCTCCCTGCTTTGTGTACAGTCTGCTATACTTACGATTATTTGATTCTAAGTATAGGGGGAGGATCAACTTCTTCTTCGTTCATTTGTTTCTTCGTTCCTTATTCTTTAGACTTGTCTATACTTAGTACGAGTTATGTCTTCTCTTTTCTCTCCAATCTATGAGGACATAGCTCAAGCTAAGTATAGGGAGGTCATATATACTGCGTATATACTTTAGCGATAACTCGTACTTTTGTATTTTCCTAATAATTTTGGCTAATAATACTATTAAAATTCATTAAAAACTGTAATAAAAAGATGTTGATCATTCCTCAAATTCTATTTGTACTTACTGATTAATAAATCAGGTGAAAATATTTTTTACATAATGTTTGAAAAATAGTTTGAATTTTTTTTTGTGAAAATCTTTTGAAAACTATTTGGAAAACGTTTTGTTACATGTTTTCAACCTTTCTAAAAATTATGTGTTTTGAAAAATTTATTTTCTTTGTGTGATATAAAATATTCGAAAAATGATTTGCAAATGGTTTGGAAAATGGTTGCAAAAATATTTTGAAAAATCTATAGATACTGTTTGGAAAACCTTTGCAAAATGATTTTCAAATGTAAGTACATGCTTGTAAAATGTTTGTAGAAATTATTTTGGACTATAGTTTTCAAAATTGTTTGAAAATTGATTTTCAAATAAGTTTGAGGAATACATACATCACACTTAATTTTCTTTATTGTACATATCTATAAAATTGAGCACTTACCCTTGCAAATTCTTAAAATCCACTTCTTGTAAATATAAGATGCATCCCCGTGTAAATATTTGTACCTAGTTTTTATCCAAAAATCTTTGTTTTCAAAAAGCCCAAAAACATTTGCAAAAATTAAAATACCAAAAACATTTGAAAAATCTCTTTAAAAATACAAAAAAATGCATATGCATCATCTTTTCAAAAATCCATAAAAGTTCAAAACCTTTGAAAATTGCATCACAAAAATATTTTCTGTATTTGCATAGCATTAGCATTTTTCAGCTTGAGTTTGATAGTTGAACAAGTCTAGGTAAAATCCGGAGATTGGAGCTCGGTTAGACCTTAAAATCTACCTAATAACTGGAACCTTATAGGAACTGGAATTGAGGTACTTCAGGTCTAGTTGACTTAATTCTTTGAGGATCACGAGACTTGGTTCAATGGATTCTTGATTACCTAAGTAGAGTATTTCGGAGTACACGCACGACTCTTGTTGATAATGACCTAACTTGGACACTTGCACCTTTCATATGGCTCGACTCAGTTGGAGTGGTGAGGGGGTTGGATTTGCCGGCATGAGACGCACAAAAGTGGAAACACTTGTCCTCCTCTAGGGAGGGAAGTGCACCCCAACCTGTCCAGTGATGAGGAATTCTAAAGACATGAGAGTGTGGATTGCAATAATGCTTCAAAAGAGGGATAGTCTACTGGCTCAAGAGGAAAAACTCCATATGTAAATGCTGCTGTATATAGTATTCCAAAAAAACTCCAAAAAAAATGGACATGCCTGTAAATAAAAAAATAAAATGCCTACCGGAGTGTACATATGTTGTATAGTCAATAAGCAAGCTTGAGCTTCAAAGTCATAACATGTGAGCCTATAGATGGATGACTTGACTACATTGGTCTTACAACCTAGGATAGGTAGCTACACTAGCTACCGTCCATTCTTCTCTTCATCCCATCCTCTTGAGTCGGTTTCCACTTGAACTTAGAAGGGAATACCCACTCCTCGAGGAAGGAGTTATTGGATTGGGAAATCATTGGATTGTCATACTGGAGAAGTCAGTCTCTTTGTCATTCTAGTTGGGGAGAGCCACCATTACTTACATTGTACGAGTCATATTGATAATCGTAAGGGTTTGCGTATGAGTTGAAATATTTCTGACCTGGCTATTAAGGAGACTTGAGCAAAGTTTTGGGATTCTCGAAGGCTGTTGGATTTCAAATCCGGTTCTTAATAAGGTTCCGCTCACACTAAAATTCCAAAGATCTGACTTAAGCTCCAAACTATGATTTTGTGAAGATAAGTTTGACAATTAAATTCAATCCGTCTTTCTTCTTTTTCTTTTCAATGTTTTTCTTTTCTGCACTTATTGCATAAGTGTTTGCTAGGGGACTAGTAAATGCAAGTATAGGGAGATGATGAATCTACGTTTCATCGTCTTTAATCTATCATTTTGGCCTTAAAAACCCTGGTAAATGCGTATAAATACTGTTAATTTAGGAATTTTAGCATGCATGCATGTGTGTGTAAATAGTGTATAAAATACGATTTTTAAAGCCAAAATAAAAGAATAAAGAAAAGAAAAGAAAAAGATAAAATATTGTAAATATTTTATGAACAAAAACCCCGAGCCCTAGGCATCTAGATGAATAGATTGACAAGGAATAAAGTAGGGGGAGATTAGGGCCAAAAACCAATAAAAATCCCTTTTATTTAGTTCATTCTTTACTCATTTTGGGACCTATTTTTGGTTCCACTTTTTATACCTCAAATAAAGAACCTTTGTACATGAAAGTTGTAGATAATTAAATATAGAAAAATACAAAATTGATTTCACTCAAAAATAATATACAGATAAGAAGTAATGATCTGAATAAAATTCAGAATCCAAACTTCCCATACATGTATCTCCCTAATAAAAACTCGAAATGCATCAAAATTACCTTTAATTGTATATAATTTTAAATAAGCTATTTAATGAAGGTGGTTTCGCATTTGGCAGAGCTACGGTTTGAAAGTTAAGTTTTGGACCCCTATTGTATACTTGTATAGATTAAAATATTCTTTTTATTATTTATTCATTATTTTTATATTTTTATAATTTTGTAAATATTATTTATAATATATATGTCCATTAAAATAAAAATAAAAACCTAAAGTGAATACAAAAATAAAATACCTGAATACAACGGATAGGTCTAACATCTGTACATATACCTATATGATTGCTATTTCTATTTTATTAAGTGTACAAAATTCTTCAGCAAAATAAAAATATATAGTTAAGTATATAAAAATAATTTATAAATAGATAAAATAATAAAAAATAATAAAACTAAATATACAAAATAAAAACAATATTAAAATATTTAGATAAATACACCTATATAGGTCATAAAAGGTAACTTGTATTTTTATACCTCGAAAAAATAAATAAAAATCATAATAAAATAATTTATAAAAAAATAAACATTTTTTATTTAATAACATAAAATTAATTAAATCATTTACTATTTTTAAAATAATTTTCAAATATTTTTCCAGAGTTTTTTCCTGGTTGGTCCACGTGGACCAACCAGGAGGCTTGGACAGTTGACCTCCGGTCAACTGTCTGACCTTCTCCTCTGTTGCGTGTCAGAACAGATTTCACCTCGATTTCAATGAATATTTGAGTTGCATCCTTAAATGATGCGTCCTGAACAACTTTTGCTCCTCGATATACCAGCTTACACGCCCTAGTGTTTTTTCGGGCTTAGGACCATCGATTCACCCGGTCTCTTTCGATCTTGGAGCCCTGTTCGTCAACCATTCAAAAAGATCCCCCCCCCCTGACTTCCCTTCCATCTTTGATCACTCTTCCACCACCTAAACCCTAGCCGAAGACCTTGACGACATCCCTGGTGACAGCAGGAATAGGTTGGGCCTTTCGAGGGATCAAGGAGGCGTTGAATCGAGGCCGATCTACCTCACCGAAGTACGCCGCCACACTCACCGTCGGCGCATCTTTGGTGAGCATTTTCATTTCCCTTTTATTTCCTTTCAGTTCCGTAGGATACCAGGAGTAATCCTTAATCAAAATCGATCTTCAATCTCGTTCTATTCGCCACAAAATTATGCCTCTTTGCACGACCGGAGTTCGAGTTCCTCCGGCCGCCAACGATCATCCCACGCACATCCACCTCTCCACGGGGTCGAGGCAACTTGCCCTCTGCCCCTTCACCTCTCTTCTGTAGGTTTTGAGCCACACAAGTGTCTAGGGGAGGTTCAGGCCCTATGCTAGAGATACTCAGAGCCTCCAGCTCCGCCACCTTTTGGCGTGAACGTCGCTGCCCTCCGGTGATTTCTGACGCCTCCAGTCAATAGAGGATACCTACAGGAACACCCCCGGCCCATTTTGGTGCCCCCAACGCCGCGGAGGAGGAATCAGAGGTCGGGGAAGTTCGCCTGAGAGGGCCTTCTTCCCTGTTCTTCGTCCTTGTCTTTCAGTCGTTCGATCAGGCTGGGTCTTCCAGAACCTACAGCTGCCGTCGTATCAGCCCGCGTGTCCACCGTTCGATCGACCCGGGCCATTTGATCTCAGTCATCTTCAATGAACCGTCATCGGGCATTCCTGAGCCGCCGCGTGTCAAGTGAAGCGACGCCCGCCGTTGGATGCGCCAGGCGTGGGTATTTTGCATTTCACCTCCCGCCATTTTGTGTATTTATTTATTAGTATTAAAAATTTCAGTTGTAGTTTTGTATATTTTGTAATATTTACAACTAGGCCTCTGAACTTTTCATTATTGCACTTTAGTCCTTGTCCACGTCACCTCACGTGACTCACGCACGTGGGGTGTGGGATTTTTGCACAGTGACCCTTGAGGCTTCGTTTATTTCAGTTTTTTCCAAGAATTTTTGTTTTAAAAATTATATATTTTGAAAAAATTGCAAAGTTGCCCCTCAGGTTTTTGATATTTACGAACAGGTCCTTGCGTGTCACGTGCCTTGCGCACGTGACTTTGGAATTTTTGCACCTGTACCCCTGGATGTTTGGTTATTTGTGATTGGTCCTGAAACTTCATTAATTAGTTATAGACTTATGGAAAAATTGCATTTGGGCCCTTTACTTTCTGGATATTGACATAAATACCCCCTACAAGAATTGATTTTTTTCTTTATTGTTTGCATTTATTTCATGCTTCTATAAAACCCTAAAAATTCCCAAAAAATTAACTTAAGCTCATGTTTAGTTGATCTTTCACGCCATATTTTTGTTTTGCATTTTTATAGCATTTTTATATTTATAAAAATTCAAAAACATGCATTTTCTCCACTGTTTGCATTAAAAAATATTTAAAAAATATTAAAACCCCATGAAAAATTCCAAAAATATTAAAACCCCATGAAAAACATTATATTTTGTGTGTTTTTGTTTGTTTTAATATCAGTCTAAAAATCACTAAAAAATTCAAAAGAAAACTCTTAAAAATAGCAAAAATCTCAAAAACATCATAAAAATCTTGGAAATTTCAGAAAAATTATAAAAATCTAAATTTTGTCTCTAAGTTTTCTTCTTTTTATTCTCTTTGTTGTAAAATTAATTTGAAGAATTTTTGAGTTTGTTAGATATTTTTTCATCCTCATTTTAACGTCGGCCAGCAACTTTGTTCACTGTTTTCAGTATTTTTGACCTTAAAAATACCAAAAAATAGGAAAAATATAGAAAAATCATAAAAACACTAGAAAAATATAAAAAGCACCAAAAAGATTTTATTTCCTGAATTTTGAATATTTTTGTCTCTTTTATAAATATATTATCTTGCTTTTGTTATATTGTGCACTTCTTTTATTAAAAGAAAAGAATATATAAAAAAATAAGATATAAAAAGAAAATAAAAAAACCAAAAAATTAAAAATCAAATATAAAAATATAAAATCAAAAATTTTAAAAAAATAAAAATTAAAAACCCACAAAAAAGGTTCACTTTGGCTAAGTGGTACACAAGACACAGCACTTGACTTTTGTTTAGCCTGCTTTACTCCCTTGCTTCCTGTGTTCGACCCCTACTTACTTGCCATTATACATTCTTAGTAGGGTATAATAAATTTTAATCCTTTCGCTTAATTGCTTAATTGATTGTGTGGGTTGATTGTTGATAAACGAGAAGGTTTGAGTAGTCGCCTCAGCGACAGTGAGCCTGATTTGTCAGGCCATTACTTAGCGAATCTTATCTCTTCGTTTTTCACTACCCCATCTCTGACTCCAAATGGGTCAGTCTGTTACATGTGGTGCCCAAGAAGATGGGCTTTACCACAGTTGTTAGTGAGTCTGGAGAGGAGATCGCTACCCGGGTACCCACTTCTTGAAGGGTCTGTGTGGACTACAGACGATTGAACAAGGCCACCAAGAAGGATCATTTCCCGCCGCCTTTTATTGATCAGATTATAGAGAGACTAGCTGAGAAGATTCCCTACTGCTTTTTGGACAGGTACTCTGGATACAATCAGGTGGCCATTGCGCCCGAAGACAAAGACAGGACTACATTTACATGTCCTTTGGGACATATGCTTTCAGACGGATGCCCTTTGGTCTATGTAACGCCACATCGAGAATCCAAAGGTACATGTTGTCCATCTTTTTCGACATGGTGGGTGAGTTCTTGGAGGTCTTCATGGACGACTTTTCGGTCTATGGCAATGGGTTTGATGCTTGTCTTGACTGTCTAGACCGTGTCCTTCACCGATGCATTGAGGTCCATCTTGTGCATTCATGGGAGAAGAGTCACTTCATGGTGACTTGAGGGACGATGCTTGGCCATATCATCTCCAACAGGGGCATGGAGGTTGATCTGGCCAAGGTGGATATCATTAGGAAACTCAGTCCACCGTACAACTTGCAACAGTTGCGGTCTTTTCTGGGGCACGTCGGTTTCTACCGATGATTCTTTCATGATTTCAACAGGATTGCTCGGTCGTTGACTGATTTGCTTACGAAAGACACCGAGTTCATTATGGATGATAAGTGTCTAGCATCATTTGAGACTCTCAAGAGTCTAGTTGTAGAGGTTCTTGTCCTCCAGCCGCCTAATTGGTCTCTCCCATTCGAGATCATGACGGATGCCTCCAATTTTTCTGTAGGGGTCGTGCTGGGACAGAGGAGGGATGGAATGCCATTTGCTATACACTACGCTAGCCATACTTTGGATGCCACTCAGCGGAACTACACCGTCACTGAGAAGGAGATGCTAGCCATAGTGTTTGCACTAGATAAGTTCAGATCGTACATCATTGGATCTAAGTTGACCATATTTACTGATCATACCACCATCAGGTACCTCATGGCCAAGAAGGATGACAAAGCTAGATTGATCAGATGGATCCTTCGACCCTAGGAGTTTGATATAGAGATTAAGGACAAGCCTAGAGTTAAGAATGTGGTGGCGGATCATCTCTCCCGATAAGAGCATCTTGAGGATTCTGAGCAGATTAAGACTATTTCTGAGACCTTCCCAGATGAGGCGATCCTTGCTATCGCCTCTCTCCCGTGGTATGTCGACATTGTGAACTATCTTGTTGCCAAGAAAGTTCCACAAGGTTGGCCCAGGCAGCGACTTGAGACCTTCCTCACGAAGGCCAAGTTCTACCATTGGGAGGATCCTGCCCTTTATCATTAAGGAAGGATAGTGTCTAGCGTCGGTGCATTCCTTAGGAGGAGCACCATAGCGTCCTCACATACTGCCACAAGCTCGATGTAGGAGGACATTACTCTAGGAGGAGAACAATACAGAAAGTGCTCCAATCTGGCCTATGGTGGCCTACCCTCTTCAAGGACTCTGATGAGTTTGTGAAGAGGTGTACTGACTATCAGAGGATGGGCACTTGTGGACAGCGTGATATGATGCTGATGCAGCCTATTCACTTCTGTGAGGTTTTTGACGCATGGGGCATCGATTTCATGGGTCCATTCCCTATGAGTCAGGGATTTGAGTACATTCTGTTGGCCGTAGATTATTTGAGTCGTTGGGTTGAGGCCATCCCCGCCCGAACTGCAGATGCTAGGACTGTATGCCGATTTTTGAGGAAGAATATCATTTCACGGTTCGGGGTGCCTAGAGTATTGATATCTGATTGGGGGTCTCATTTCGTCAACGACAAGGTAAAGGCCCTTGTTAACGAGTTCAGCATTGACCATCGAGTAGTTACACCGTATCATCCTCAAACCAATGGTCTTGCTGAAGTGTAGAACAGGGAGATCAAGACTATTTTGCAGAAGGTCGTCTGCCCTAACCAAAAGGATTGGTCACAGCTTTTGGACTCGATCTTGTGGGCATATAGGACGTCCTTCAAGATGTCTTTGGGTACATCTCCCTTTCGCCTCGTTTATGACAAGCCTTGACATTTACCTGTTGAGCTTAGACATAGGTCACTTTGGGCAGTCACAGATGTACTTTTGGATCCAGTGAGTGTAGGAGATCAAAAGAGGGCAGAGTTGGCAGCCCTGGAGGAGCTTCAAGATACAGCCTTTTCGAGCAGCCTACAATATAAGGAGAGAGTGAAGGAGTGGCATGATTCTCATATCAGCCACAAGCAGTTTGAGTCAGGACAGAGAGTATGGTTGTTCGATGCTAGGCTTCATTTATTTCCAGGGAAATTACATAGCAAGTGGAAGGGACCATACCTGGTCTGAAAGGTACACGACAACGGAAGCATCGACATATCCGAGTTGTCATCTGAGTCTACCTTTCGTGTTAACGGGCAGCGGCTCAAACCATATCTAGATAATGAGCCGCTGGTCGTTGACGTCGCCCCTATTCATTTTGCATGAGATGTGGTCTCTTGACACATCTATTACATCTCACGCCTGATTATCCCTTTTCTCCCGCCTTGTATAGATCCAGATGTCCATATCACACTATTCTTCAGTCCAACACCCCATTTGCATCTTTGATTATGCTATATTTAGGGTGTACTTTACCCTAAATTCAAGGGGGTTGGAGACTTTTGATTTTCTTAAGATTCTTTTCTATCTCTGTTTTACTGCCTTTACTTAGGGATATTTCACCCTAAGTATAGGGGAGGTAGACCCTGTACATTCTATTACTCAGATTTTCCTTTGTGTACAACCTACTATACTTAGGATTACTTGATCCTAAGTATAGGGGGAAACCCCGAGATCCTTTTCCATTCTATTCTTTCATTCGTCTTTGTAGTATAGTTTTTCCTTTTCACTTCCCTATACTAAGCACGAGTTATGTCTTCTTCATCGCTCTCGATTCACTATGAGGACATCATTCGAGCTAAGTATAGGGGGGTGTCGTATATATTTCATATATACTTTAGCCATAACTCGTACTTTGTGTAAGTATGTTAATAAATAAAATGGCTAAAATCCTAAAAAACCCATAAAAATTAAAATTTTTTCTTGTACATAAAATTTTTTACTTCACATACATAGCTATTTACAAAATCATTTTTGTAAAAATGTTTGTAAAAATAGTTTGTGTAAAGATTTTGTAAATACTTTGATATCAAAATTATGTATATAGTACAAAATATTTGTAAAATGTTTGAAAAACAAAAAGTTAACAAAAACCCTTGTGTAAATGTGTGTAAATATTTTGCAAAACTTCTGCATTCATGCATACATCCATGTTTTCAAACATTTTGAAAAATTTTGCACAATTTCAAAAGTTTTTAAAAATTGCATTTTTTGTAAATATATGTATAGTTTTTCTGAATCATAGTTGACATTTAAACTATCCTGGAATTAAATTGAAAAATGGAGTTTGGTTAAGATCTTAATCCACCTAATTCTAAGAGGAACCTTAGAGGGCTTAGGGTTGAGACTTTTTAGGTCCATGGTTACTTAATTTTTTGAGTCCACTATGCTATGATCATATGTCATCTTGATGAGCCTAAGTAGAACACTTAACAACACACGCATGACTCTCACAGACAATGGCTTTACTTTGACCAGCACTTTACACCTAGCTCTCTACAGATGAGGTGGTGAGGAGGCAGTCTTCCTCGACTTGGGGTAGCATATGAGGGTAGTACTTCTAGGAGGAACCTCTCTTCTTCTTTTAGTGAAGGAAGTGTGTCTCAACTTGGTCTGGTAGCAGTGAGGTCTAAAGACAGGAGTTGTGGGTTGCGATAAAGCTTCAAAAGAGGGATAGTCTACTAGCTCAAGAGGAAAAACTCCTTATGTATATATGCTGCACCATGTAGATATGTTGTACATATGCACATCAAAAAAATGTGTGCAAAACGAAAAACTCCAAAAAAGTGGTGGGTCTGATAGAAAATGAAATACCCACCGGAGTGTATATAGTCCAAGAAAGCAAAGCTTATGTTACCCATGCCCATCTAATGAAGCTTGCAATAGGGAGACTTGGCTACACTGGTTGATCTCCCAAGGATACATGGCTACACTGGCCATGGTCCATTCTCTTCTTCCTCCTCTTCTTGAGCCGGTTGTACCTGAACTTAGAAGGGAATACCCCGCTCCTCGAGGAAAGAGTTGCCAGACAAGGATATTAGAGTTACCCCGTTGAGGGGGGTTGTCACTTTGCCATTTATGAGGTCGAGAGCTACATATCACTTACACCATACAAGAAAAGATTCATGGTCATCAGAGTTTGTGTATGTAGACTAGTTCTGATCTAGATTGTTGAGGAGTCTTGACTATAGATTATTGGAACTTAGAGGCTGTTAAATTTTAAACCTATGTCCAAATAAGGTTCCGATAAATTAATAATCCAAAGATCTGACTGAGCTCCATACTTCAATTTAATGAAGACAAGTTTAATAATCAGCATTGATTCATCTTCTTTTTCTTCTTTTTCTTTTCCTTTCTCTTTTTCACTTCTTTTTCAAATAAGTATTTGCTAAGGGACTAGCAAAAGTAAAGTATAGGGGGGTGATGAATACTCATTCATCACTCTTTATTCTTTTATTTTATCTAAATATCTTGGCAACATTCCATGTAGATAGCTGTAAATACAATAAATTATCAATGGGCATGCATTTGTTAATATTCAATAATTAGAATGTATTTGTGAAAAAATAAAAGAATAAAGAAAAAAGAAAAAAACAAGGAAATATTTAGAATAAATATTGAGTGACCTGAACCCAAGAGAGGGCCCAATATGGGCCTGATCGTCAAATAAAATAAGTAGAGAGAGATAGGGCCACCCTACCTTGCACACATTTCCTTTTTATGTACATATTTTTTTCCACAAAAATAAAAATAAAAATATGTTTTTATTACTTGTATATATTTCTAAAAGTAAAACAAAAATTAGAAAAATAAAAACAAAATAATTTCTCTCTCTACCTTTTACATAGTACATGTATATATGTATCACACTTCTATTTATTTCACTCTTGTAAATAAACAATAAAAATAAAATAAAAATATTTTATACTCTAAATTTTATGTTGTAGATAAATAAAATATAAAATTAGGGTATTTATACAAAAATAAGAAAATAAAAATAATAATATAAAATACATAGGTATTTTATACCTGTATATAATATAATATAATGTATATACCATAATTTATTTTTCCAAAAAATGAATAAAAATCACTAAAAAATAATTTGAAAAACAACATACATTTTTCATTTTGAAAATATTTTAAAATAAAACCTTTTTATTTTTAATTTATTTTATAAATCTCTTATATTTCTTGAATTCTGATTGGTCCAGGATGACCTTGGTCAACTCCCCCTCCCGGACCAATCTGCGCCCAGATCCGAATTTCACTCCATTTCCTCCAAATATTCTCGATCAGATCTTAGCCCCTCTTGCCCCGATTTATTCGCCTGCTTCTTCGTGGTGGATCTGCGACCCTCACGGATCCTTAGCAGAGGCGGATCGTCCTCGGTTCGCATGCCCGTGCCTGATCTTCTTCACCACCTGGGAACGAGTATAAAGTCTTCATTCCTTGACCCAACTCAGTAGTTCAAGCCGCACACCCTCCTACTACCCTATCTTTCTTCCCCTTGGTGACAACTATCGGCCGGAGTCTTTGGTGACTGGATTTAGGTGTTACAGCCGACGCTCGAAGCACGTGGCCGGACCTCCGTCGCGTTCGAGCCTCCCCGCCTTCCGCAGCATGGTTGAGGGCGACGACCAACCTCGAAGCCACCCCCTGGAGCTAAGGATCGATCTCAGACCTTCAGGTAGCTTTCATTTGCTCCTTAGTTCCCGTTATTTCGATCTTTCCACCCGCAGTTCCGCCGGCTCCGACCCGACGGTCAGAGCTCCATCAGCCACCCTTAGTCGCTTAGATAGGATCCCTTGCTCACCATCATCTTTCCCCTCGCATCCTAATCATCCTGTTCTTGGCTCTCCGAGCCAAGATTAGGCTAGATTCCATCCTTCGCATCGCCGGAACCTACCTCCGCCTCCACCCATCGCTTCCCTTTGTCTTTAATCAAATAACCTTGGCTGAAGCATACCTCCGAGAAGGAGCTTTACCCGCAGGTCGAGACGCACGTGGAGACACCTCATAGCACATCAACCCATCTTCGCTGGAGCCATCCCAGGTCGCAGCCACCTTCACGGAGATCTGACCAGTGGATGCTCCATCCGACCTTGCCACCCGACATGGAGGAGCGTCGCGAGTCAAGCCCCCCCTCCCGATCATTCATCGCACGCCCGGAGTACCGCCAGTTCTCCGGCGAACTTCGCCAGGGAGGAGTTCTTCCAGGACCTTCCTCAGCCATCAGATCTTCCCTCTCCGCCAGATTACATCTGAGCCATCCATCGCCCGTGCCTGACAGGCCGTTAGATCTGACATCTAACAGCCTCGTACGCCCCACGTTCGCCCCCTTTGACAGGCCGTTAGATCCGCCAGGTGTCGTCGTCAGAGCCACACATCTCCAGCCATTCAGAACGTGCCACCTGTCACCCACGTGACCCGCACGCCCCACCTCGGTAACTTGCTCCTATGCCCCTGCATTTCTTTTATGTTTTTATTTAGTATGTAAAATAAATAGTATACTGTGGACTTTTTGCTCTTTGGCCCCTGTTGTTTTTATTATTTGCATTTTGATCCTTCTTGTATGGTTGCACGTGCATCGTCACGTGTATCTTTGGAAGATTTGCATATATGCCCTCGGGTTTAGTGAATGTTATGATTTGAAGTTTTAGTTTCAATATTTATACTCATACCCCTGTGCGTGTTGAGTTTTGACATGTGCTGAATATTATGGAAAAATTGCAGTAGACCCCCCAGAGCACATTAACCCATCTTCGCCGAAGCCATCCCAGGTCGCAGCCACGATCACGGAGATCTGACCGGTGGATGCTCCATCCGACTTCGCCACCCGACGCGGAGGAGCATCGCGAGTCGAGCCCCCCTCCTAATCATTCATCGCACGCCCGGAGTGCCGCCAGTTCTCCGGCGAACTTCGCCAGGGAAGAGTTATTCCAAGACCTTCCTCAGCCGTCGGATCTTCCCTCTCCGCCAGATTACAAATGAGTTGTCCATCATCAGTGCCTGACTGGCCATTAGATCTAACATCTAATGGCCCCATACGCCCCACGTTCTCCTCCTTTGACAGGCCGTTGGATCCGCCAAGTGTCGTCGTCAGAGCCACACATCTCCAACCATTTAGGATGCGCCACCTGTCACCCACGTGACCCGTACGCCCCGCCTGGGTAACTTGCTCTTATGCCCCTGCATTTCTTTTATGTTTTTCTTTAGTCTGTAAAATAAATAGTATACTGTGGAATTTTTGCACTTTAGCCCCTACTGTTTTTATTATTTACGTTTTGGTCCTTCTTGTATGGTTACACGTGCATCGCCACATGTATCTTTGGAACATTTCCATGTATGCCCTCAGGTTTAGTGAATGTTATGTTTTGAAGTTTTAGTTTCAATATTTGCACTTATACCCATGTGTGTGCTACGTTTTGACATGTGCTGAATATTAAGGAAAAATTACAGTAGGCCCCCTAGGTTTTTGACGTGTGTTATCATTTAAACCCTGGAACTTACTTTCCTTGCATATTAGTCCATGTGTGCTGTGCATCCTTGATTGGTTGAACTAAATAACAAATTTCATCCAAAATTCATGAATATTTGATACATGGCTCCTGCCACAGTGTAAAAATTTCTGAGAATTTTTGGGCTTGTTCTGTTTTCATTTGATATTTTTTAAAATTCAACACCTTAAAAATTGCTTCTGTCTAATTTGAAAAATCAACTAAAAATATTAAAATCCGCCCAAAAAATCTAAAAAAATCATTGTTTGCTTATTTTGGTGTGTTTTTACTTCTATTAAATTTTTGTTGCATTTGGATTTATAAAAACCTTAAAAATTGAAAAAACCTAAACAATATAGAAAAATCATTAAAAATTCGGAAAAAATAAAAAAAATACAATTTCTTTTTCTGTAGTTAGGATTTTATTTTTAATTTCTCATAAAATTACTGCTGGAATTTTATAAGGTATAGTATTTTTAAATAGCCTTTAGATTCTGGCTGCACAACATCTTTGATTTTTAGCCTTGTTTCATTTTTATGAAATTAACTAAAAATCAAAAAAATCCAAGAAAAATATCAAAAACACTTGAATATTTGTAAAACCCAAAAATATTTTTATTTTAATTTTCTGACCTGTTTTGGTGTGTTAAATAATTATTTGCTTGTGCCCTTTTTGAATTCTTTTACATTTTTCTTAATATAAAAATTACAAAAACATTTGAAAAACCAAAAATCCACCAAAAATAGTTTGTTTCTTTTATTTTTGAACCCAGACTACTTCGTAGGTTTTTCCAAACCGTGCTCCTTGTGTTCAACCCTAGTAGCTATAGCAAGTAAATTAAAATAGCGAGACCGCTATTTGTTTGCTTGCTTGCTTGATTTTGATATTGGTGGTCTTCTTGAGTTTCTTCATTGATTCCGATCCAAGTGATTGAGGTCGCAACGACCAGTGACACATTTTACCCTTAGTTGCTCGGTTCTTCAGGTCATCAGGCACCCTGAACCATGAAATGATATTCTTCCTCAAAAATCTGCAAACAGTCCTAGCATCTGCAGTTCGGGCGGGGATGGCCTCAACCAAACGACTAACATAATCAATGGCTAACAGAATGTACTCAAATTCTTGACTCTTGGAGAATAGACCCATGAAATCGATGCCCCATGCGTCAAAAACCTCACAGAAGTGAATGGGCTGCATCAGCATCATATCACGATGTCCACAAGTGCTCGTCCTCTGACAGTCAATACACCTCTTCACGAATTCATCAGAGTCCTTGAAGAGGGTAGGCCACCATAGGCTGGATTGGAGAACTTTCTGTGTCGTTCTCCTCCCAGAGTGATGAACTCCTGCCTCAAACTTGTGGCAGTATGTGAGTACACTATGGTGCTCCTCCTGAGGAATGCACCGATGCCAGACGTTATCCCCTCCTTCATGATAAAGGAAAGGATCCTCCCAATGGTAGAACTTGGCCTTCACAAGGATGGTCTCAAGTCGCTGCCTGGGCCAATCTCGTGGAACTTTCTTGGCAACAAGATAGTTCACAATGTCATCATACCATGGGAGCAAGGCGATAGCAAGGATCGCCTCATCTGGGAAGGTCTCAGAAATGGGATCAGTCTGCTCGGATTCCTCAAGATGCTCTAATCGGGAGAGATGATCCGCCACCACATTCCTGACTCCAAGCATATCTTTAATCTCAATATCAAACTCCTGGACTAGATGAATCCATCTAGTCAGTCTCGCTTTGGCATCCTTCTTTGCCATGAGGTACCTCATGGCGTTGTGATCTGTAAAGATAGTCACTTTCGATCCAATGATGTGAGATCTGAACTTATCTAGGGCAAAGACTACGACTAGCATCTCCTTCTCAGTGACGGTGTAGTTCTGTTGCGTGGCATACAATGTACGGCTAGCGTAGTGAATGGCAAACGGCACTCCATCCGTCCTCTGTCCCAGCACGACCCCTACGGCAAAATCGGAGCATCCGTCATGATCTCAAATGAGAGAGACCAATCAGGTGGCTGAAGGACAGGAGCCTCAACAACTAGACTCTTGAGAGTCTCAAATGACGCCAGACACTTATCATCTACAATGAACTTAGTGTCTTTGATTAGCAAATCAGTCAACGGTCGGGCAATACTGCTAAACTCATGAATGAAGCGTCAATAGAAACCGACGTGCCCCAGAAAAGACCGTAACTCTCGCAATTTGGATGGGGGACTGAGTTTTCTAATGATATCCACCTTGGCCGGATCAACCTCCATGCCCCTGTTGGAGATGATATGACCAAGCACCGTCCCTTGAGTCACCATGAAGTGACTCTACTCCCAGGATAATACAAGATGGACCTCGATGCATCGCTGAAGGACGCAGTCTATGCAGTCAAGACATGCATCAAACCCATCACCATAGACCGAAAAGTCATTCATGAAGACCTCCAAGAACTCACCCACCATGTCCGAAAAGATGGACAACATGCACTTTTGGAATGTCGCCAGAGCGTTACATAGACCAAAGGGCATCTGTTTGAAAGCATATGTCCCAAAGGGACAGGTGAATGTGGTCTTGTCGTGGTCTTCGGGCGTAATGGCCACCTGGTTGTAATCGGAGTACCTGTCAAGAAAGCAGTAGTGACTCTTCCCAGCTAGCCTCTCTATAATCCGATCAATAAAAGGCAGAGGGAAATGATCCTTCTTGGTGGCCTGGTTCAATCGTCTGTAGTCCACACAGACCCTCCAAGAAGTGGGTACCTAGGTAGCGATCTCCTCTCCAGACTCACTCACAATTGTAGTGATACCCATCTTCTTGGGCACCACGTGTGTTGGACTAACCCACTTGGAGTCGGAGATGGGGTAGATAAAATCAGCGCTCCACCATTTCGAGATTTTCTTCAGGACAACCTCTCGATGATCCGGGTTCAGCCGCCGCTGGAACTCACGCGACGGCTTGGCATACTCTTCGAGATAGATATGGTGGGAGCACAGGTTCGGACTTATCCCCTGGAGATCGGCTATACTCCATCCTATCACCTTGTGGTTCCTTTCAAGAACCTACATCAAATGAGATTCTTGCTCTCCAGTCAAATCTGCTGAGATATTGAGTGGGTGCATCTCATGCTCGCTTGTAAGGAATTTATACTTCAGCGACTACAGCAAGGGCTTTAGCTCTGGGCAACTGGGAGCTAGCAAATTTGGCCTCTGAAAAGTCTGAGTGAAAGCAACCAAATCTACATGGGAGAACTCTCGCTGATCAAGAAGATTTGGTGAAGACTACTCTGCTGGTGTACCTGTACTCTGTATCGGGTCAGTCTCCACCCTAGTTGCTGGCTCTGTAGGAATTAGACATGGAATCATCTCATCAAACTCTTCCCAATCAATATCTGACTCCGAGGGATCTGAATCTGAATCAAGAGAAAAATCAACTACCTCGCTATCCTGAATGTGGTATGCTGCCTCGAATGTGTCCTCTACCAATAATGTGCTCTCTAAGCTCTCCTCTGTTGGAATCTAGAAATTTGTGGTATCTGAGTGTGAGAGGATGGCTCATGAAACGAGATCTGTCCAAGCTGCTTCATTATATGTGATCACAAAATCGCACTCCTGGTGGACGTCTCGCTCTGCCTCTGTCGTCTGCTCTGAATCACTGAGCTGCTCTGAATAGGATGAATCTCGCGCTCTAGTCTCATCGATCATCTCTATTTGTATACTCTCACCCTCGACGCGAAAGTATACCTTCCCGCTATCATGATCGGACATTGCCTTGGCTGTGACCAAGAACAGGCATCCTAGATTGATGGGGGTATCGGTCACATATTTAGGGATCTCCATGTCCAACACAAAGAAGTCCACAGGGAATTTCAGGCCCTGAATTGTGACGACCACATCCTTCAACAGCCCCTTCGGCCTCCTAACAGATCTATAAGCAAACTGAAGGATTGTCCTACTCTGTCGAAGAGGGCCAAACTCAAATCGGTCGAGTAAGGCTGTCGAAAGTAGGTTGATAGAAGATCCGCTGTATAATAGAGTCTGATCGAACCTCTGCTCATGTATGTGACATCTGACATAGGGAGCTCCTGCATCTGGCCTCTTCGTTGTCATATGGTTCTGGATGGCGAAGCAAGTGGCACGAGTGAGCACATGGATCTTTGAATGATGGTTCCTCCTCTTCCTACGAATGGTGGTTCTCTCTCTAAGGTTCCTCTGAAAGAGAGGGATGTGCTCCAAGGCCTCCTGTAGGTCAGTTGAATCTGAAATCTGTCTATCATCTACTGGTTGAACTCTAACTGATGGGATTTTTTGGATTTTCTTTTTTATTCCCCTTAGCCAAGCAGAGTGCTTGAGGGAAGGGGATGGTTGGGCCCTCCTCAAATGGAGGGCTAGGAATGGGTCCCTGTTGCTGTGGTGAAACAGAATCCATACACATATTTCCAAGCATCGTAGATGGACTCACAAATAAAGAACTCTTTCCTTTATTAGATTTTCCAAAATGGTCCCGAGATACAAAAACAGATGGAAATGTAACAGGAATATAATGGGTGGCCTTAGCACCACCCGCGACATCTGGACTTGCGGCATCATCACCGTACTCTGGCTCAACATCATCATCTATGGTGGCATCAACACCACCTCATGCATCTGGTGAAGTGACAGCATCAATATCGTTAGCTGGATGTACATTCTTGGTGGCATCAGCACCACCGTCATCAACATCATCATGATCAGCATCAGCACCGCTCTCCTCCTCATCTGGCGCTCTTGAGTCCTCAGGCAGTCATCGCTTTGATGAGGTGCCGCCGGCTGGCATCCTACCGCTCCAAAGTGTAACAAAGTCAGCATCAAAAGTATATGCAGAGATATCATCAAGTGAGTCACTAGGAGTGGTAACCTCAGTAAACTTTACCTGCTCAAACTTCCTCTTTAGGTTGTTCGGATTCGGCTCAATCTGAGCGGGTATGGCGGCCTCGCCCTTCACTATCTCCCTCATCTCCTAACAGAACTCTGTCCATCTCCCGCCTGAAAGTGGCTTGTTGCTCGGAGATATGACGAGCTAAATCATCAAGTGCTGGGTTCTCATAGGCTGGCCCATGAGAATCAGACGGGTTGCCTCTCTGGAAGTGAGGTTGCTGCTGCTGAGAAGGATAAGGGGGCTACTGGTGAGAGAACTGTTGAGGCTGTTGCTGTTGTCTCCACAGTTGTCGCTGCTGATAGGGACGAGGACCCTACTGGTAGTATGGTTGTGGCTGTGGGAACTGGGGCTGTTGGTGCTATTGGCTGTACTGGCCACCCTAAACTGGAGGTTGCTGCTGGGATAAGGCACCTCCGGTCGACCAACTGAATCCGTGATGGTTTCGACGGATCCCAGGCTGCGGTCAGTCATACCAAATCCTGTTGAATTCCATCAATGGCTCATGCTCGTAAGTGGGTGGGGGAAGAACTGACAGGGGTTGATCCGGCTGGTAGACCACCATTTGAGTGTCCGGAGATGGTGGTAGCTGGACATACTACTGTTGTTGCTGCTGGAACAGCTCCGTTTGAATGTGATGCACCTGTCGGTAGTGGGCGGAGGGCTTGGTCGAGCTGCTGCTGCTGCTGGAGTCAACCCGTGACCTGAGACAGGGCTAAGAAGCCGTTTGTGCCTCCTAGAGACACATGATCTGGGTCTTCTGGTAACTCAGTGTCTGTGCCATCTGATCTATCTGAGACATGCCTTGGCACTGCTTCTTCTCTATGATGTCGATGCGGTCCAGCTTCTCGATGATAATACCCATATCAGCGGCCGACGACTCTGCTTGTGTTGTGGCTGCTGAGGATGTGGAAGGACTTGCATCGACCCGTGCTATCCGTTAATAGGACACGGCATGTGGTGTGGGCTTCCCCTGTGTATAGAGGCAGGTCTGAGACATAACTGTATAGTTCTCTGCCATCTCCTCGTAGATGGCCCAGACCTGATCCTCATCCTTGGCGAAATAGGAACCCTCACGGGATGCGTTCACTAGCCCCTGCATGTCCGGTGTCAGCCCGCAGAAGAAACTATGGACAAGGTTGGGCTTGGATATATCATGATGAGGACACCAGTCAATGAGCTCTCTGAACATGTCCCATGTCACATGGAATTGCTCGTTGGGAAGCATGGAGAAGTTGTTGATGAGGGATCGCGTTGCATTCGTCCGGCCGAGTGGATAGTACTTATTCAAGTACTCGTTCCGGAGCTGTTCCCATGATGTGACGTATTTCTAGGATCTTCAGCCAATAGGTTGCTTTGTTGACGAGGGAAAACGGAAATGCCATCATCTTGATGGTATCCTCATCCACAAGGTGATCGTGGACCGTGCTGCAGATCATCTCGAACTCCTAGAGATGGAGGTGCGGCTCCTTGGTGGCAAGCCCATGGAATCTGGGCAGTAGCTTAATGGTCTAAGGTGGGAGCTTGAAATCTCCCAGAATAGCTGGCAGTTGAATCCATCTGTGGATCAGGGTTGAACCAGGGTTGTGCAACTCTATCATCGGACGTGCAGGTGCTGCTCGTTGTGTTGGCTCATTTGTCTCTCCTCCCTCAGGAATGTCTCCTCCTCCACCAGCTCTGCGCTGATCTTTGTCTACTCGCATCTGCTCCATCTCTTGGTGCATATCAGCCATGAAAGACCCCTGGTCTCTAATCTGACACTGCATGGTCTCCAGGGAAGCTAACAGGGTGTTGTTGTTGGCACCCTGGTCAAGTACGTAGGTGTGGGTCCTGCTGGGTCTATTAGTACCCTCCTCGTTGTTGGCCATGGTCTCCGCAAAGGCAAAAGACCCAAACTTAGGTGCCACCAAATGATCAAATGTTTGTTGTAGTCTTTGCTTGAGCACCTCAAGACTGGTAGAAGTTTGTTCGAGGGGGAATAGGGCGGAGTCAAACTCGGGTTCGGAGAGCGGGTCTGGGCTCTCATGAACCAACCTAGATGAGTGGACCAGAGTGCTCAAAAGCGGTGCAACCAGAGGCTGCCTAAGGGACCTTCGGCCCATCATCATGATGTAACGAGTGAAGGAGGATGAGATCCGGAAAACACACAAGATCAGGCAAGCAAACCCCCAATTCACGTTCTCACGCAGAGCTGATGACAATAAACGTTCTGTCTTTTATCTTATTGATTTTATTAGGTGATCAAGCAGACTATCAGAACGATTAAGCGAGCTGCTGGGAATCCAACGCTCTTAGAAGATAGTCCCGATCCCAAGGCTAGATCTTTCCCAGATAGTACAAGTCGCGGACCGTTTACTGACTACCTAATCGACTCACTCTGTTAAGGATATCGCGGCCAACTTTACCGGAAACTGGAGCGATCCTCAGTGGAGAATGACTAACCCGAAATCAATAGTCTGAGGAGAGGTCGGATATGGCTCTAGTCTAGTGTGTGGGTCACTCTCTCGCTCATCCAAACCAGACAATGAGGGGATTGCTCTCCCAAGACAAGATTTCAGTGAGGTGTCTTTTAGGGTCAAGTGTGTTTAGCAGTCCCAATTTTATAGTTTTTCTTTTTTAGGTTTCAAGCAAACAATGCCTAACGAATTTTCTGATTGTCCTGATTATTTTTAAGTCCAAAAACAGGGGTAGAAGTCGAAAAAGCCGATGTGCGGTCAAACACTATGATGCATGCAGAGTAACAAATGCGTACCTGACTCCAACTCTCTACATGCAGGGTGATCCGCGCATAAAATAAAGACAGGAATAAAATTACCTATATGATGCAAGAAGAAATCAGCCTTAAACAAGAAATTTCTATTCGAGAAAACCGATAGCTAATGGGTCAACGAGAGGGGTCGGGGTCCGGTCTCTGATGCCGATCAGTGTCCGCCACAACGGATCCTACCAGTGCTGTATACGGCCTCTAGCGGCACATGAACCCTCAAGTGACCGAGTTAACTTTTTCTTTTGTGATTTAATTAATCATATCCACTTATCGATCTATAGGTACAGGCAATCAATTAGGGCTGGGGCCATAATTAATTACGTCACAGTCAAGCAAAAATCCTAAGTCTAAGGGCCAAAAACTTCGAGAATCAAAAATAAAAGAAAATGCGATGAAAAACAAAGTCGATGTAAAATCTACGGTGAGGTCCTTCGAGCACACCGGTGCTCAGCGAAACAGGCCCCGAGATCAAGCAAAGTCCAAGTTTGAGTCATGTCTTGTATTATTACAATAATAATAGCAATAAAAATAAAACTAAGTCTAATAGCTACAACTCCTCCCAAAGTCCTGCTCCTCCTCTCCTACACTGTCCTGCGGCTCGATACAGAAACGAGCCGCCTCCGCTTCACTCGGGTGCCTCGGTGCTCCTAAAATAGCCACCCTCGCTCATCGAGCCATCGCAAGAAGGGGAAACAAAAACTATGGTCAGATCATAAATAAAAAATAAAATAGAATAAAAAAATAAAAACAAAGAAAAGAAATGAAGACAAAAACAAAACAAAAATAAAAAGCAAATAAAGAAAAATAAAAAGACGAAGATAATCAAAACAAAACTGAAAACGAAAAACCGACTACTAAGCCGTGCTACCCGGCAACTGCACCATTCTGATGGACGCTTTGATGCGACTCAGGTTAAGGAATATTTAGGGTCATTGCGACCCAAATCGCATGCGCAATCGATCAAGAAAATAGACCACCAACTAAAGAAATCATGCAATCAAAATGAAGCAATCGGCCTTGCTAGTTTATTTTACCTGGTATAGCTACCAGGGTCGATCACAAGGAGCACGGAATGACAAGTCTACGAAGTAGTCAGCTTACCAAGAAAAAGGAGAAATTTGGTGGGTTTTTAATTTTTCAAATTTTTTTATGATTTTTTAATGAGAAAACGGATAAAGGAAAATCAAAAATCAACACTCAAACAATTATTTAACGGTACAAAAATATTCAAAAATTCAAAACAAAATTCTTTTTATGTTTTTAAAATATTAAAATATTTTTGTTAATTTTCTGGCATTTTTCTAATTTTTAATTAATTTTCTAAAAATCAAAGAAGGATAAAAACAATGACCAATGTACAGCTGGGATCTAAAGGTAAATAAGAATTATTAAAATGAATATAAAATCCTAGCAGTAATTTTGTGAAACTACAAAATAAAATTTACCTATAGAAAAAGAAAACACAATTATTTGATTTTTTATGAATTTTTAATGATTTTTATAATATATTTACTCTTTTTCAATTTTTAGGAGTTTTATAAATGGGAATGAAGTGAAAATTGCACAAGAGCTAAAACAACACAAAATACACAACTAAATTTTTTTTTGGACTTTTTCAAAGTATTTTAATATTTTTATTTGATTTTCCAAAACAACCAGGGACACTTTTTAGGGCTTTTGAATTTTAGAAAATACCAAACGAAAACAAAACAAGCCACAAAAGTTCCCAAAATTCCTACATAGTAGCAGGAGCTACATGTCAAAATTTCAGAATTTTTAGAATGAATTTGCTATTTATTTCATTAAAAATAAAACTCATAGCTCATAGGGACCAAAATGCATTTAAATTAAGTCTTGGGACCAAAAAGTAACAGGCAATAAAACCCTAGGATCCAATCTGCAATTTCTCCATCAAAATTCGTACATGTCGTAAATCAACGTTCATAGGGGTATATTTGCAAATATGAAAAGTAAATATTCAATCCTTAACAGAAGATAAGTTTGGGGTAAACAATGCAAATAACCCAACTAAACGTGTGACAAAGCACGTGATTCCACACATGCAGGACTAAAGTGCAAATATGAGAAACTACAGGTACTGGAATGCAAAATGGTTCAACTTTTATTTTACAAACTAAAACAAAAACTAAAGAAATGCAGGGGAAAAAGAGCAATATACCCATGGGGCTCGTGACAGGCACGTGAGGGGACGCGTGGCGGCGCTGATGAAGCGCGATCGTACGGCTCTGGGCACGTCAAGTGTCAGATCTGACGGTTGTCAGATGGTTAGGGACATGGCTGGTACGGGGCTGCTAGATCTGACATCTAACGGTCTGACACCTCCAGTGGATGGATGGCTGAGATGAAGTCTGGGAGGTGGACTCGATCCAACGACGGAGAAGATGCATGGAAGAACTACACTTGGGCGAACTTCGTCGGAGCACGGAAGGTGATATGTAGCTACAATGAAGGATCTGAGGGTGCCGATAGAATCGTGGGTCTCTTCCGCGTAAGATGAGCGGCTCTGATGGAAGCTTCATCGGTCTGATCGGCGAGGCGGCGTGGATGACCTGAAGCTGCTCCGACGAGGACGGGCAAGAGTGAAAGAGGGACTCTCCACGCGTGTCAAGGCCTGCAAGGGAAAGCTCTGACTCGGAGCTAATCTCCAGTCGAGGTTATTAGATCTGAAAGACAGAGAAGCGATGGTGGATGGGGGGTGGGTCTCCGGCGAAGATGGTAGAGGAGGCCTATCTCCTAATCTCGATGCGATGATCGAAAGTCATGGTGATCAGGCTGTGGGAGAGGATGGAGGGCGAGTGTGGGTATCAATTTGAGCAGATGAGTGAGAGTAACGGGGCTCCGACCGGCTGGTCGGATCTAGTGGAGGAGTGGCGGTGATAAGTGGAAAGATTAAACACACGATGGAGCTAGGAACGATCTAAGGGATACCTGAAGGTCTGAGTATGATCCTGAACTCCAGAGGAAGTGAGTGGCAGGGTTGTGGCCTCGACCACGTTGCGGTTGGCGAAGGAGGCTCCTCGCAGCGGTTCTCCGGCCATGACAAGTGAACTGCAGCTACACGGTACCAATCCGAGCACCAAAGGGGGCCTCTGACGACTGTCACCACGAGGAAGGTCTCTAGGGTATCAGAAAGGTGTGCGGCGCGAGCTGAGAAGCTGGGGAGGCGAGTGGAGCTTTTATAGAACGTCCCAGGTAGCCGGAGGAAACGGGCAAGGGCACGCAATCCGAGGAAGATCCGCGCTTCCCTATGGATCTGCGTGGATCTTGGATCCATGTGGAAGGCACGGGCGGAAAATCAGAGATAGGGGATGCATGACCTGGCCAGGACAATTGGGAGAGAATGGTCCGGTGGAACAGTTGGGTTGGGTCAAGCCCTGGAAGAGGGGGTTGACCCGAGTCAACGTTCCTCCTTGGACCAATCAGAAAAAAGGATGTACAAAAATATTTATAAATTCAATTAAAAATAGCAAATGATTTTAAATTAAAAAGTATACAAGATGAAAAATATTTGTTATTTTCCAAACTTTTTTCTATGATTTTTATTTATTTTTATGAAAATTAAATTATGGTATATACAGTATAATGTATTATATACAAGTATAAAATACTTATGTATTCTATACAATTATTTTTATTTTATTATTTTTACAAAAATACCCAAATTTTAAATTTTATTCATTTACAACTTAATTTTTGGATTGTAAAATAATCTTTGTTTTATTTTTATTATTTATTTACATGCATAAAAGAAATAGGGAAGTATACACATATACATGTATTATATACAAGTGAGAGAGAGAATTTTATACTATTTTATTCTTATTTTATTTTTCTAATTTTTTTTTATTTTTAAAGATATATAAAAGGAAGTAAAAATACCGTTTTATTTTTATTTTTGTAAAAATAAATTATACACACATATGGTTCATATATACAATGTGTAGTGGCCCTATCTCTCTCTACTTATTTTATTTAGCGACCAGGCTAATGCTTGGTCCTCTCTTGATTTTGGGTCATTCAATATATATTCTAAATATTTCCTTCTATTTCTTTTCTTCTTTATTCTTTTATTTTTGCACAAATACATGCTAATTATGATATATTAATACATGCATGCTTATTGCTAAATTATTGTATTTACAACTATTTACATGATGCTTTGCAAGATAATTAGCTAAAATAAAAGAATAAAGAGTGATGAATGAGGCTTCTTCAGTAACGCATTTGAGATTTCCTCGGCTGCGTTGATGGAAATACAGCTCCTCGCGAAATCACGGGGGGATCCATTTGCAGTAGCAACATCCATGAATAGAGGGACGCCAGTAGACTAGCAAGTTTATTAAGCACAATATGCGAGCAATGACCATGACTAAGCCCATAAAATCTCACCCGAAGAGATATATCATTTAGGAGCTCTCTCTCTCGAGGAACATACATGCCTCCCACAGACGGAGGACTATCAGGCGGCCTTGAAAACGCCAAGGACTCGAGCTAAGGATCCGCTCACATTCCTCGATGGAGTGAAGCTTTAGGTAGTAGAAGCCGTTCTCTCTCGGAAGAAGCTTGAACGGGCTGGAAGGCCTCCATACTTTTTCCACAAAGGACTGTAGGAGCTTGCCATAAGGACGCTTCCCCAGAACATAGAACACGAGAGTGTTTTCCCAGCGCCGATCAAGCAACTTGATATCGTCTTGAGAGAGCATGGCTACAAACTCCCCATCGACTGCAGAAGGAGCTTCGTAAGCCATACGGAACCGGGGGGACAACCCGCCCCACAGATCTGTGCCTAGGAGTTAGCTGAGGCTGGATCAGAAGAGACGGAGACAAGATTAATGTGTAGAGGGGGGAGGGGCTTGGGACGGGAAGGGGGATTGGGGCAGGGAGAGGGTTAGGGGTAGAGGCGGGGGACAGAATGGGGAGAGAAAAAGGTGCAGGGGAAGGGCTGGATGACGCAAGCAAGGAGGGCGGGGAGAAGCAGGGCTGGGGGGACAGAGGTCGAGAAATGATGGAGCGGTTGCCTCCCGGGATGGGTGGATGCCAGACGGCGTTGAGCGACGAGGAGTTAGAAGGGGAGGGTCCCGGCCGGGGGGGGGGGGGGAGAGGGTGCGAAGGACAGGGGCTAGGGTTAGGGTTAGTGGAAGGGTCGGAAGGGGCGGGATCAGGAGCCATTGTTTTCGATATATTTGATTTGCACCATGGGTTTGCCGCCTCCTGCATGATTGCATTCAGAATTCCAAGGGGCCTTGATTAGTCGATACGAGGAGTTTCTTGCACCACGTGCTTGTCTCCTCTTGTGAGATTGCATGCGGAATTCGAATGGGCCCCAAAATAATGGGATTTCCCGCTGACATTGCCGCGATCCATGTAGGCCTAGCCGGCCTACCGCGCCCCTCTGTAACGCCCCGCCGCGCTGCAGCAGGTGGAGATCTTCCCCCGATACAAGATTTGTCGACAAAACCTCCAAGTGCAGCTTCTGCCCCTCCACGCATATCATCCACCACCCCAACATCTGAGGGTGGAGGCTACATCCTCAGATGAGCGGATCCGGCGAATAGTAGCTGTTTGGATGTTGGGATGGTTGTATGATAAGTTTGATGTGATGTGACATTGATTATATGTTATATTAAGTTTTGAATGATTATAATATGTTTTTTATGTTAATTATTTTATTTGAAAGGTATTAAAAAATATTATACAAAAGAAATTATAGGATCCATACAAGTAAACCTAACACAAGAATGCACGGGTGGAGATGGGGATATGCTAGGGTCCCTCGGGGTACCTGGCAAACCAAATGGCCCTGAAGGTGGATAAGGGGGTGGGGGACGCTAGGCATTTGTAAATTTGATGAACAACAACGGTAGTGTTGACATTTCCTTGATGGAATCCAGCTCATTTAAATTTTAATGGCCAAATGGATGGACGTTAACCGCATGGTCCATAGTTTAAGAATTAACATGTTTGTGTGGTTGAGATGCTAATGTTTACGGGGTCGAAAAGGTAATTGAAAAGGTAATTGACAAAGTTGGTAGGATTTGTGGTGTAAAAATCCCTAATACCAAAGAATCAACTAAATATTCCATTAAGTTTAATGCAAATACGGTGCCTTACATGCAACATGTGACCCCATGATGCAGCCACATGGCAAGGAGAGCACGTAGGAATCATGTTATCATCGTGTGCAAACAACAACAAGATACAGCTAATGATTTTGGTTCCCTTGTCTTAGACATGCGTCAGTGCTGGTGGATTAAAGGAGGGGCTTTGACTTGGCACTACAGTGACCTGTGATTGGAAGTGTTAGGGGGGACTTTCTGTTGCAACGTGCCCTAAAAGCAACAAGAACTTTTTAAACGTAACACAAGAAACCCTAGTGTGCATGCTGCATCCGCACTGCGCTAATACAACATTCTCTCTATCTCTCTCTACTTGTATATATGCGGCATGTATCACTTTTTCCCGACTGTATTACTTAGGATAAATTACAAAAACGAGACTGATCTTTACGTCTAATCCCAAATTAGGAACTGATTTTCATTTGTAACAAATAAGGGACTAAAGTTTTACTTATCATTCCAGTCCCCAACGTTGTTAATGGACGGCTCAATGCATTATTTCACCGGACGATATTACCCCTAACACCTCCGATTCAAGCCTCAAACAAACAGAGCAAACCAAGACGGATGCTCCGCCTCCCCTGTACGACGGCTGCTCCGACCTTCGTCGGCTCCAGACCACAACACGGCATGTCGGCGTCTTCCGCCGCATGTGGCTGAAGGCGGCCAGCCACTGTCGGGTCCATGCTCGCTGACCTCCCCAACCCCCAGCACTTGCCCTCCACCGGGAACCCCCCCTCCCCCCAGCCAGCAACCCCACCCCTCCACGAGCCGCGACACCCAACAACTCTACGTCCGCCTCAACACCCTCCACTTCCTCCTCGATCAACACCAATCCCTCGACAAGTCCCTTTCCCACCACCGCCGCCGCCATCTCGAATCCTCCCACTTTGCCGCCCTTCACGTCGCTGAGGTTGCCGCCTTCCATCTCATCTTCCTCGACTCTGCTCCGTCCTTCTTCGACTCCCAATATTCCCCCTCCGTCCACTCCTCCCGCCTTCGCCCTGCCATCCGCCTCCTCCGCTACAACCTTGCATTCCTTGTATCCGTCATGGTCTGGAGCCGGCGAAGTTTGAACAACCATCATATAGAGGAGGTAGAGGCGGAGCCGCCGTCGTGATTTGGCATGTTTTTTTGAGGCTCGAATTGAGGGAAATTAAAAAGGTAAACCGTCAGGGGTAATTTCCTCCAGTGAAACCATGAATAGAGCTGTCCATTAATGACGTTGGGGACTGGAACGATAAGTAAAACTTTAGTCCCTTATTTGTTACAAACTAAAAATCAGTCCCTAATTTGGGATTCAACGTAAAGATCAGTTCCTTTTCTGTAATTTACCCTATTACTTTATACACTGACACAGGTAGAGAACATTTACCAATGTGCCGAAAAAGAGCAAGGTTCATCTACCTGAACGACAGTAATTCCATAAACGATCCATTCATGAATTTTTACCTTAGCTGACCATGGAATTTATATGAAATAAGGAATCACTTGTTAGGTAACTGTTGGACTGACAATAGTCACATCCAGTTCGAAGCCAGACATCTGAACGGTTCCAGCTATGCCACTGCTCATATCTACAAGTCACGTCGAATAACCCATCATTTTCCATAACTTGGGATGAGAATAGGTCCCACTAATCTATCTTTACAGGAGTCCCCTCCTGCGCTCGTTCATGTGTTAAGTCACTAGGAACAAACACGACTGATTAATATCTGTTTATTCTTGCGGAGAAGGAAATATCAAGTGTTTTGGAAGCCTGTGCTGGCTAAGATTGACTTGCAATGGATGGTGATCTGTGTCTCCTCCATGTACATAAAGGGGCCATCTGACTGCGCCACGTGATGCGAGCTAGATTGCAACATAAACACATACTCGATCGTATGCGAGATATATATAAATCTGCACTCCTCTTCCCTCTTGTGCAAGCCAAATTAATATTGGCCGAAAGCTGTTGGTTATGGCCAGCAACGAAGAGCAAAAAACAGATTGAAGCAGGTAGCGTGCTTATTTCTTATATGGCCAGTTCATTTCATTCTTTAGTTTTGATATGTTAGAACTTCAACAGCTCCTTATGTTTGTATGCTCTTTTTTTTTGGGAAAAAAAATCAGACAAAAGGCGAGAAATTTGATTCATGGATGTCTTTATGGTGATGTTATGGGGAAAATTACGCGCACTTCCTTTTTTTATGTATTAAAATTCGTATTTAGGGTGGAAGGCCGGTTGAGCAACCGCAGGATATAAGTAAAATAAGCCATAAAATTATGTGCACATGTATATGCCTTTTTTTAAATTTAATGCCCAAGTATGGTTTTGTTGCTGATAAAGTTCGATTTGGTGCTTGTCGTTTAATATTTTCTGGAGTCCAACTTAATTTAGTGCGAGTTCCTATTTGTAACATACTTGCTATAATTCATTAAAAATAAAATTTTATTAATAACTACTTTTATTGTTCTTTTTTTTACGTAACATGTTGAATTTAATAGGCCGAAACCATTTCTTATATCTTATTTCATATTAAGTTAATTTTCAGGCATGCAGTATTTGGTAAGATCGATAGATTGGAAGGTTTCTGAGGAACTTATAGGGCACTTTTGTATCCATAATCCAAAACTCTAGATATTTTCTATTGCCACTTGGATGGCACGGCGCTTATGTAGCCTACCACAGATAATGAACATAATATCCGATGCAAATTAAGACATGTAATTAGAGCGAATTCATCATCCTAACAACAACAGAAGCATGCCTGTGGCAAGTATATTTCCTGCTTTATTACATTGAAACTGTCGGTAACTGAACCTATAGACACACACAGTTGAATCACAGTACTGTCAATTTAACCCCAGCTTCTTTGCTCGCAAGCACATCATGAAAATGGGAATTTTTCTTGCTATCATAATGCTGCAAGGATAATTTTCTAACAGCAATGGAAAAAAACTGTGCACATTGGGATTCAATCACATACACAATTTGATCTTCTCATGCAGTTTCTGTTAAATTTTACATACCAATCAACTCTCTAAAACTAGAAACTGAGATCTTAATGCAAACATGCTAGCTGGTCTCTCTAATTCCCAATCCTTCAACACCTCTAATTTCAGTTTAATAATCACGCTTACAAAAAGCATGGATCTATATAGTCTTTGAACTGATAACCGACAATGCATAGGTAGTAGCATAATGATCTTATATCTTAACCCTCAAAACTTCATTTGTCACTTTATCTCAATTCAGTGTCTTCATTTGCCACTTTATCTCAATTCAGTGTTGATCTTTGTCTGTAATATTAAGTTCCATTTGCTATTCGGATCATAGGATTTTATACAACAACAAAGAATTTTCCCAGAATTAAGTGGGGTCGGCTACATGGATTTTTCGCCTCCATTCAGATCTATCTTGGGTCAATCTCGAGCTTATATCCAAAAAACTAAGATCCCTTCGTATAGTCTCTTCCCAACACTTCTTGGGGTGCCCTCGCCCTCTCTTAACCAGCTCAACATCCCAATAGTCGCATTTCCTAACTGATGCATCGGTTATCTTCTTTGTAAATGACCAAACAATCTTAAGCGGTTTTCTCGCATCTTATCCTCGATAAGAACTACACCAACTTTCTTTCTGATTGCATCATTCTGAATCCGATCTTTACGTATGTGTCCACACATCCACCTTAGCATTTTCATTTCTGCTACAGCCATTCTCTGCACATGTCTATGGTTCACAGGCCAACATTCAGATCCATAGAACATAGTAGGTCTCACAGCTACTATGTAAAACTTTTCTTTAATTTTTAAAGGAATTTTCTTATCACAGAGAACAACAGAGGCTCCTCTCCACTTTAGCCAGTCTACATTCATTCTATTAGTAAAATCTCCATCAATTTCCCCATCATGTTGTAAAATAGATCCCATTTATCTAAAAGAATCTCTCTTCCGAATGTTATCATCACCAATCTTCACCTCGATTCCGTCACCATTACTTCCATCAAAGGTGCATTCCATATATTCCGTCTTAGCCCTACTTATACGAAATCCTTTAGTCTCCAATGCATGTCTCCAGACCTCGAGCTTCTCATTTACTCCATCTCTAGTCTCGTCAATCAACACAATATCATCAGCAAATAACATACACCAAGGTAACTCATCCTAAATGTGACTTGTCAAGTCATCTATAATCAAAGTAAGAAAAATGGACTCAAAGCTGAACCTTGATGTAAACCAATTAATGTTGATGTTAAAATAGGACATGTACTTGTCTCTTCTCCAAAACTCTCCACAATATCTCTCGTGGGACAGAATCATAAGCCTTCTCCAAATCAATAATGATCATATGGAGGTTATTCCTTTTAGCTCTATAAATCTCCATTGTTCTTCTCAAGAAATGGATGGCTTCAATAGTTGAGCGACTTGGCATGAATCCGAATTGGTTTTCTTTTACGTTAGAAACTTGCCTCAAACTTCTTTCGATCATACGTTCCCAAATTTTCATAGTGCGACTCATTAGCTTGATACTTCTGTAATTTGAACAATTTCGAATGTCTCCTTTATCCTTATAAAGAGACACCACGATACTCCTTCTCCAATCATCGGGCATTTTCTTGCTCCGCCAAATAAAATTGAATAAATTCGTAAGCCAAGTCAAATCACGCTCACCTAAGACTCTCCATACTTCTACAGGGATGGCATCCGGTCCTACACCTTTCCTAGGTCTCATAAACTTCAAAGTCTCCTCTACTTCCTTTCTTTGTATCCGTCTATAGCTTGCACGATTCAAGTAATTTTCATTACTAGCTAGATCACCCATAGTGATCTCTCTATTTCCTTCCCTGATGAAAAGTTTATGGAAGTACGACTCCCATCTAATCTCTATATCCTTCGTACTAATAAGCACATGACCTTCCTCGTCTTTAATGCATCTCACTTGAGAAAGGTCTTTGATCATTCTTTCTCTTACTTTGGCCAACCATTTGGGGTCTTCTTATACATCTCTGAACTAAAGTGGAGCTTTTGGGGTCATTGATCTCTGTAAGATGAAGATCAACCATACATAATGGTAGATAATCTCCGTTTAGTTTGCAACTTGTTTTCCTTCACTACAACTCCAACTTACTTATTAATTAGGCAAAATTTTGGTCAGATAATAGGACTAACAACGATCCTTAAGATTAAACCATGTCACAACATGGGGGTTGAGGTGGAAAAAATTAAGTTGCATAGGAATAAGTAACCAGGCTCTCCCACCCTAACTTTACAGAGTTAAATATAACAAAAATGCAATATAGCTCCATAACGTACAACTTAAGGGAACACTCATTCAGTTCAGCATGCGATGCAGTCCAAAATCATGAAAATTCCTTGGACAGAAAAGATGAACAAGAAAGCCTTCCATTCATGAACACACAGAAAAGCAAAACATGAGGATGGCACCAACACAGGTGTGTCAAAAGAAATAGTCATGCATACTTAAATAGAATACATATATAATATTCTGGAAGCAAACCCTTGCAACAGGCAGCCATCAATGCTGTATGTAACATTGGACTACATGATAAGTGCCCGCCATCAGACGCCCAGACGGAGATCAAATAGAACCACCAAGGCCTAGTTGATTGCATCATTATTACCTGTATATATAGCTTAGTCTAGTCAATAATACATTGGGTACCGTACATCACCTCTCCCCTTTATATACATAACTAATCCTCCAAAACATAGACTTGGTCAGTTCAGTTTGCCGTAGATCATCATTTATCACCAACCTGAAACATGCTCGATGGATTGGGGTAGTTGATGTCCTCAGAAACCCCTTCTTGGCTTAGCTGCGAAGCCACAAATCTGTCAAAGACCCTCCAGTCGGTGACCTGATTGAAGGACCAGTCGGGTTTTTTGTCGACGCCAGGTGCAACCTTCGCCCGATCAGTCGAGTGCGGCACCGTTAGCTGCATCGGCTCTTCCTGGGTTGAGTGGCAATTGATCGTGGGGCTCTCGAGTTCGGGGAGCTGATATAATCTGTCATGTGGGAGGTTGAAGTTCAGACCAATCTCCTCCTTGCAGGATAGGAGCTGCTGCTGGTTGTACGCCGGGACGGCGAACACAACCTGGTCCTCAAACCAGCACGGTGAACCTTGGTTGCTAGAACGACGGATGACGATGGTGCGCTTCTTGAAGACTCTGCATACCACCCAGCCTTCCTCCTGAGACATTTCGATTCATGTGTAAGGTAAGATAAAATTGGCAGCTAACAGTCCATGCAATGGGGAGACATCTGCATGTGAGATGCAATTGGAAAGGCCTTGAAAATTGTCAGAGGGTGGAAATGTTTTGTTGTACTGCCAGAATCCAATTTGGAATACTTTTGTGCGTGGAAGGAAGGATGGATTATGAGAGGAAGCTTCATGGATCTTGATGTGAACTACCGGTCAAAAAGGCCATCTTTTGCTTTTTGAAGTCTAGATGGAAGACGAATAGACGAGAGACATGGTCTATGTGCTGTAATAGATGTAAAAATTAGTGTGCATGATTGAATACAATGAATGAATTTAACAAGGTTGACTCTTTGTGTTATCCACATCCTGTGAGCACACAAGATGAGAAAAAGGCTGTAAAGATGCTGAATTCATATTCAATTAAACGTTCGGAGTTTGATATTATATATGGTTCCTTGAAATATTTTAAAGGTAGGGTGTAGTCAACTGGGCGAGCTTACAACAATAGGGATTTCTTTTTAAGCCAAAAAGGGGGAGACACTCATAGGTGTTCACCCCTTAAATATATTAAAAAAAAGCAAAAAACAAAAACAAGAGAGAACAAAGCAAGCACTCTAGACAACCCAAGAGCGCAACAACCCCACCGCACGAATACAGACATTTTCCTTGTAAATCTCTGGCTAGAAAACAACAGTTCATTCCTAGCCAATCAAATGGACCAAACCAAAGCAAGAGGCCGCAGCAGCTCCAACCTCGGCCGATGCTTGGCAGCAACTAGCTCCCTGCAAAAAACCTCGACACTCGTCCTTCCAACCCATCCCTGTCCCGGGTCCACCCAGACCAGAAGCACGGATGGGCACAAAAAAAGAGATGGTCCGGAGTCTCGATCCCCTCCTCGCACAGCAGGCACCTGTTAGAAATCATCCCGAGCAGTCTAGTACACCGGTCCCGCGTCATCAATCTCTTTCTCCCGAACAGCAAGAAGAAGAAAGCAACTCTCATGGGAAGACCCAGTCCCCATAAGAAAGCACAGTTCCTCGCCATCTCCGCAGATAAAGAGGGAGGAGGCCTGCAGATCGTGGAGTAAGCCTTCCGCACAAAGAAGGGCCCTTCACGCCAAACCCAATGGTCACGTCCCAAAGAAGGTGCCGGAGCATCCCGAAGCCCGTCAATCAATCGTAAGAGATCCTCAAGGCGCCGGTCATAAAGACTCGAGCGGAACGTCGGCAACCAGCTCCCGTCAACCCAACACTGAGCAACTCGAGCATCCGGGCCCGCAACCAGAGCAAACAGACAAGGGAAGCGCAAGGACAACGTTCCCCCATCCGTCCAGTCATCCCTCCAGAAGGCGAACTGAAGGCCATCCCCGAGCGCAGGCCTGAAGAACGACTGGAAGTTAGTAGTGAGCAACTGAACCGCCCTCCAAAAGGTGGACGGTCTCCTCACCCGCGACCCCACCGCCATGCCCCCCACCGGCAGCGCCCCACCCGTCCCGTAAATCTAACACAGGAGCATGCAGCAAAGATCCTCCCCACCACCCCAAATTCTGGACACCCACTTTAGCAACAACGCCTCATTCAGTTCGCCCAACCAATGGATCCCCATACCCCCATCACACTTCCGCAGGGTAACCTCCTCCCAGCTAACAAGGTGAATACTGGTACCCTGCCCGTTCTTTCCCCACAGGAACCTTCTCATCAGACCCTTCAGCCTCCTCCTGATGCCCGCATGCATTAGCCTTGTGGAGGAGAAGTAAACCGGCATGGCAGAAAGCACCGCCCTCAAGAGCACCAAGCGCCCCCCTTGGAAAGAACTGCCACCTTCCACCCCACCAGCCACCCCTCCACCCTCTCAACCAGCGGAAGCCAGTCCGCCACCTTTGATCTCCCGAAACTCAGCAGTAGGCCCAAGTAGTGAATGGGGAGAGCTGAGACCTCTGTGTTCAGCGCTGACCCACAGGTAGCGGCCAGTTCATTGGACATTCTGAACGGGACCATCTTGGATTTGCTGGCATTCTGCTTCAGCCCTAACATCTCACTGTAAAGCTCAAGAGTCGTCGCCATACCCTTAGCCTCCTCGACTCCCCCCTCAATGAAGAAAATGGTATCGTCGACGTATTGAAGTAGCAGGATCCTCAGGTCGTCCCTCGTGTAGCCGCTCGTTAACCCCTCCTATTGCACATTGTCAATCATATAGGCAAGGACGTCTGCTGCGATGATGAAGAGGAGAGGAGCGAGAGGGCAGCCCTGTCTCACTCCCCTCTGCGTCTGAAAGAAACCACCCTCCGGGCGCCCGTTGAACATGACCGAGAGGGAAGCCGTCGTAACACAACGCTTCATCCAGGAGATCAGAGCTTAGGGAAGCCTCTCCTATGTAAAGCTGCCCAAAGAAATCGCAAGTCCAGCGTGTAAAAAGCCTTTGAGAAGTTGACCTTCCAAAGCATTGCCTGTCGACCGCTCCTCTTCCAATCTGCAATAATCTCATAAGAAATAACCAGGCTATCCGTGATCTACCTCCCAGTGATGAAGGCGGTCTTAGTCGGAGCGATGAAGTACTCCAGAACCCTACTCAGCCTAGTAGCAAACACCTTCACAACGATAAGGTACAATGCATTGAAGATCGCGATTGGCCGGAAGTCCTCGATTGTTCTAGCCCCGCCTTCTTTGGAATCAGCAAACAAGTGCCTTGTTCAGCTGCTCGAACCCAGAATTACCCCGACAGCACTCCGTCACCACCTCCAACACCTCACCACCAACCAAGTCCCAGAACTCCTTATAGAAGGAGATTGAGAAGCCATCCGGACCTGGAGCCCCATCGTTGTTCAGATTCTAGACCACCGTCTTGACCTCCTCCAAAGTGACTGAAAGGGTCAGGATCCTAGCTTGGGCGTCCGAAAGGCGCACAACCCCCGTGCCCGACCACCGCCAACACCTGTCGCCACTCCTAGCGGAGAACCTGTATGAGTGATCTGCAATGGCCATACCAAGCTCTCTATTCCCCTCCACCGTCTCCCCGCCAATGATTAAAGATATGATGAAGTTTTCCCTCTGCCTTCCGCTGGCCACCCTGTGGAAGAAGGCCGTGTTCGCATCTCCCTCTTTCAGCCACCTCTGTCTCGACCACTGCCTCCACTCGGTGGCCCTCTTCCTGTCCTCGTCAAAGATCTGCCTCTGCGCCTCAGCCCTCTGCCCCAGCTCATCCTCGAGAAGGGGGCACTCATCATCCAATCCGTCGTAGAAAGAGACAACCCCCTCCGCCTCCGCCCGAGCTGCGCGACGCGACTCCCTAGACCCCTTCTTGAAAGCACACAGCCTGGACCGCAGGGAGTCCAGCTTCTGTACGAACTGAACCGTGGCAGAGCCAGCCACCGCCACTGAGGCCCAGTGCGAAGACACCAACTCGCGGAACCCGTCCTCAAGCATCCACGCCTTCTCGAATCAAAAGAAGCCACGAGAGGGAGTGGGGTCCCCGGAGTCCCAAAGGATAGGCGTGTGATCCAACCAGGAACGCGACCTAGTGATGAACGTGAAATCCACCTCTTTAAAAGTGATGAATAAGTCATAGTATATGAGGTGAATTTGGTTCAGCAAAAACCACGAACTTTGAATGTCGTGGAATATTTTAACTTGGCAAGTCTACCAAGGTCGAACATAGGGACATGGCTGCCTAATATGTTTATCGAATTTTGATTCATGAAGTACAATGTGAGTTAATTTCAATTTTAGGTCCACAAGATGCAATATGGTAATTACAAAGCGATGCTAAGATGGATGCATTTTTTTATGTAATTTTATGCAATTTAAAATGATGCATGAGCAAATATGCAATAGAATAATAAAGCTAACAATTATACCCTAAAATGTGAACAACAAAATATAAAATGAAATCAGAGTCAATTTTGAACACACATGAACAACAGTCATCAAATCAAAGCAAGACAAGGAGAGCAGGGTCCCATTTTTTTCTCATAAAAATTCACTTCACTTAAAATAGTGGCAAATGAGACAATTAAATATGCTAAAATGTAGAGGACAAAACAAGGATCAAAACGACACTAAAATCATGCAATTTGGACCTACGATGCTCAAGTTATGCTAAAAACAATGCAGGGGCATAATTGTAATAAAAATACAATAAAATAAAGGGATAAATATTGTGTTTAGGTCCCTGGAAGGACCTAATTGCAATTACCAAAAACCGCCAGGGCCCTTATGTAATTTTACCAATGCACGCAGGGGCATTTTTGCAATTTCAGAAATTATGGAGGGCTCCCATGTAAAATACCCAGGCACGCACGTGTGGCACGTGCCTGGGGACCAAAATGTAAATAGCAATTCTTCTAGGGTCATTCATGCAAAATGTCTAGCACCTCACGTGTGCAGCACGTGAGGGGCCAGACTCGGTTCACTCCTTAGGTTCGGGCCACAAGGATTCTTCAGGAGGTTTGGCTCGAGGTTCGGTAAACCCGAGCCATCTAGTTCAGACCAAGGCTGGGATGTCCACGTGGAATCTTCATGATCGTCCGATCGTTTCGATCGGACGGTATCTGTATCGTCGTCTCTGCCGCGAGCCACCGGAGGAGGCAGGGCTCCGGTGTGCCCCCTAGAGATCCGCCAGGCTCCGCGAGGCCCTCCGAAGATCAGAGAAGAATGTTGAGGCCCTCGCGAAGGAGTTGGAGATGTCGCAGACCTCCGGAGGCGATTAGATCGGTCTATCGATGAAGAGCCACCGGTGGCGGAGCTGGAGGTCGGAGATGAATTGCAAGCTCCGATCATTGAAGCAGTTGGTACCTGCAGATGTTAGGATAGCCGAAGCTTGTGCATCGTGTGTGCGAGTGAGGTGAGTGGGGGCCAGGAAGGTGACGGGAGTGAAGGCCCAGTGCTCCTTCTCCGACGAAGCAGAGGAGGAGGTGGCAGAGAGTGGTTAGGGTCGTGGAGAAGGGAAGATGGAGTCGAAAGAGGTTGGCGAGGGTGACGGTGTTATTGCGAAGCTGGTGGGCTGGTCAGATGGAGGTGGAGTTGACGATCGGCAAAGGGAAAAATTCGAGAAAATAAAATAAAAAACACCTCACCGGAGCGAGGTATGTTGGAGGTTGTGATCTAGGCTCGAGGTCCTCATCGGACCTCGGGGGGTCGTCGCACGACGGGGGCGATCATCCCCAGTTCTCAGCGGTGGCGGAGCCAACTGCGTCACAGCCAATGGGGTCGTGGGTCGACACCGGACCAACACCATTATCGCCTCGACGTTCCCCTCTGCTGTCACCGGAGGGGCAGAGGAAGCTGGGTGAAGACCCTATAATGGTGGACAAGGGCTGACGGTGACAAAGGTCGGTTTAAATAGGCGGAGGTGGTCGGGGGTTACGGTAGTGCGAAGTGTTTTTGAACGAGGTGTTAATGATGTTGCAGTGATGGTGAGGGTGTCATGGTGGTCGCTCGGGGATGGCGGAAGAACGGGAAGGCATTGGTGATGTTACGTCGAAGAGGAGGTGGCTGGAGCGCCGGCCAAAAAAAGAAGGGGGAGTGGGTTCGTGAGTCGCATCGTCTGGGGTGAGGGGGTTACGGAGGTTGACGATGGTGGAGGATCGTTGGATCGTATGATCCAACGGTCAGGAGGAGCGCCAGTATGGAAGGCTTAGATTAGATCTGAGATTAGATCGAACGGTGGGGAGTTGGGCGTAGATGGGTGGTTTAGATGGATAGGTGGGGAAGATCCAACGGTCGAGGCATCAGGGGTGACGTGGAATGTGGAGGATTGTTGGATGTACGTGGATCGAGCGGCTGAGATAGAGGGGCGACGTGGAGGGCTGTGAAGCGTTGGATGATGGAGAGATCGGACGGCTAAGGATTAGGCGCTAGTGGGCGGCCGTGATTTGACCAGGGTTTAGATCCGATGGTGGATGATTGGGCGGAATTCAACGGACAAGATGGAGGTGGGGCTCAGCGGATCCAACGGCCCAGGAGGCCGATGGGTGGCGGAAAGAGGAGAGGGCCACGTGGGCGGCCCAGAGGGCACCACGTGGCCCAATCAAAAGAATTTAAATAAAATTACAAAGAAAAATATAAAAGAAATAGTTAGAGGTCGAATTAGAAAAAAGTCATAACATGAAAATTGCTCGTCTCGACGAGATCTACAACTTTCATGTTGGTCAAAAAGCCAAAAGAGGTCAACTATATATTTTTGGGGGTATTTTTAAGGGGATAAAAACACCGATTTTGTGGTTTTGAGATGTTTTTGTATTTTTTAGTGCTTTTAATGGTCAGTGAATTATGGACAATTATTCTTCCTAATTTTTAGGGGTTTTTTAGGATAAAATAATTACAAGAAAAATAAAGGAAATTAAAAACAATAATTTAATGGTAAATTATTCACAATATGATACAAGATAAAAACAAAGAATTACAGGTGATTTTTATTGGATTGATAAGCAGGGGGTTTAATTTACGGCTTTTAGCATGATGAATACGAGATTCATTATACCCCTATACTTAAACCATGCTCTTCCTCGAGCATCTAAAGAATGAAGGAGTCGGATGAATTCCTGACAGTGCGCGTGAAAAAATCAAGGCTCAATCTTTCAATGACCCTTGACCTAAGTGATCTTCAAATTCCGGGTTCGTCAGAAGGAATCCAACTTCTCTGATTATCAGACTCTCTTTTTGTACATATAATATACGGATATGACACTTAGTGTACTGCATTTCATGAGAGCCGAGTCGATGCATCACTCAAAGTTCCAGTCCCAAAGACTCTCCTCTAGACCTAATCCTCAATACTAGAGAATAAGTCTATTATTGCTTCAGACAACCGTCTCATTAGTTTGTCAGACTTGAAATGCTGATGGACGGCCAGATGATGGAGGTAATGGGATTGTGTCTATTTTTCTCACCCTCACATTAGAACAAGGGGCCTCTCGAGTGCCTTTTTACTCAACACATGTAAATTTTAATATTGCTGATCAATGTGTCCATCAAAAGAGTTGGAGTCGTCTGCACTTGTTTTTCTGGGAGTACACCGGGGCGTGTCTTTTTTGAGTATCTAAGATACCTTCGACACCCAAACTTGTATCTCTTATGATACAGGGCCCTTTTTGTGGTGTCAGCCCGACTCCTTGGTCCTAATTAGCGCTTGGTCCTGGACACTTTGAAAATGTTTGGGAGCGCTCGACATTGGTGGAAGCTCATTTGTAATTTGACTTTGGAATTTAGAGCTTTTTCATTGACATTTCATTTCTTTTATTGGCTAGCTCCACTACTTTTATTAAAAGTTGGCGCACACTGATCAAAAATTTTCATTTAAGTTTCATCACACCCTGGCACATAGGTTAATATCAAAGAGATAGCATATGAATCTTGTTCACATACTGGCTAGGGTTTTGCTGACACTCAGGTTTTCTGAAGCCTTTATTAACTTTATCCCATCCTCGAATATCATTAGATCGGATCTAAACTTAAGTCTTTGGTCCTAGTTCCTCAAGTGATATCTCAACTCAGCTCATCAATCATACATTTGTGGAAGTGATTGTGCTGATCATATTTTCTTGAAGGTAGAGTTGAAGAGTGCAATATAGCACCCAAATCTTTCAAACCAGGGCAGTGTGGATATTTAAGTCTTAGAAACCCTAATGGCTAAGGCATGTTAACTCAGATTCTCAATATCACAGAAATCTAGTGTCCTCAAAATCCTCAAGCCTTGCGTGGGTGTGAATGTGTCAGCAATACACCAACTCCTTGGGTTAGTGATTTTTGTGTGATTTTGTCTTTTACAGATTTTTATGGGTTTTAATTTTTTTTAATTCCTTGAAGAGACAATGACTGGCCCAGACTCAAATAAAAGTATCCACTCTCAGCCAGTATGGGTGTAAGTACGAGCCGAGACCCGTGTTACTTGAGGAAGGGGCCAAATGTGATGTCCTCTAAACCACCCACTCTGCTAAGGGAGACCGAGGTTCCCTCACTGAAAATGTCTACTAAGCCTAGTAGTCAGCTTCAAATTCCAAGAAAGATTTTTAATTTTTCAATGTTTTTAATACAGGAATATTTACAAAATAATAATCCCTCAATTTTTAATAAACAATTTTTACACGGTTTTTACTCAGTTCACAAGTTTACCAAAACCCAGCCTGAAAAACAAAATTTTAAAAAGTTTTAAAAACACGAGCTAAGGCTAAAGTAAATATACAATAATATACAGTACATCCCCCTATACTTAAATTTTGTTATGTCCTCATAGCACAAGTGCCATGAAGCCAAGGCTCGATTCAAATATGGGGTGATATAGTGGAACTGAGGAGGAGGGTCCCCCTATACTTAGGCCAAAATCAGCCTAAGTACAAGAAGACAGAACGAGGGAGGGATGAGCAGGCAGGTCTCCCCATACTTAGGCTACAAATAGCCTAAGTAAGGTCTGAATTAGGGGGGAGGGTGTTCTATGATACAAGGGTGAGGGGGAGGGGGTTCGTGAAATATATACACACAGAGAGAGAGAAATATTGAGGAGGATGGTGGGAGTGGGTGTATATGTGCAAGTGTAGTGTGTGTGGGGGGGGGGGTAGATCATCAAGTGATCTACTCTCTCTTTTTTCTCTTTTTTTTACAACATGCAAAACTGAAAATAAATATGCAGATGCAAGTTTTTTTTACAACATGCAATGCAGGTTGTCTGATCTAAAACTCCTAAAATTCTTCCCGAATTCTTTTATGGCCTCTTCAGCGGAAGCTCCTAACTTCACGCCTCCATGAGGATCAAGTGTCCTCGATCATCATGGGCCCTGCCACAAAATAGAAAAGTTAGACACACGAGAAATTAAATCAGCAGATATGATGCAAATTTGGATGCATGAACTGAGGTCCTAAAAAAAGAAATTAATCAACAAAAAAATCAAAATTCAATAATTAAGCAAATTCGTGTCCCCAGCAACGGCGCCATTTGATGAACGTGAAATTCGCCTCTTTAAAAGTGATGAATAAGTCATAGTATAGGAGGCGAATTTGGTTCAGCAAAAACCACGAACTTTGAATGTCGTGGAATATTTTAACTTGACAAGTCTATCGAGGTCGAACACAGGGACATGGCTGCCTAATATGTTTATCGAATTTTGATTCATGAAGCACAATGTGAGTTAATTTCAATTTCAGGTCTACACGATGCAATATGGTAATTACAAAGCGATGCTAAGATGGATGCATTTTTATGTAATTTTATGCAATTTAAATTGATGCATGAGCAAATATGCAAGAGAATAATAAAGCCTACAATTATACCCTAAAAATGTGAGCAACAAAATAAAAATGAAATCAGAGTCAATTTTGAACACACATGAAAATGGTCATCAGATCAAAGCAAGACAAGGAGAGCAGGGTCCCATTTTTCTCATAAAAATTCACTTCACTTAAAATAGTGGCAAATGAGATAATTAAATATGCTAAAATGTAGAGGACAAAACAAGGATCAAAATGACACTAAAATCATGCAATTTGGACCTACGATGCTCAAGTTATGCTAAAAACAATGCAGGGGTATAATTGTAATAAAAATGCAATAAAATAAAGGGATAAATATTGCATTTAGGTCCCTGAAAGGACCTAATTGCAATTACCAAAAACCGCCTGGGCCCTTATGTAATTTTACCATTGCGCGCAGGGGTATTTTTGCAATTTCAGAAACTATGGAGGGCTCCCATGTAAAATACCTAAGCACGCACGTGAGGCACGTGCCTGGGGTCCAAAATGTAAATAGCAATTCTTCCTGGGTCTTTCATGCAAAATGTCCAGCACCTCACGTGCGCAGCACGTGAGGGGCCAGGCTCGGGTCACTCCTTAGGTTTGGGCCACGTGGCTTCTTCAGGAGGTTTGGCTCGAGGTTCGGTGAACCCAAGCCATCTGGTTCGGACCGAGGCTGGGATGTCCATGTGGCGTCTTCATGACCGTCCGATCGTTTTGATCGGACGGTATCTATACCGTCGTCTCCGCCGCGAGCCACCGGAGGAGGCGGGGCTCCGGTGTGCCCCCTAGAGCTCCGCCAGGCTCCGCGAGGCCCTCCGAAGATCGGAGAAGAATGTTGAGGCCCTCGCGAAGGAGCTGGAGATGTCGCAGACCTCCGGAGGCGATTAGATCGGTCTATCGATGAAGAGCCACTGGTGGCGGAGCTGGAGGTCTGAGATGAATTGCAAGCTCTGATCATTGAAGCAGTTGGTACCTGCAGATGTTAGGATAGCCGAAGCTTGTGCATCGTGTGTGCGTGTGAGGTGAGTGTGGCCAGGAAGGTGACGGGAGTGAAGGCCCAGTGCTCCTTCTCCGGCAAAGCAGAGGAGGAGGTGGCGGAGAGTGGTTAGGGTCGTGGAGAAGGGAAGATGGAGTCGGAGGAGGTTGGCGAGGGTGACAGTGTTATTGCGAAGCTGGTGGGCTGGTCAGATGGAGGTGGAGGTGACGATCGAAGAAGGGAAAAATTCAAGAAAATAAAATAAAAAGCACCTCGCCGGAGCGAGGTATGGTGGAGGTTGTGATCTGGGCTCGAGGTCCTCATCGAACCTCAGGGGGTCGTCGCACGACGGGGGCGATCATCCCCGATGCTCAGTGGTGGCGGAGCTAATCCTGACATGGCCAGTGCGGCCGTGGATCGATACCGGACCAGCACCAATATCGCCTCGACGTTCCGCTCCTCCGCTGTCACCGGAGGGGCGGAGGAAGCTAGGTGAAGACCCAATAATGGTGGACAAGGGCTGACGGTGATGGAGGTCGGCTTAAATAGGCGGAGGTGGTCGGGGGTTATGGTAGTGCGAAGCGTTTTTGAACGGGGTGTTAATGATGTTGCAGTGATGGTGAGGGTGTCATGGCGGTTGCGCGGGGATGGCGGAAGAACGGGGAAGGCGTTGGTGGCGTTACGTTGAGGAGGAGGTGGCTGGAGCGCCGGCTAAAAAAGGAAGGGGGAGCGGGTTCGCAAGTCGCAACGTCTGGGGTGAGGTGGTTATGGAGGTTGACGATGGTGGAGGACCGTTGGATCGTATGATCCAACGGTCAGGAGGAGCGTCGGTGTGGAAGGCTTAGATTAGATCTGAGATTAGATCGAACGGTGGGGAGTTGGGCGTAGATGGGTGGTTTAGATTCATAGGTGGGGAAGATCCAACGGCCGAGGCAGCAGGGGTGACGTGGCATGTGGAGGACCATTGGATGTACGTGGATCGAGCGGCTGAGATAAAGGGGCGACGTGGAGGGCTGTGGAGCGTTGGATGATGGAGAGATCAGATTGCTAAGGATTAGGCACTAGTGGGTGGCCGTGATTTGATCAGGGTTTAGATCAGACGATGGATGATTGGGCGGAATTCAACGGACGAGATGGAGGCGGGCCTCAGCAGATCCAACAACCCAGGAGGCCGACGGGTGGCAGAAAGAGGAGAGGGCCACATGGGCGGCACAGAGGGCGCCACGTGGCCCAATCAAAAGAATTTAAATAAAATTACAAAGAAAAATATAAAAGAAATAGTTAGAGACCGAATTAGAAAAAAGTCCAAACATGAAAGTTGCTCGTCTCGACGAGATCTACAACTTTCATGTTGGTCAAAAAGCCAAAAGAGGTCAACTGTATATTTTTGGGGGTATTTTTAAGGGGATAAAAACACTGATTTTGTGGTTTTGAGATGTTTTTGTATTTTTTAGTGCTTTTAATGGTCAGTGAATTATGGACAATTATTCTTCCTAATTTTTAGGGGTTTTTGAGGATAAAATAATTACAATAAAATTAAAGAAATTAAATACAATAATTTAATGGTAAATTCTTCACAATATGATAGAAGAGAAAAACACAGAATTACAGGTGATTTTTATTGGATTGATTAAGAAGGGGCTTTAATTTACGGCTTTTAGCATGATGAATAAGAGATTCATCACCTAGCCGAGACAGAGGAAAGCGGAAAGACCTCTAGAAGATTGGGCGATGCCAGGAACCGGTCGATGCGTGACCGAGAATTGGCGCTACGCCAGGTGTATCTGGTGCTCGTCGCATCCAAGACCTCCATCTCCAGCGAATCAACCACCTCGACTAAGCCCTCAGAGCCGGGGTCCTGCCCACCCCGCATCTCCAGCCGGTCGGATGAGAGCAAGGTGACGTTGAAGCCCCCCCACCAGCCGGGGGATCCCCGGGAAAGCATCTCTAGTCGCCCTCAGATCCGCCCATAGCCGTTCCCTCTCAGAGCTATGGCACAGACCGTAGACACAGGAAAGCACCAACAGTGTCCCCGAACGAAGGCACTCAAGCAGAACTGAGAGGGAATGCGTCCCCCTCAGTTCCCCCCGACAAGCAAAAGCAGTGCCTCTCCAAGCAACAAGAATCCCGCCCGCAGAGCCAACTGCTCCGAGCGAGTCGAAGTCTGAAATAGAGCCCGCACCGAAGGACCGCCAAACCAACTCAATCAGGGAGCCCAACTTAGTCTCCTGCAAGAAAACCACATCACAACCCCACTCCACAAACCTCGAACCCAAAGCCCTCCTTTTCTTCGGGTCGCCCAGGCCCCTGACATTCTAAGATAGAATCTTCATTTGCAACCTACTCCTATCACCCCTCCAGACTGACCACCCCCACCGCCTACGGCACCTTGAGCTTCAGCTCCGGGATCGGGAGACGCCCTCCCCCTGCCGCGGCCCCCGCTCGAGAGCGAGAACGCCAACAGTACCGCTTCCCAGCCTGCCTGTCACATTCGCCAAGGCCAGAAGCGGACGCCACGACCACCTCCCGCACTGACTCCATAGCCATAGAGTTTCCTCCCACGACCGTGGCACTGGTCTGGCCGGCCGCAAACAACGTCGATTCCGAGAGGGGAGAGGTCCCTCCCGCCGACCCCCGCGAAGGCGAATCTAACAACAATAGCGATTTGATGAGGGCATGTTTGAATTTTTTTACGTTGGATTGAAAATTATTTGAGTTAACAAAATATCATCCATCATGTGATCAGATTAAAGGGTTGAGGTTTTCTGGTGAACGATTTTACGTAGATGGATCGACCAAAACCAAATTATATTGGTTAAAAATATGGAAAGATTGGGCATCAGAATTGGTGTTAGAATTGAGTGCTATCCCGAGCAACTGGGTATCAGAATAGGGTTTTGTCACCAACATGGTGTATACAGTTATGTTTGACGTTGATTAGAGGATATGGTATAACATGTACACTGATGACACGCCTGGCAACTGGGGTTAAGTATGTAAATATATCAATGGTCATTGCGACCCGAATCACCAAGCGTAATCAACGAGAAAAATAATGTACTAAACCACTTAAGAGAAATCAAACAATGGAAAGCAAGCAGTCTTCGCTATTTAATTTACCTGGCATAGCGATCAGAATCGAACACAAGGAGCATGATTAAAGAACTTAGTAGTCAATTTTCGAAAATAAAAATTTTAGCGGTTTTTTTTATTTTTCAATTTTCTTATTTTTCAACTAAGACACAAGTCACAATATGCACACACACTCTTTTTTTATTTTTTCAAAATAGACAAAAGTTCTTAGAAAATTACATAAAATATATTTTTGGATTTTACAGTATTTAAAATGTTTTTGATAATCTTTTCAAGTTTTTCTAATGTTTTTATGATTTTATAAAAATCAAACAGTGGCAACAAGGTAAATAGTGCACAACCAAGAGTATTTTGCAAGTTAAAATTAATTTAAGTGCCCATAACTCCTAGCAATAATTTTTATACAAGAATATACACAAATATCTACAAACAAAAAACTGAAATCAGAATTTTTGGATTTTTCTACAATTTTATATGATTTTTTCAAGATTTTCAGCATTTTGCATTTTTTAAGAGTTTTATAAATGATTGGGTGAAATTTGGATAGAAATTAAAGGGAAACAAAATACACCTAATCTATTTTTTTGGAATTTTGAGAGCAATATTCGAATTTTTATTATTTTTTAAAGTCTATGTAGAGAAAAGACACGGTTTTTGAATGTTTTAAAATATCAAATAAAAGCAAAATGAGATGAAATTTATATACAATGAAGAGGAACATAGCAGGAATATTCATAAATTTTTGCAGAATTTTTAGAGCATGAAAAACATTTATTTCAGTCAAAAAAGCAAGAAATTTAAAGTCTTGGAATTACAGGGACTGAAACTTAAATTATTTAATGTTCTGGTGGGAAATATAACAGAAATAAATGCAGGAAGAAATATGCAAATTACCCACGGTATGTGCAATGCACAGGACTGTTGAGGGCAGGGTCTAATTTGTAATTTTTTAAATCTCCAGGGCCTAGGATGCAATATTTCCAATTTTTTATTACACCTTATTGTTTTTCTGTTCCTGCTCGTTTCTTTTCACGTTAAGAGGGAGGCAATGGGGGAGCCTTCACCCCTCCCTCTTTCTCTCCCAACAGGCGGCTACAATGCGCATGGAGGGGGGCAGCGTGCCGACGATCGGGCGGAGTCAGGGGCACCGCAGTGGAAGATCGGCGAGGCGGTGGGGGGTCGCGGTCTGGCAATTGGCTGGATGGGAGGCTCACACAGAGGAGGGTCGCAGATCTAGCGCACGCGGTGCTTGACTAGTGGAGGGTTGTCGCGGACTGGGGTCGCGGACGCAGCGGACGTGTTGGACCGCGCGACGGGTTGAAAGGCGGCTCGCTGGTAGTTGGCAGTCTGGCGGAGTAAGGGGGCTTCAGAGGTGGTGACAGGTGACGCATCGGAGCTGGTGGGCACCGCTCAAGGCGGTGGGCGGCGTGGGCGGCAGAGGGGACCGGCGAAGCGCGCCATGGGGCGATTCACGCCCCACGGTAGGGGAGTGGTGGAGGGTGGTGCCACTGCTCGCGTTGCGCTACCAGGAGCGGAGGAGTCGATTGTGGCGGCAGCTCTGCTCGCTTGGGCGGGGGGCTGCGGTCTACTTCGGATTTTTTTTCTTTTTTATTTTTGTAAAGAGAAATGAAAAGATATTTTTTTATTATTTTTTCAATTTTTTGTTAATTTTTTCCTACAAAATAAATGTTAAAAAACTATAATAATTTTTTTATTTTTATTCTATCTTGTAAATAAATGTTAGAAAAATAAATACATTTTTGTTTTTTTTTTTATTTATTAATAAATAGGTATACGTGAACGGGTGCGGATCTAGGTGCGGTGAGAGATAGATCCGGATCTCCGACCACCGTACGTGGTCGAAAGTGATAGATTATGTGAGGTAGAATGTGAAATGTAGAGATCGTAAAATAAGATGAAAAATTAGTGTCGGATGCAGATTATATCAGGATGGAGAATTAGCTACGATTAAAAATTAAAAACTACATGATTGCAATTTAAAAATCTAAAATTACTCTAGAATAATGATGAAAAATAAATTTGGATCTCACCTTGGGATTAGACACATCATGATGGCCTCGACGATGATCAAATTAATGTCACCGATCGGCTCGAAGGCTGGGCACCCTTCTGCAACGAGAAGTTCTTGGAGATCGGGCTCCTCTCCACCAAAGATTGATCAAATTGTGAAAGAGGGAGGAGGAGCTCAATAAAAAGAAGATGAAAATTCAAAAAGGAAAATATGTACAAAAAAAGAATGTAATTAGTGGTTATTTAAAGAAATTAATTAATTAAAAATGAAATTCAGAATTAAATAAAATAATTAAAATAATTAATTTATAAAAATTAATTAGCCACCTTAATGGTGTTTATTTAAGGCATGGAATCAAATCTTTATATACAATGCATTTTTTCAAATCAAATAAATGAATAAATTAAATAGTTAAATAATTAAATCCAAATTTCATAATTAATTTAATTTAATTAACTAATGTTAGGTATTTAAAATTTTTGGTGAATTTTATGTCAGGAAATTAATTATATACAAGTATTATATACATATAGTATAATATACACACGAACAAATAAGAAATTTATTTTTAAATGATTTTACTTTTATTTTTTTATTTTTTTTATTTTTAATAAAGGAGATAATACTTGCACAAACCACCCTAGAAAATCGACTTTTCAATAAGTGGTGAAATTGCACATTATGTATAAAAATAAATATTTACAAATATATACAATAAGTAGTGAAATTGCACAAACCACCCTAGAAAATCGACTTTTCAACTGTAATTCCAAAAATTATGAAACCACAATCTTTTATAAGATAATTTAATTTAGAGTACAATGGAAGTGAGTTTGATTTAATTTGAGTTTGTATGGAGCCGGAATTGGTATTTCAATTATCACTTTACAACTTTTTCCGAGTGTGATTATTTGTAATATGTACATTATTTTGCATTGCAATTATTATTATTATTTACAACACATTTTTATTTACAACTTTTATTTATAAAAATATTTAATTTAGGTCGATTTTTATAAATAAATTTGTATAAGTTTTGTACAAATATATAGGGAAAAATTTACAAATTATTTTTGGATTTTTGAATTAAAGACCCTATCTCCCCCTACTTTATTCCTGGTCGATCAGGTCAAGTCTTGACCTTCTCTCGGGGTTCGGGTCAGTCTTCATTTATTTCATAAATACATCCTTTATTTTTCTTTTCTTTTTCTTTTCGTCTTTATTCTTTTATTTGAGTATAAAAAGTGTTAAAAGTGCATATTTAACAGATGCATGCAAAATGGTAATTTCATGAAATTAGAGGGTATTTAGAGGTGTTTGACTAAACAAATGAAGATAAAATAAAAGAATAAAGATGTTGAATCATGTATTCATCATTCCCCTAATTTTACCTTTGCTAGTCCCTTAGCAAACACTTATTTGGAAAATAAGTGAAAACAAAAATATAGAAAAAAAGGAAAGAAGTTAGAACAATGTTGACTTTTAAACTTATCTTCATAAAATTGTAGTATGGAGCTCTGTTGAACCTTTGGACTATTAGTCTGTCGAAACCTTATTGGGAAATGGATTTAAAACCTAAAGCCTCTTAGTTCCACAAGACTCCTATTCAGGTCTCCTCAACAGTCAGGTCAGAACAAGTCTACATACACAAATTCTTATGAGTATGAATCTTTACTTGTACGGTGTAAGTGAAATATAGCTCCGCATCTCAAAAGTAGCAAAGAAACAACCTCTCTCAACAAGGTAACTCTAGTCCCCCAGTCTAGCAACTCTTTCCTCGAGGAGAGGGGATAATCCCTCCTAAGGTCAAGTACAACCAGCTCAAGAATAGGGGATGGAGAAGAGAATGGATGGTAACCATTATAGCTACCTATCCTTGGATGCATGACCAGTGTAGCCAAGTTATCCGCTGCAAGCTTACACACATTTGACTTTGAAGCTCTTATTCTTTTTTTTCCACATACACACTCTGGTAGGCATTTTACTTTTCGATCAGGCCTGTCCACTTTTGGAGATTCTCCATTTTTTCTCTTTTTTGATGAAAATAGAGACAAGGTGCAACATGTACATAAGGAGTTTTTCCTCTTGAGCCAGTGGACTATCCCTCTTTTGAAGCATTATTGCAACCCTACATCATCCTATCTTTAGACCTCAGCATCGCCAAACCAGGTTGAGACGCACTTCTCTCCCTAGAGGAGGTCGAGAGGTTCCGCCTAGATCTACTACCCTTGTATGCTACCCCAAGATAAAAGATTTTGCCCCCTCACTACCTCCTCCATGAAGAGATACGTGTTGAGTACTTGCCCAAGGTAAGCCACCGTCTGTAAGAATCGTGTGTGTGTTATTAAATAGTCTACTTAGACTAATCAAATTGACATGTGAACTTAGTCTTATGGACTCAAAGAATTAAGTTACTAGGACCTGAAAAGTCTTAACTCCAGTTCTTATAAGGTTCCTCTGAAATTAAGTGTATTAAGGTCCAACTAAGCTCCATTCTTCAATTTTATTCCAGACTTAGTTTAAATGTCAAAATTATCCAGAAAAATGCACATGTTAATGCAAGAAAATATGTACAATGCAAAGAAAGTAAAATCTTTTTGTGAAACAATTTTCTAATTTTGAACTTTTTATGGATGTTTGAAAAATGATGCACATGAAAAAAAGAGAGTTTTTTTAATGCAAATTTCTATAGACTTTTGATTTTTGTAGTTTTTTTATAAATAAATGGTTAGTAATATATACAAGTATATACAATTTTTTTTAATAAGGGTTAGGGATGAGATGCACATATTTACACAAGGTGAGTCAATTATGTACAAGAATCAGGTGCAAATATTTACAACTTGAGTAATTTATATAGGTATATACATATAGTGAAAGAATGTTTTTTGTGTGTGTAATGCATATATTCCTCAAACTTATTTGAAAATAATTTTACAAATAATTTTGAAAACTATGGTCCAAAATACTTATTCAAACAATTTTACAAAATTTGAAAACTATTTTGCAAACATTTTTTTGAAACAATATATATAGATTTTTAACATAATTTTTCAACCATTTTCAAAACATTTGCAAATAGTTTTATTAAAAAAATTTATTTCACACAAAGAAAATAAAATATTTTACAAGCCAAAATATTTTTACAAAGGTTGAAAATAAATTTTCAAACATTTTTCAAATAGTTTTCAAAAAAATTTTCAAATAGTTTTTCAAATTACTTTCAAACTATTATAACCTGACTTACTAATCAGTATATACAAAAGTTTTTTAAGGAAATATCTCTATCTTTTTTTTATTAATTGTTTTTTTTAATTTTACACGTATTTATACATTATTTTATCCATATTTAAAATACGAATTATGGCTAAAGTATATGTACAATATATACAACACCCCCTATACTTAGCTCGAACTATGTCCTCACAGTGATCAAAAAGCGATGAAGAAAGACATAACTCATGCTCAATATTGGGAAGTGAAAAGAATGCTATACTACAACGACGAATGAAAGAATAAATTCAATAGAGGTCGGTAATCCCCCTATACTTAGGATCAAGTAATCCTAAGTATAGAAGACTGTACACAAGGGGACTACCAAGTGATATGATGTACATATACTACCTCCCTTGTACTTAGCGTAAAATATCCCTATGTATAGGCAGCAAAACAGAGGTAATAGAATCAAATGGATAATCACAAGTCTAACACTCCCCATGTACTTAGGGTAAAGTACACCCTATGTATAGCATAATCATGAGATGAAGATGGGGTGTTAGACAAAAAGAATGAATGATATGGACAGAATGATCTAATACAACTGCGAGCTGGACAATGTTGAGGTTCCTCTCAACAAGCGCTAGAGTTTACGCCCCTACTGGGTGCAATGGCTAGGACAACGCTGTATCGAGGTTTAGGACGGCATTTGTGAGGCAAATACCATACTGCCATCGTAGTCCCGGTAGAGGAACAACGACGAGGTCAACAGAGTAAACTATGACACCCAAGTAAATAATTAGGTGGATGTCTGCTACCAGGTAAAGATATGGGAGAATGAAATCAGGATCTGGTAGCACAAAAGAATTTGTCGGCTCAAGGTCTGAGTGGAGTGACTAGATGGAGCCGAAGAAATCAAACATGGAGAGGAAAGGATCTGTCAGGGAATCCTCCACGTCAATCACCATCTCGAATAGATAAGAAAGATCGAGATCAGGAAACTCTCTATAAAAATCGATATCTGATTTATATAATGTAGAGAAATCAAAATCAACATCAAATATGTCGAGGATTGGGTCAACATCATGATGGGTGTCCGAGCGACTAAGGGTAAAAGGTATCAATGGTCGTTGCGACCTCAACCACTCGGATCGAACTCAATCAAGAAACTCAAGACCACCAAGAAAGAAATAAATCAATCAAGCAAACAAATAGCGGTCTCGCTATTTTATTTTACCTGGTATAGCTACTAGGGTCGAACTCAAGGAGTACCAACTGCGAAAGCTACGAAGTAGTCGGGGATCCAAAAATAAAAAGAAATAAAATAATTTGGTGGATTTTATTTTTCATTTTTTTAATTTTTAATAATAAGAAAAAAGACCAAAAGGCTTTAAAAACTCGCAATCAAGAAATTATTTGAAGCACCTAAAATGCTCAGAAAATTCAAATAAAAATATTTTTGGGTTTTAGAAATATTCAAATGTTTTTTTTTAATTTTCTTGAATTTTTCTGATTTTTAATAAATTTTCTAAAAATGAAATAAAGCCGAAAATAAAAGGTAGAGTACATCCCAAATCTAAAGGCAATTTAAAAATACTTAAAATGCTTATAAAATTCGAGAAGTAATTTTATGATAAACTATAAATAAAAACCTAACTACAAAAGAAGAAAATGCATTTTTTTTTATTTTTTATGAATTTTTAATAATTTTTCTAAGGTTTTTAATGCTTTTCAATTTTATGGCTTTATAAATGCAAATTCAACAAAATTGGATTGAAATCAAAACAAGTCAAAACACACAAACGGTAATTTTTTTAAAATTTTTAAAGGGTTTTAGTATTTTTAATTGATTTTTAAATATAAATAGTAGCAAATTTTGAGGTCTTTGAATTTTTAAAAATACTAAATGGAAATAAAATGCAACAAAAAAATCACGGAAATTTCTACACCATGTCAGGAGCCATGTGTCAAAATTTCATGATTTTTGGATGAAATTTGCTATTTATAAAAATAAAAGTCAAGAACACAGCACACAATGACCTATATACAATTATAAGAATGTTCTTAGCCAAACTGTAACATGTGGAAAAAGTTTAGGGTTGATATTGCAAAAAGTCCAACGCTGCACGTGAATAGCACGTGAATTAATCACACAGGGGTATAAATGCATATCCTATTTATAAAACTTCATTCAATAACAACCATAAAGCTCAGGTAGAAACATGCAATTATCCCACATAGCACGTGACGAAGCACGTGCTGCCACATAGGAAGGACTGAAATGCACATACTAAAAACTGTTGGGTACAGATGCAAATAACCCTACCGTGTACTTTTTATTTTACAAACTAAATAATAAAAGGAAATAACTGCAGGGGTAGCGGAACAAATTACCCAGTCGGCTCGTGCAACTAACGTAGGGTGACAGGTGGCGCGCTCTGACTGGATGACGACGTACGGCTCTGGCTCTGGCAGCTAGCGAATCCAACGGCCTGACTGAGGTGCGAACGTGGGCGTACGGGGGCCATTAGATGTCAGATCTAACGGCCTGACAGGTGCAGGCTCTGGACGGCAGCAATGCAATATGGGCGACGGGCATGATCCAACGGCTGAGAAGGGTACTGGACGAACTCTGCCTGGGCAAAGTTCACCGGAGCATCGAGGGACATTGGCGGCTTCGATGAACGATCGGACGGCGGCAACAGGCTCGTGTGGCTCCTCCGCGTCGGGTGGACGGGTCGGATGAGGTCGTCAAAGGTCGGATCTCCTGGAAGGGGGATGAGACCTGGGCGAGCTCCGACGAAGTGGGTAGAAGGCGAAGGGGGTGTCTCCATGCGCGCCAAGACCTGCGGGGTAAAGCTCTCGCTCGTAGCACGGCTTAGGCCAATGTTATTGAACTAAAACTAAAGAGAAGCGACGACGAATATAGTTGGGGGTTTCCGGCGAGTGAGGGAGGAAACCAATGGCCTAATCTTGGCTCGTACAGTCAAGACTCGGGTGATCAGATCGTGGGAGAAGGGTGACGGTGAGCTGAGGTTTTGATCGAAATGGATAAGGGTGGCTGATGAGGCTCCGATCGGCGGGTCGGAGCTGGCGGAGCGGCGGATGAAAGATTCGAAAAAGATGGAACTAGGATCGAAATGGAGGCTACCTGAGGGTCCTATCTGAATCCTGAGCTCCAGGGGATGATGTCGAAGGGGGTCTTCACCTCGACCTCGCTGCGGAAGGCGGGGGAGGCTCGTCGTGGTGGAACTCCGGCAACGAAGCTCGAGCGTCGACTGCAGCGACCTGCTCCGACCACCAAAGGCCCAATCCGGTTGCTGTCACCAAGGGGAAAGGTTCTAGGGTAGAAGGGAAGTGTGCGGCGTGAGCTACTGACCTGGGGGATCGAAGGAGTGACATTATAGAAAACCCCAGGCAGCTGAAAGAATCGGAGCCTGCACGCAAACCGAGGAAGATCCGCATCTCTCTAAGGATCCGTGAGGATCGTTGATCCACTAGGGAGAAGCGGGCATTGAAATCAGGGCAAGAGATGGCCATATCCAATCGATAAAAATGGGAGGAAACTAGACGAAACTCGGATCCAGGCGCTAGAGGGTCTGGGAGGGGATGTTGACCAGGGTCAACATTCCTCCTAGACCAATCAGAAATTAGCTAGTTAAAAAATTTTTGTAAAATAAATTAAAAATAGAAGATGATGTTATTTTAAAAAATATTCAAAATGAAAAATGTTCCTTATTTTTTGAACTACTTTTTCCTGATTTTAATTTATTTTTACGAAAAATAATTTAATCTATGTACAATATATTATATTATATACATGTATAATTTACCTATGTATTTTGTACAATTATTTTTATTTTATTATTCTTATAGAAATACCCTAACTTTATATTTTATTTATTTACAACATATTATTAGGAGTATAAAATAATTTTATTTTTATTTTTATTAGTTATTTACAAATGTAAAATAAATAGGGATATGATACCTATATACATGTGTTATATACAAGGTGAGAGAGAATTTATTTTATTTCTATTTTTATTTTATTTTTCTAATTTTTGTTTTATTTTTAGAAATATATACAAGGGAATATAAACACATTTTTATTTTTATTTTTATGAAATTAGAATATAAATACATAAAGAAAGGAATATGTATAGGGTAGGGTGGCTCTATCTCTCTCTACTTATTTTATTTGGCGAACAGGTCCATCTTGGACCATCTCTTGGGTTCAGATCACTCAATATTTATTCTAACTATTTCCTTCATTTTCTTTTATTTTTTATTCTTTTATTTTTGCACAAATACATGCTAATTATTAATTATTAATAAATGCATGCTTATTGATAATTTATTGTATTTACAACTATATGCATGATGTTTTGCCAAGATATTTAGCTAAAATAAAAGAATAAAGAGTGATGAATGAGTATTCATCGCCCCCCTATACTTTAATTTTTCTAGTCCCTTAGCAAACACTTATTTGAAAAAGAAGTGGAAAGAGAAATAAAAAGAAAAGGAAGGAGAAGGTTAATCAAGGTTGATTATTAAACTTGTCTTCATTAAATTGAAGTATAGAGCTCAGTCAGATCTTTAGATTATTAGTTTGTCGGAACCTTATTTGGACTTAGGTTTAAAACTCAACAACCTCTAAGTTCCACCAATCTATGGTCAAGACTCTTCAGCAATCCAAATCAGAACAAGTCTACATACACAAACTCTGATGACCATGAATCTTGTCTTGTACTATGTAAGTGATATGTAACTCCCCACCTCAGAAATAGCAAAGTGACAACCCTCCTCAACAAGGTAACTCTAATGCCCTAGTCTGGCAATTCTTTCATCGAGGAGCGGGGTATTCCTTTCTAAGTTCATGTTCAACTGGCTCAAGAAGAGGAGGAAGAAGAGAATGGACCATGGCTAGTGTAGCCATGTATCCTAGGGAGCCCAACCAGTGTAGCTAAGTCTCCCTGCTGCAAGCTTCATGAGATGGGCATGGGTAACATAATCTTTGTTTTATTTGACTATATACACTCCAGTGGGTATTTCATTTTCTATCAGACCCACCACTTTTTAGGAGTTTTTCTTTTTGCATATTTTTTTCGATGTGCATATGTACAACATATCTACATGGTGCAACATATATACATAAGGAGTTTTCCCTCTTGAGCCAGTAGACTATTAGTCTTTTGAAGCTTTATTGCAACCCACAACTCCTGTCTTTAGACCTCAATGCCACTAGACCAAGTTGAGACGCGCTTCCTTCACTAAAAGAAGAAGAGAGGTTCCACCTAGAAGTACTACCCTCATATGCTACCCCAATCAAAGAAGATTGCCTCCTTACCGCCTCATTCGTAGAGAGCAAGGTGTAAAGTGCTGGTGCAAGTAAAGCCATTGTCTGTGAGAGTCATGTGTGTGTTGTTAAGTGTTCTACTTAGGCTCTCAAGATGACATATGATCATAGCCTAGTGGGACTTAAAGAATTAAGTCACCATGGACCTGAAAAGTCTCAACCCTAAGCCCTATAAGGTTCCTCTGGAAATTAGGTTGATTAAGATCTTAACCAAGCTCCATTTTTTAATTTAATTCCAGGCTAGTTTAAATGTCAGCTACGTTTCAGAAAGACTGTACAAGTTTATACAAAAATGCTTTTGTGCAAATTTTTGAAAACATGCAAAATTTTTTGAAAATGTTTGAATACATGGATGTACGCATGAATGCAAACTTTTGCAAAATATTTACACACATTTACAAAAGGTTTTTTGCAAACTTTTTGTTTTTCAAACATTTTACAAAAGTTTTGTACTATATACATGATTTTGATATCAAAAATATTTACAAACTCTTTACACAACACATTTTTACAAACATTTGTACAAAAATACTTTTGTAAATAACTATATATGTGTAATAAAGAATCTTATGTGCAAGAACAATTTTAATTTTTATGGATTTTTACGGATTTTATCCATTTTATTTATTTACATACTCACACAAAGTATGAGTTTTGGCTAAAGTATATATGAAATATATATGAAACCCCCCTATACTTAGCTCGAACGATGTCCTCGGAGTGAATCAAGAGCGATGGATAAGACATAACTCGTGCTTAGTGTAGGGAAGTGAAAAGAAAACCTATACTACAACGACGAATGAAAGAATAGAATGGAATAGAATTTCGAGGTTTCCCCCTATACTTAGGATTAAGTAAACCTAAGTATAGTAGACTGTACACAAAGGGAAATCCGAGTGGGAGAATGTACATGGTCTACCTCCCCTATACTTAGGGTAAAATATCCCTAAGTATAGGCAACAAAACAGAGGTAGAAAGAATCAAAAGGAAATCAAAAGTCTTACACCCCTTATGCTTAGGGTAAAGTGCACCCTAAGTATAGCATAATCAAAGATGCAAATGGGGTGTTGGATTGAAGAATGGTGTGATATGGACATATGTATCTATACACGACGAAAGACAGTGATAATTAGGCGTGATATGCAATAGATGTGAGTCAAGAGACCACATCTCATGCAAAATGAATAGGGGCGACGTCAACGACCAGTGGCTCATGATCTAGATATGGTTTGAGACATTGTCCGTTAGCACTAAAGGTAGACTCAGATGACATCTCAGATATGTCAATGCTTCCATTGTCATGTACCTTTCGGACCAGGTATGGTCCCTTCCACTTTCTCTGCAACTTACCTCGAAATAATCTCATCCTGGCATCGAACAACAATACTCCCTGTCCTTGCTCAAACTGCCTATGGGTGATATGCGAATCATGCCACTCCTTCACTCTCTCCTTATACTGTAGGCTGCTCAAAAAGGCTACATCTCTAAGCTCCTCCAAGGTTGCCAATTCTGCCCTCCTTTGGTCTCCTACACTCATTGGATCCAAAAGTATATCTATAACAACCCAAAGTGACTTATGTCTCAGCTCAACAGGTAAATGGCAGGGCTTGCAATAAACGAGGCAAATGGGAGATGTACCCAAAGGAGTCTTGAAGGACGTCCGATATGCCCACAAGATCGAGTCCAAAAGCTGTGACCAATCCTTTCGGTCAGGGTGGACGACCTTCTGCAATATAGTCTTGATCTCCGTGTTCGACACTTCAGCAAGACCATTGGTCTGAGGATGATACTGTGTGGCTACTCGATGTTCAATGCTAAACTCGCTAGTAAAGGCCTTTACCTTATCGTTGACAAAATGAGACCCCCCGTCAGATATCAACACTCTAGGTATCCCGAACCGTGAAATGATATTCTTTCTCAAAAAATCTGCATACAGTCCTAGCATTTGCGGTTCGGGCGGGGATGGCCTCAACCCAATGACTCACATAAACAACGGCCAACAGAATGTACTCGAATCCCTAACTCTTACGGAATGAACCCATAATTCGATGCTCCATGCGTCAAAAACCTCACAGAAATGAATGGGCTGCATCAGCATCATATCACGCTGTCCTCAAGTGCCCATCCTATGACAGTCAATATACCTCTTCACGAACTCATCAAAATCCTTGAAGAGGGAGGCCACCATAGGCCGGATTGGAGCACTTTCTGTGCCATTCTCCTCCCAGAGTGATGTCCTCCTACCTCAAGCTTTTGGCAGTAAGTGAGGACGCTATGGTTCTCCTCCCGAGGAATGCACCAACACTAGACGCTATCCCCTCCATGATAAAGGACGGGATCCTCCCAATGGTAGAACTTGGCCTTCACGAGGAATGTCTCAAGTCGCTGCCTGGGCCAACCTTGTGGAACTTTCTTGGCAACAAGATAGTTCACAATCACGGCATACCACGGGAGAGAGGCGATAGCAAGGATCGCCTCATCTGGGAAGGTCTCAGAAATAGGGTTAATCTGCTCAGAATCCTCAAGATTCTCTAATCGGTAGAGATGATCCGCCACCACATTCTTGACTCCAGAGTTATCCTTAATCTCAACGTCAAACTCCTGGAGTAGAAGGATCCATCTAGTCAATCTTGCTTTGGCATCCTTCTTTGCCATGAGATACCTGATGGTGAGGTGGTCAATGGAGATAGTCACCTTTGATCCAAAGATGTATGATTTGAACTTGTCTAGGGCAAAGACTACGACTGGCATCTCCTTCTCAGTGACGGTGTAGTTCTACTGAGCGGCATCCAATGTACGACCAGCGTAGTGAATGGCAAATGGTGCTCCATCCCTACTATGTCCCAATGATGAATCCACATTTCATCATCTTTATTCTATCATTTTGGCCTTAAAAACCCTAGCAAATGCATGTAAGTACCCTTAATTCCCGCATCTTAGCATTCATGCATGTACATGTAAATAGTGTATAAAATACTATAATTAAAGCTAAAATTATAGAATAAATAAAAGAAAAGAAAAAGAATAAAATATTGTAAATATTTTATGACCTGAAATCCCGAGACCTAGGCATCTCGATGAATAGGTCGACAAGGAATAAAGTAGGGGGAGATAAGGGTCAAAATACAATAAAAATACATGTTATTTCATTCATTCTTTATTCATTTTGGGACCTATTTTTTGTTCCTCTTTATACACTTCAAATAAAGAAACTTTGAACATGAAAGTTGTAGATAATTAAGTAAATAAAAATACAAAATTGATTTCAACCAAAAAAAATGTACAGATGAAAAGTTATGGTCTGAATAAAAATCTAAAATCCCAACTTCCCAGACTTGTATCTACCAAATAAAAACTCCAAACGCATCAAACTCACCTTTAATTGTATATAATTTAAAATAAGCTATTTAATGGTGGTGGTTTCGCATTTGGCGGAGATACGGTTAAAAGTTGAGTTTTGGACCCCCATTGTATACTTGTACAGATTAAAATATTCAATTTATTATTTATTCATTATTTTTTGTATTTTTAAATTTTTATAATTTTTTAAATATTATTTATAATATATTTTTACATTAAAAATTAAAATAAAAACCTAAATAAAACACAAAATAAAATACTTGTATATAATACATAGGTATAATATCTATATATATACCTGTACAAATAACACTTTTATTTTATTAAGAATACAAAATACCTCAGAAAAATAAAGTAAAAATATATTTAAGTGTATAAAAATATTTTATAAATTTATAAAATAATAAACAAAATAAATAAAATTAAATTCACAAAATAAAAATAAATTATTAAAATATATAGATAATATACCCATAAAGGCGATAAAAGGTAACGTATAAATTAATACCTCGAAAAAATAAATAAAAATTACCATAAATATTTTATAAAATAATAAACATTTTTCATTTAATAACCTTAAATTAATAAATTCATTTTCTATTTTTAAATGATTTTACAAATTATTTTTCTAGGGTTTTTCCTGGTTGGTCCACGTGGACCAACCAGGAGGGTCCGAGAGTTGACCGCGGGTCTACTCTCTGACCCGCCCCCTGTGGCTCTGACAGGCGTCGTTTTTCCTCGTTTTTCTCCCATTTTTGGAGACCACCCATTTCCTCCTTTCATGTCGCAACCTTCTGCAACTTTTTGCCTCGACCATTGGTGATTCACGCCCAGATGTTTTCTTGGGCTGTGAATCACTAATCGCGACGAGGTTCCTCGATCTTTGAGCCCTGTTCATCACTTGTTTAAAAAACACCCCCCATTTTCCTTCCTCCTTTGAACCGCATTTGGGTACCTCAGAACTCCATGAGCGGGAGGGTAGAGACTCCGATGACAGGGGAGGCTCCCCATACCCCCGTCGAGGTGCGACGAGGTTAGAAGCGCGGATTCCAACCACCTCCCGCCACTTGGCCGTCGAGGTATCAACTCGCCATTCTTGGCTTGTGGTTTGCCTTTTTCTTGATTTTTCTTGCATTTTCTTAGTCCCGGTAGTAGTAGGAAGCCTTCGCCACATTCCATTTCGCCTGCAATCCCTTCATCCATCTGCGCCCTCACCTCGTCGGAGCTCGCTCCGGTGAGTTTCTCCCTCGCTATTTTCCTCCTTCTCCCGCAGCCAGGAGGGGCGAGGCAATTTGCCCTCGCCCTCCTTAACGTTTCTTGCAGGTCCAGGAGTTGAAGAAGTACCTGTGTGCGATTTTGGGAGCTCGCCGGGGACCCTGGAGGCTTTTTTGCTCCTCCTCCTCCTCCGACGTGCTCCGGTGCGGCTGGCGCCATTTTGAGGCACCAGGCAGATAGAGGACCACCGCAGGAGCTCAAGGGCCCATTTTGAAGCAGCTCGGACGCCGGAGATGTGCGATCAAGCCGGAGGAACTTCGCTCCGGCAAAGTTCCTCCCTGTTCTTCCTCTGCAGTTGTCCACCGTTGGATCAAGGGTCTCCTCCAGATACCGCCTGAGCCATCAGATCAGCCTCTGTTCTCAGCCGTTCGATCATCCAAGAGGCTTCTAATCCAGTCCATTCAGACGAAGCGGTATCAGGCATCGCCAGCGTGCCACGTGGCATAAGTGAGAGATCTGCCGCTGTTGGATCGCGCCCGAGTGGGGTATTTTGCGTCGTCACCCCCCCCTGCGTTTTTGTATTTATTAAATAAAACTCAAACATTCCTCTGCATGCCAAATATTTCTTGCATTTTTGCATTTGAGCCCCTTAGGTTCTTGTTAATTACTATTATACCCCTGCCAGTGGCGCACGTGGTTCCTCACGTGGTTTTTAGCATTTTTGCAATACTTCCCCGGACTTTTCGTATATTACATCTATACCCTTACCAGGCGCGTGCGTACACACGTGACCTTGGTGTTTTTGCAGGGAAGGACCTGTGACTTTGAGTATTTATATTTGGTCCTGAAAAGTTTTATTTCGTTATGTATTTTGCGAGACAATTGCATATTGGCCTTTGAACTTCTTACATACTACTAAAATAACCCTGACAGGCCTTGTAGTTTTGTTTGCTTCCTCTATTTTTTGCATGCATCTATAAATTGCTAAAAAACCCCAAAAATTACCATAGGCTCCTGTTGCATTATAGTGTAATGTCATATTTTTATCTTGCATATTTATTGCATTTTAATATTTACTTAAAATAAAAAACATGTATTTTCAGCATTGTTTGCATTAGAAAATCCATAAAAATTATCAAAACTCCTTGAAAAATTCCAAAAAAATTAACTTAGGTCTATTTTAGTGTGTTCTAGCTTCAGACCAAAAATCATTAAAATTTTCAAAACAAAAACCTTAAATATTAAAAAACTCTAAAAATCTCCATAAAAATCTAAAAAATTCTAGAAAAACCCTAAAAACACAATCTCAGTTCCTGTAGTTTCCCTATTTCATTGTCTTTATTTTAAAATTAATTTAAGAAAATTTTTTCACTGACTACTATTTTTCATTCCCACTTTAGTTTCGGCCAGTAGATTAGTTTACTGTTTTCTTGTATTTTGACTTTTAAAAATATCAAAAACATTCAAAAAACTTCCCATAAATCACAAAAACGTTATAAAATTATAAAAAGACCAAAAAAGTTTTATTTTTTGAATTTTGGCTATTTTTCCCTATTTTTATAAATACCCTATTATCCTTTTTTCTTACTTTGTGTATATTTTATTTATAAAAAAGTATATATATAAAATATAAAAAAATATAAAATCAGAAAATTAAAATCAAAATACAAAAATACAAATTTAAAAATTAATAAAAAATTTAAAAATTAAAACCCACAAAAATATTGCATAATTGTAGACATTGGTTGCAGTCATACACTTTAGCATCTTGCTTAATTTATCCTGCTTGCTCCTTGAGTTCGACACTCTACATACTTGCACTATACACATTTCTTATAGAGTTAAAATAAATTTGACTCCACATTTGTTTCTCATTGCTTGATTTATATATTGTGGGTTCATTGTTAATTAATACTGGATTTCGTAGTGGTTAACACATCGACTGTTGATCCGCCTTGTGGATCAATACGACCGCTCTATTTTCCGTGCTATCAAATGGCACCATTGTCGGGGAGCAACAACGCGTAGTTCGGTTTTTGCTTTGTGATTGTGATACTTGTCTATAATTTTTTTGCCCTCTTTAGTTACTCATTTATTTGATATCATTGTTTGACTCGTCTAATCACTCTTCCTTGTTGGACTTTGTGCGAGGAACCGCGGATCGAGGGGGGCGCTCCACCCTAGGCGTCGGTGCACCCACGTGAAGGCAGCAGGAGATTTCTGACCTAGCATCAAAGGAGGCAGGGAGGACTTGAGGAGATAGTCATACTTTTGAACATTTTTGTGTAGCATTTATCTCTGTAATTTTGTGAGAGAGAGAACACTAAATTTGTAATAATACAAGTACACTGGACATTTGGACTTTCGAGCCTAATTTCCAAGTGTTTGTACACTTGGGCGCTCACCACGATTTTGTCGGTTTTCTTCGCATTTTTCATTTTATTTTCTAGGTTTTGTTTTCTTATTTTGTGTGATTGAGCCCCTAGTTTTAGGATTGCTTGCGATAGATTAAGGCCAAACACCTAATATATTTGCATGTACCTATAGCGCGCTTTGGACTTAGTTTAAACTTTAAACAGTCGCCTCATCATCTTCGAGCCTTCGTGCCGTGAGCCCACCCTGCAAAGCGCTGCTCCTGAACTCGATGTGTCGAGAGGAGGAGGGGTGAGCCTAGACCAGACTCCTGGATTGAAGATCGGTGACCGACTTGTGGTGCTTTATGTAATAGCATTTTCTGAACTTAAGGCAATTTCATCGGCTTGCATTTGCATATAGATAGGTTTCAATTCTGCTGAACATCTTTGCATGTAGAGTGCTGGAGGCAAGGTGAGCATTTCTCTTTAGCATACATCATTGATTTGCCGCTTGCATTGCTTTTCTGACTCTCCCTCTGATTTTGACTACCTAGGTGCTCAAAGGAATTGATTCCCTGATAGGCACGTGCGTTCTCACTAAAATTCCAAAAACGGTGATAACCAATAAAATTGGGACTGCTAACATTACTTGACCCTAAAATCAACTAAAAAGAAAATCTTGTATTGGGGCGAGTAATCCCCTCATTGTCTTCACTTTTACTTGCTCGCACACACACAAAGGATAGTGCCCAAATCCCATTCAGCCCCCTAAGTATTTGTGCAATCTTTGACTTCTCACCTAACTCTAAAATAGACAAGATAAAAAGACCGCATTTTACGATCTCTACCAAGTTGAGTAGGTGAATTGAGAGTTTGTTTTGTGTGAGTTTGTTTGTGTTTGTTTGTGTGCACTCTAGATCATCTCTGCGCATTTGCGCCTTTCTCTCCACTCTCTTGACTTGACCGTCGTGCTCTCCCGATCATTTTCTTTTACTTTCGAGATGGACCCCTGGAGCGTTTTCTATCCGGACTTTGCGGATCTCTCGTTCACTCTAGTCTGACCACCTCCCTTTTATCAGGAGGATACTCCTCCTACTTTTTCTGATTTTTGTACATACCCACCTCAGCCACAGTATCAGACCTCGGACTTCTATCCACATCCACCTCCACCAGTATATTATCCACCTCCACCTTCACATCCATCCGACTCTGATTTGTTGGAGTCACCTCCCTCGATCTCCATGAGTGTTGTCTTGAACCGGATGATAGGGCACATTAATTCAATGAATGATGATCTTGCTATCTTGAGGAAAAATCAAATTAATGCTCCTTTCGTCGAGGATACAGATTTCCCTGTGGGTGATCACGGGAGCTTGAAATTGCCAAAAATACAAAAAAATGAGAAAAATTGAAAAACACAAAAAGAGTTCGGGAGACACTTGGTTGATTCATATTGTACGGAGAGAGGCCATCTGCCAGATCATTCACCCACACATTCATTCACACACTGTCTCACCTTTGACCCCGAGGATGACGCTGTACAGACTGCTCTTGGCATTCCTCGTGTAGATGCTGATTCCGACTTCCTCCCTTGTATGGAGGAGGTCCAAAAATTTAAAAAATTGTTGACCGAACCTGAAGTGGTGTCCACCATTCATGAGATCATCCGTGCCCCACTCCAGCAGGCCATGACCGATTTATCTGCTCCTCTTCCCAAGAAGAGAAAGCGGATGAGCAGATCTGAGCGTCATATTCTGACCATGGCCACTGTCCACGCCATCACACGCCGTCCCATTTCTCGGAAGAGGAACAGATCTACACCATTCATAACTTGCACCATCTCTGACCATACATGTGATCACACTCTCCTAGACGGTAGTGCATCTATTAGCATATTACCCTTCTTGCTGGTATAGTCTCTTCACTTAGGACCTCTAAAGAAAACCAGGAAGATCGTACAGTTTGCTGATGGATCTATCAAGAGGCCGAAGGGTATCCTTGAAAACGTCGTCATTTCTATTAAGGGCACGAGCTACCATGTTGATTTTTTCGTGTTGCCCATGGAGACCTCCACAGGGGAGCCATCTCCGATCATCCTGGGACGACCATTCCTCGCCTCTGTGAGGGTCGTTATTGACTATGGATCAGGAGAGATTCACTTCCATCCTATTGACAAAAGCGAAGCGTCGATCACCGCACCCACAGTTGACCAGAGACGTGCACCTGATGCACCTTCACCGATTTTAGCTGGCTCCGAGGCCTGTGACCGATCTGATGATATTAGAGATGTTTGCTTATTGACCGTTGATGAGACCCGAGGAATCCTCCGAAAGGGGGAAGACTCGGAAAGCATAGACCTCACAGTTCCTCCTTCTGGTGTGTGGCGATGTGTTGATGAAATCCAAGGAATTTACGTGATTGATCCTATTGAGCGGAGGGCAGATAGCAAGACTAGACAAGATGGACCTGGTTTGACTACTTCCAGTGATAAGTCCATTCCTGGTCACTCAAAAGTAATAATGATTGAGGTCAGTTACGATGCTAACCATTATTCTCAGAAATTCTGGCCTCCTGATGAAGAAGATGATCCGGGTGAGATTCTTGAGGACGAACAGAGTTCGACTACTTCCACTGATGAGTTCGTTCCTTTTGGTTTTGACCTGGACGACACCTCGCAGGACGACTCCGATTACACTTCTTCCGAGGATGATGAGTATGTCCCATTCCACTTTGATATCAGCGAGACCCCCAAGGCCAGACCTAGCTGTACTTCTTCTACTCGCCCGTCTGCGCCTTCACACCATAGGACTACCAAGGGAGAACCTATCCATACTACTTCCAATGACCAGTTCGTGCCTTTTCGATTTGACGATACTGAGGGCCTTCACTCTGTCGACCCTGATCGGCTTCCGTCCACTGTGGACCCCGATGTCGACTTACACCACACCAGATCTATCCCTCAGCGTTCTCGTAAGAAGGTTCGCTTTCGACCTTCTTAATCACGTGTACATCCACCTCTGATGTATATCCGCTTTTGTTCATCTCTGTCTATCCCTCGTATTGCTCATCCACCCATTCTCGTGTTTGCCTTGTGTAGGACGTACTTTGTCCTAAGTATAGGGGGGTAGACGAGCCGAGTGTTCATTCATCATTCCGTTTCGTCAATCCTGTTGTTGCCTATACTTAGGGCTTCTTTTACCCTAAGTATAGGGGGAGCAATGTGTACATCCTCTGATCTCATTTCCATTTTTATCTCTTTTCTTGTTTTCTTGTTTTCTTCTTTTCCTTGTCTATCTTCTGTATCTACCGAAAAGGTTCTACCCCTTTTTGTCAGTCTTCTATACTTAGGATGTACTTTGTCCTAAGTATAGGGGGGTGTGCACCCCGAGTTTTCATTTATTTCGATCCTCTACATTGTCTCCTCTTCTTGTCTATACTTAGGGATATCTTACCCTAAGTATAGGGGGAGACAATCTGAGTACGATATGTTCATTCCCACCCTTGACCCACCCTGCGTTGTGTACAATCTGCTATACTTAGGATCCTAAGTATAGAGGGGACTGTCAACTTCTCATTGATTCATTTATTCATTCTTTAGACTTGCCTATACTTAGTACGATTTATGTCTTCTCTTTTCTCTCCAATCTATGAGGACATAGCTCAAGCTAAGTATAGGGGGGTCGTATATACTACATATATACTTTAGCCATAACTCGTACTTTCATATTTTCTTAATAATATGGCTAATAATTCTTTAAAATTCATTAAAAACCTTAATAAAAAATGTGATTATTTCTCAAATTCTTTTTTGTATTTACTGATTAATAAATCAGATGAAAATATTTTTTTTGCAAAATGTTTGAAAAATAGTTTGAAAATTCTTGTGAAAATCTTTTGAAAACAATTTAAAAAATATTTTGTTACATGTTTTCAACTTTTGTAAAAACATTTTGTTTTCAAAATTTTATTTTCTTTGTGTGAAATAAAATGTTTGAAAAATGATTTGCAAATGGTTTGAAAAATGGTTGCAAAAATATTTGAAAAATCTATCTATACTATTTTTGAAAACCTTTGCAAAATGATTTTCAAATGTGTGTACATGTTTGTAAAATGTTTGTAAAAATTATTTCGAACTAAAGTTTTCAAAATTGATTGAAAAACATGTGTCAAATAAGTTCGAGGAATACATACATCTCACCTAAAATTCACTATATATACTTATAAAATTGATCACTTACCCTGTAAATTCTTAAAATCCACTTCTTATAAGTATAAGAAGCATCCCCGTGTAAATATTTGTACCTAGCTTTTATTCAAAATCTTTTGTTTTCAAAAATCCCAAAAACATTTGCAAAATTAAAAATACCAAAAACATTTTAAAAAATCCTTGTAAAAATATAAAAAAATGCATATGCACCATCAGCATCATATTTTCAAAAATCCATAAAAAAAATATTTTCTGCACTTTGCATATCATTTGCATAGCATGAGCATTTTTCGGATTAAGTTTGATAGTTGAACAAGTCTAAGTAAAATCCGGTGATTGGAGCTTGATTGGACCTTAAAATCTACCTAATAACAAGATCCTTATAGGAACTGGTTTTGAGGTACTTCAGGTGTAGTTGACTTAATTCTTTGAGGATCACGGGACTTTGTTCAATGGATTCTTGACTGCCTAAGTAGAGTATTTCCGAGCACACACACGACTCTTGTTGATAATGACCTAACTTGGACACCTGCACCTTTCACATGGCTCAACTCAGTTGGAGCGGTGAGAGGATTGGATTTGCCGGTATGAGATGCACACAAGTGGAAACACTTGTCCTCCTCTAGGGAGGGAAGTGCACCCCAACCCGTCCAGTGATGAGGAAGTCTAAAGACAGGAGAGTGTGGGTTGCAATAAAGCTTCAAAAGAGGGATAGTCTACTGGCTCAAGAGGAAAAACTCCCTATGTAAATGCTGCTGTAAATAGTATTTCAAAAAAAAGGACATGCTTATACAAAAATAAATGTCTGCCAAAGTATGTATGTTGCAAAGTCAATAAGCAAGCTTGAGTTCCAAAGTCAAATATGTGAGCCTGCAGCTGGATGACTTGACTACACTGGTCTTGCATCCAAGGATAGATAGCTACACTGGCTACCGTCCATTCTTCTCTTCGAAGGATATGGAAAAAAATCCTCAAGCGCATCACGGAAGCGTGAGTGTCGTATCGTATACTACAGAGAACGACTAGTCGTACTAGTTGTTCGGTGCAGCGGAATTTAAAAATTTTCATGCGATGAAACCACATGATCCAAGAACGATTCTCGGATCGTTTCATCTACAACCACAACAAGTATAATGCAGTGCCTCTTGAAGCGTGGTTGATTGAGTCTCTAAGAAAAGAGACCTCCTGTCTCAAGTCCGATTGTCAGAGAAACGGTTTGCGAACACGGAGATGAGTCGCGTTGTCCTCGCAATCCAACTAGATGATCCAAGAACGGTTGCTCCTGATCTCGTCGTATGAGATCGAACGTCTCCTTCGTGAGCGTAGCACTCCAAGAAGATGGATAACCGCAAAATGTCGATGCGGCGGTGCGACGGCGTAGGCGACGACAAGATCCTCTCCTAGGGTTATGGTGGACGGCCACCAAGAGAGAGAGGGAGAGGGTTGGCATGTGAGGAGAAAGAGAGAGAGATGTCTGCTACAATAGCATGTACAAGAGAGCAAGGCATGCCTCTCTATTTATAGGGTTTTGGGATCCATGGATCTCAATCCATGGGACATATAAAATCAATGGATGAGATTGATTTATGCCAATCCAATGGTTAAGATTGTTGTTGGTAAAAACCAACAACTTGTGATTTAATTTAGATTAAATATATTTGATAAATCAAATATACATTAATACCAAAATTAAATCAATCAAATAAGGAGTATAATACAAAGGAAATCATCCATCCCCTTGAAATAGGGTGGACGACCACCAATTCCATATAGGAATTGGGTGCCGCCCCCTTCCTTCCAAGTTGGGAGGGAAATCTCATGGATTTCCATGAGATTGCATATCTCCTTGATTTTTCTCCATTATTTATCCAACAACTTTTGTTGGGATTTTATTCACCAAAAATAATTCACAATTAATTTTGGGAATATTACAATCTTGAAATTGGAAAATTGTGAATCACATTCACAACCCAAAATAATATGTAATTTACATTTTCAATTAATTAGACAATGTGTATATAATACACATTAATAAGTAATCAATGCATATAAATTATAATTAGCTCTCTCTAATACATAATAAATCACATTTATAATATATTATGAATAATTGGATATTACTATCCACATTATTCTTATCCATAATAACTAAAACACATTTAATTACTTTGGATAATTCCTCATACATCATGATAATTAAATCACATTTAATTATCAATTTCTCAATGCTTAGATCTTATGGAATTATTCTTGAACCATTCAAGAGTAATGTTATTTCTCCTCAGATACTTGGAGATAAGGACAGTGCGATTGTATTGTTCCAAGTATATTGACTTGGATATTGAGATCACATCTCAAATCCATATCCCATGGACCTCTAACAGATGCTTGATTAAATCAAGACCGTAAACCTAATCTTCTCATTACATCTGAATCTCATTCAGATCAATGTCCAGTTCATAGGCTATGATTAGGTCACTTCTCTAATGAGAGGAGTCACTAAAATCTAGACATGTATCATCACTACCTCGGAATGGAAGCGTCAATGTTATACAATCGTTTATGATCAAATCACCCTCAGGTATTCCCAATACCTGTACATCATGCATACTGGAAGACTCATGATCATCCTGAAGATATAGATCACTTTTACATTATCATCTTCATGGTCTGATCACTAAGTTTCTCAATCTTGGTCCTTGGGACATGGTACAGATCATATGCTTTCACAAAGCATATATCTTACCTTCAAATTCATGTCATGCTTCCTAAGCATGACGACCATGCATGGAATTTGATCAGTCCCAATACCTCATGAGTGAGCTCATGTCTCCCGGCTCACAAGTGAACCTGTATGATCCCTTTGAGAGATCGTTTTACTCATCTGCCCTTACATACACACCAGCTCGCCGATGTATAGACCTTGTTTAGGTCATCAACCTATTGGTCTGCCAAATGTACGTACTCAGACATATAGTAATACATCTGTCTCCGATCAGAGGATGTTTGCCTGTGATGTGACAGCATTCATCATAGGTCTTTAGTTTTCTCGATCTCGTTAAGTCAACCCATTGACTCAACTAATCTGATACCTCCAAATCACTATTCCCATGCAGAGGACCTGCATCAAGAGGTCGATCAGATATCAGCCTAATGAGAAAGAATTGCCATCTCCTTCTCAGGTTGGAGATCATCACTTGTCAATCATTGATGATGCTTGATGAGTCCTCTATCTAACTCCTTAGATATTCATCCAAGCATCAGCCTCTATGATTCAATCAATGAATCAACAGCTGTATGATTATCAAGTTGGCCATGGTACATAACCCTTATTGTACAGAGGGACCTTATAGTGCATTCATTCATTCAATATCAGAAAGGGAGTGAAACATAATCAATAACTTTTATTGATAAATCATTTATTACAATAACATTTATTGCAGGAATGGTTCGCCTCGGGCTCACATTGCTAACAATCTCCCACTAGCCCTCAGAACCATTCAGGAACAATCCTTAAACCCATACTCATTACATGCTGGTCAAAAATCTTCTGTGTCAGAGGTTTGGTAAGAGGATCAACAACGTTGTCGGCAGAGGCCACCTTGGTGATGATGATGTCACCACGCTTTTGAATCTCCCGAATGATGTGGTATTTCCTTTCTATGTGCTTGCTCTTCAGATGCCATCTGGATTCCTTTGCCTGGGCAATGGCTCCTGTGTTATCATAGAGTAGCAGGATGGAAGTATCAGAGGAAACTACGCTAAGCTCCAGCACGAACTTGCGCAACCACACCTCCTCCTTTGCAGCATCCGATGCGGCAATGTATTCGGCTTCTGTTGTTGAATCTACTGTAGTGTCCTGCTTCTTGCTTCTCCAGCTCACAGCACCACCATTCAACAGGAACACAAACCCTGATGTTGACTTTCGATCATCAATATCTGATTGGAAGTCAGAATCTGTATATCCCATGACTTGAAGATCACCATCTCCATAGACCAAGATGTAATCTTGCGTCCGTCTTAGATATTTAAATATGTTCTTTACTGCATTCTAGTGTTGTTCTCCATAGCAGGATTGGTAACGACTTACCACTCCCACTGCATGGCAGATATCTGGCCTAGTACACATCATGGCATACATTAAGCTTCCTACAACTGATGCATAGGGGCATCCAGCCATGGCTTTCTTTTCATCAACAGTTTGAGGAGCCATTCCTTTAGACAGGTGGATACCATGTCTTAAGGGTAGGAATCCTTTCTTGGAACTATCCATACGGAATCGTTCAAGAATCTTCTTAATTTATCCATGTTGTGACAATCCCAATATCCTCTTCTCTCGATTTCTGAACAACTTCAGACCCAAGATGTAAGAGGCTTCTCCAAGATCTTTCATCTCGAAGGTATGGGACAGCCAAATCTTCACACTGGTCATCATCCCTGTATCATTCCCAATGATAAGGATGTCATCTACATAAAGCATGATGAACACAATGGCACTACCACTAAGCTTCTTGTACACACAAGGTTCATCAGGATTCTGCACAAAATCATAACTCTTTATGGTTTCCTCAAATCTGATGTTCCAGGTACGAGAAGCTTGCTTGAGCCCATAGATGGATTTCTTCAGCTTGTATACTTTGCCATCCTCAGTCATGAAGCCCCGGGGCTGCTCCATGTAGATATCCTCCTCAAGGTATCCATTGAGGAAAGTCGTCTTGACGTCCATCTTCCAGATGTCGTAGTCAAGATATGCAGCTATAGCTAGCAATGTTCTGATGGATTTAAGCATAGCCACAGGAGAGAATGTCTCATCGTAGTCGATGCCTTCTCTCTGTGTGTAACCCTTGGCTACGAGTCGTGCCTTGAAAGTCTCGACTTTCCCATCATGTCCCCTCTTTCTCTTGAAGATCCATTTGCACCCAATGGGTTTTACCCCTTTAGGTGGATCTTCTAGGGTCCATACACCATTCTTATGCATGGAGTCAATTTTTGACTTCACTGCCAGCATCCATCTATCCATGTCATGATCCGCGAATGCTTCATAAAAAGAAGTAGGATCAGTGTCAGTCTCACTTGACACATGGAATCCATACCTTTCAGGTGGTGCAACCACCCTCGAACTCCTTCGAAGAGGTATGGGTGTTTCATCTTTATTTACTTCTTCAGTTTCGGGTCTAGGAAGCTCGGAATCCTCAGGTGATTCTGTGAGTTCCTCTACTTCACTTTTGTCTTGACCTTTAAGGAAATCATCCTCCAGAAATTTCACATCTCTAGAGACAAAAACCTTTTGGGTCTGAGGGTCATAGAGTTGGTATCCAATACCATCTCTAACATACCCAATGAAGTAACACTCACGAGCGTGAGATTCCAGCTTGCTTGCGTCCACGTTCTTCGCATGAACCAAGCAACCCCAAACCCTCAAGTGATTAACATAAGGTTTGGTTCCATACCAGAGCTCATGAGGAGTCTTAGGTACAGATTTGCTGGGAATCTTATTCAGGATATATATTGCAGTCTCTACTGCATATCCCCAGAAACTAAGTGGTAAATGTGCTTTACTAATCATTGAACGGGCCATATCCATGATGGTCCTGTTGCGTCTTTCAGCAACACCATTAAGTTGGGGAGTTCCAGGAGTAGTGAGATTGGAGACAATTCCATTCTCTTTAAGGTATTCCTTGAATTCATCTGAGAGGTACTCGCCACCTCGATCAGATTGAATTCGTTTAATCTTCCTATCGGTTTGGTTCTCAACCAAAGCCTTGATTTCTTTGAACTTTTTAAAGGTTTCATATTTGTGACGTAAAAGGAAGTCAAACCCGTATCATGAATGGTCATCAATAAACGTCAAATAATATCGATATCCATTTCGAGTCGTGGTACTGAAGGGACCACATACATCGGTATGTATTAAGTCAATAATACCTTCGCATCTAGCAACCTTGTTATGGAAAGGTATCCTAGTCATTTTACCTCGAATACAATGTTCACAGGTAGGCAAAGACTGAACATGTAGAAAATCCAAAGGTCCATCCTTTATCAATCTATTGATACTATCAACAGATAAATGACCAAGCCTTTGATGCGAAATAATGTTTGAATGATTTTTATTATTCATGTATCTTTTAGGGTTTTTATTAGTGGTTGTAACATTCATGACATGCTCATTAATGCACAATTCATAGAGTCCACCAGAAGTCAAAATACCATCTGCAATATATTTATCATAATGATTTATGACTAACTTATTACAGAACATGAATGAATATCCACGTCTAACTTACGCCTCCAGTGCCCCGGCTTTTTGCAGTGGTGATAGACATCGATTTTATTTGACGCCATTAGAGTGGATGCATTGGAAGACGAGCCAACACTTTGTCTCTTCTTCTTTAACTTTTAGGTCGGGCCCTTTCGAGAACTATGCTTCTGACCGCGCTCCCCTCTGACCTGTGTAACCATTGCACTGCCAGTAGGACCATCTTTCTTCATCATGTCTTCTATAGACTTTAATGCACCAAGAAGCCCATCATTTGTCAATTCCAATTTGTTCATGCGGAATGACACTACAAAGTTATTGAAAGACTTGGCAATGACAGCAGAATGAAATTGGATTGCATGTCCACATCCAAGGTTGCCCCTAGAGTCTCCAGCTCCAATAAGTACCCAAACATTTTGAGTACATGTTCACGGACCGAAGTTCCTTCTTGCATCTTCCAGTGAACGAGTTCTTTCATAACATTGTACCGCTGGGTGCGGTTAATGTCACCAAACATATCTTTCAGATTCTGCATAATATCCTAGCAAGTACTCATCTCCACATGTTGTTTCTGAAAAACATTAAAGAGATAACCCAAGATGTAGCATCTAGCTAAGACATGATCTTCATCATACTTGTCATTGAATGCTTTTTCTTTCTTATATTTAGGATTTTCATGCTTGTCTTCTGAGAGCACATAACTGATGCGCTCAACCGAGAGTACAAGCTCCAAATTACGGATCCAATCCGAGTAATTCAGTCCGGTCAATTGGTTGACCTCCAGAAGCCTGCTCAGTGGGTTCAGGGACTTCATTTTCTGAAATTGAGAATGCACTATATTAGAACATATAATCATATAATCAATTTAATTTTATTTGATCAAGGTATTTTAAATTAGTCTTGCTATGTCAACTATGAAAGTTTATTCCCTTAATCACTTTCAAAGTAAGAGATATACTTACTGCTATATCTCAAGCAAGAACTGGGATCTCCTCTTTATCTTTGTCATTTCCCAATAATATGAGAACCTATGACTCCAATAAAGAGAAGCGGGAACACATTCTCCCTTGCAAGTCCAACTTGCATTTTCCAATTCGGTCTTTAATACCTGGGCCCACCACTGCTAAGGTGATATTGACCTGTCATTAATTGAACCAACCATCAACAGGAACTCGCTATGCGCAATCCAATATCGCCCCAATAATATGAGGACCCGATATTGGGGTCACTACGCATACGTCCTTACTCTTTCGAGAAGCGAGAGCCCGATCCAAATGGATCATATGCAGGAGATGTCACTTCGGACAGGCGTCTTCTACATATAATATCTGGCGACGAAACCCTTCGCCTTGACAGGAGACCATGGATGTCACTTATGTGATCCTCCACTTCTTATTCAAATTTAATTAATTATCATGAATCATATTCATATAATTAATTCTTCCAAGGGACTTATTAACTCTAATCACATTAGAGTATTTTAATTGGGCATAATTAATCCAATCATATCAAATTAATTATCAATCCAATTCAATCAATCAAACTTAATTGTTATACTTGAATATATATGGTATTATTCTCAAAGTACATTTTAATTTGTATTTTAATAATTAGAAAATACAACTTGATTTCTTCGGCATTATCCAGGCCCTACCCGCTGTCATGGCCAGTACCGGCGACAGTGGGACGGACCACATAAGTTGCAACCCGCTACCCCAACGATCTCCGACTAGACACTATATCCGCCTCGGGAAAGGATAATGCCAAATATATCAACTTGTACTTGAGATGATCATTGGTTCTTCAACTGAAATTATACCATATAGTAATCAAAACAATTTTGATTATAAGGAAATTCGCTAGACAAATTCCCAATCCTATTCAAGCAAGGAGTTTGATGATTGAGTTTCCAAATATGATCTAGATCAAATCTAATCAATTATTGGTTGATGCTAAGTCAATTAAGGTAATCATCTTCCAATATTTCTAAAATATTTTCCATAATTATTTCTTGAAATTAACAATTAATTTCATTAATTAACAATCACATGGTTCTTGATAAGGAATGTAATTTCAGCAGTGACCCCTACTTACTAAAATTAGCATATCTCAATCATATTAAATCCAAATTAGACAAAATCAATTTTCATAGATTTCTAATTTGATTTAGGACAGAACCCAAGTGATGTTTCACGCATTTCGAGGCAAGTCTAAACAGTAATTAACTTTTTATTCACGTTAAGAATTGCAGTTCCCGCAACAGTGCATACATGTTCATCAAAACAACCATATCTCGAGCAAATGAAATCCAAATTACGTAAACTCTGATCCTATGGTTTCCTTATTTAATGGGAAACATAATAAAAGTTTTTAATTCGTGTTTAAACATTAAACAGTGTCGAATTTATTCACTAAACAGAAGTGCGAAAATCAAAAGCGATAAAAAACTTCCGTGACTTCCACGAACCCAAGTCGTCCAAGGTTTGCAGATCGTATCTAAAACCATAGAACTAAGGCTCTGATACCACTTGAAGGAAATGGAAAAAAATCCTCAAATGCATCATGGAAGCATGAGCGTTGTATCGGATACGACAGCGAACGACTAGTCATACTAGTTGTTCGGTGCAGCGGAATTTAAAAATTTTCATGCGATGAAACCACATGATCTAAGAACGATTATCGTATCATTTCATCTATAACCACAACAAGTATAATGCAATACCTCTTGAAGCGTGGTTGATCGAGTCTCTAAGAAAAGAGACCTTCTGTCTCAAGTCCAATTGTCGGAGAAACGGCTTGCGAGTGCGGAGATGAGTCGCGTTGTCCACGCAATCCAACAAGATGATCCAAGCACGGTTGCTCCTGATATTGTCGTACGAGATCGAACGTCTCCTACGTGAGCGTAGCACTCCAACAGATGGAGAACCGCAGAATGTCGAAGCGGTGGCACGACGGCATAGGCGACGACAAGATCCTCTCCTAGGGTTATGGTGGACGGCCACCAAGAGAGAGAGGGAGAGGGTTGGCACGTGAGGAGAAAGAGAGAGAGATGTAGCATGTACAAGAGAGCAAGACATGCCTATCTATTTATAGGGTTTTGGGATCCATGGATCTCAATCCATGGGACATAAAAAATCAATGGATGAGATTGATTTATGTCAATCCAATAGTCAAGATTGTTGTTGGTAAAAACCAACAACTTGTGATTTAATTTAGATTATATATATTTGATAAATCAAATATACGTTAATACCAAAATTAAATCAATCAAATAAGGAGTATAATACAAAGGAGATCATCCATCCCCATGAAATAGGGTGGACAGCCACCAATTCCATATAGGAATTGGGTGCCGCCCCCTTCCTTCCAAGTGGGAAGGGCAATCTCATGGATTTCCATGAGATTGCATATATCCTTGATTTTTCTCCATTATTTATCCAATAACTTTTGTTGGGATTTTATTCACCAAAATAATTCACAATTAATTTTGTGCAATCTTGACATTGGAAAATTGTGAATCACATTCACACCCAAAACAATATGTAATTTACATTTTCAATTAATTAGACAATGTGTATCTAATACACATTAATAATTAATCAACAAATAAAAATTATAATTAGCTCTCTCTAATACATTATAAATCACATTTATAATATATTATGAATAATTGGATATTACTATCCACATTATTCTTATCCATAATAATTAAAATCACATTTAATTACATTGGATAATTCCTCATACATCATGATAATTAAATCACATTTAGTTATCAATTTCTCAATGCTTAGATCTTATGGAATTATTCTTGAACCATTCAAGAACAATGCTATTTCTCCTCAGATACTTGGAGATAAGGGTAGGGCGATTGTATTGTTCCACGTATAGTGAGTTGGATATTGAGATCACATCTCAAATCCAGATCCCATGGACCTCTCACAGATGCTTGATTAAATCAAGACCGTAAACCTAATCTTCTCATTGCATCTGAATCTTATTCAGATCAATGTCAATTTCATGGACTAAGATTAGGTCACTTCTCTAATGAGAGGAGTCACTAAAATCCAGACCTGTGTCATCACTCCCTTCGGAATGGAAGCGTCATGGTTATACAATCGTGTATGATCAAATCACCCTCAGGTATTCCCAATACCTGTACATCCTGCATACTGGAAGATTCATGATCATCTTGAAGATATAGATCACTTTTACACTGTCATCTTCATGGTCTGATCACTATGTTTCTCTATCTTGGTCCTTAGGACATGGTACAGATCATATGCTTCCACAAAGCATATATATTACCTTCAAATTCATGTCATGCTTCCAAAGCATGACGACCATGCATGGAATTTGATCAGTCCCAATACCTCGTGAGTGAGCTCATGTCTCCCAGTTCACAAGTGAACCTGTATGATCCCTTTGAGAGATCGTATTACTCATATGCCCTACATGCACACCAGCTCGCCGGTGTATAGACCATGTTTAGGTCATCAACCTATTGGTCTGCCAAATGTACATACTCAGACATATAGTAATACATCTGTCTCCGGTCAGAGGATGTTTGCCTGTGATATGACAACATTCATCATAGGTCTTTGGTTATCTCGATCTCGTTAAGTCAACCCATTGACTCAACTAATCTGATACCTCCGAATCACTATTCCCATGCAAAGGACCTGCATCAAGAGGTCGATCAGATATCATCCTAATGAGAAAGGATTGCCATCTCCTTCTCAGGATGGAGATCATCACTTGTCAATCATTGATGATGCTTGATGAGTCCACTATCTAACTCCTTAGATATTCATCCAAGAATCAGTCTCTATTATTCAATCAATGAATCAACAGCTGTATGATTATCAAGTTGGCCATGGTACATAACCCTTATTGTACAGAGGGACCTTATAGTGCATTCATTCATTCAATATCAGAAAGGGAGTGAAACATAATCAATAACTTTTATTGATAAATCATTTATTACAATAACAATTATTGCAGGGATGGTTCACCTCGGGCTAACATTGCTAACACTCTTCACCCCCTCCTCTTGAGTTGGTTGTCACTTGGACTTTGAAGGGAATACCCCTCTCCTCGAGGAAGGAGTCATTGGATTGGGGAATCATTGTGTTGTTATGCTGGAGAAGTCGGTCTGTTTGTCATTCTAGCTGGGGAGAGCCACAATCACTTACACTGTACGAGTCAGATTCATAGTCGTAAGGGTTTGCGTATGAGTTGAGATATTTCTGACCTGGCTATTGAGGAGACTTGAACAGAGTTTCGGGGATTTCTCAGAGGCTGTTAAATTTCAAATTCGATTTTCATTAAGGTTCCTCCTGCACTAAAAATCCAAAGGTCCGACTTAAGCTCTAAACTTTGATTTTGTGAAGATAAGTTTGATAATTAAACTTAATCCATTTTTCTTCTTTTTCTTTTCTTTATTTTTCTTTTCTGCACTTATTGCATAAGTGTTTGCTAGGGACTAGCAAAGGTAAAGTATAGGGGGATGATGAATCCACATTTCATCATCTTTATTCTATCATTTTGGCCTCAAAAACCCTAGCAAATGCGTATAAATACCCTTAATTCCCGCATCTTAGCATTCATGCATGTACATGTAAATAGTATATAAAATACTGTAATGAAAGCCAAAATTATAGAATAAATAAAAGAAAAAATAATAATAAAATATTGTAAATATTTTATGACCTGAAACCCCGAGACCTAGGCATCTCGATGAATAGGTCGACAAGGAATAAAGTAGGGGGAGATAAGGGTCAAAATATAATAAAAATACATGTTATTTCCTTTATTCATTATTCATTTTGGGACCTATTTTTGGTTCCTCTTTATACACTTCAAATAAAGAAACTTTAAACATGAAAGTTGTAGATAATTAAGTAAATAAAAATACAAAATTGATTTCAACCAAAAATAATGTACAGATGAAAAGTTATGGTCTGAATAAAAATCCAGAATCCCAACTTCCCAGACTTGTATCTCCCAAATAAAAACTCCAAATGCATCAAACTCACCTTTAATTATATATAATTTAAAATAAGCTATTTAATGGCGATGGTTTCGCATTTGGCGGAGCTATGGTTTTAAAGTTGAGTTTTGGACCCCCATTGTATACTTGTACAGATTAAAATATTCAATTTATTATTTATTCATTATTTTTATATTTTTATATTTTTATAATTTTGTAAATATTATTTATAATTTATTTGTACATTAAAAATTAGAATAAAAATCTAAATAAAACACAAAATAAAATACTTGTATATAATACATAGGTATAATATCTATATATACCTGTACAAATAACACTTTTATTTTAATAAGTATACTAAATACCTCAGAAAAATAAAGTAAAAATATATTTAAGTGTATAAAAATATTTTATAAATTTATAAAATAAAAACAAAATAAATAAAATTAAATTCACAAAATAAAAATAAATTATTAAAATATATAGATAATATACCTATAAAGGCTATACAAGGTAACTTATAAATTAACAGCTCGAAAAAATAAATAAAAATTACCATAAAATAATTTATAAAATAATAAACATTTTTCATTTAATAAAGTAAAATTAATAAATTAATTTTCTATTTTTAAATGATTTTACAAATTATTTTCCAGGGTTTTTCCTAGTTGGTCCATGTGGACCAACCAGGAGGGTCCGAGAGTTGACCGCGGGTCAACTCTCTGACCCACCCCTGTGGCTCTGACAGACGTCGTTTTTCCTCGTTTTTCTTCCATTTTTGGAGACCACCCCTTTCCTCCTTTCATGTCGCAACCTTCTGCAACTTTTTGCCTCGACCATTGGTGATTCATGCCCAGATGTTTTCTTGGGCTGTGAATCACTGATCGCGACGAGGTTCCTCGATCCTTGAGCCCTGTTCATCACTTGTTCAAAAACCACCACCCATTTTCCTTCCTCCTTTGAACCGCATTTGGGCACCTCAAACCTCCGGGAGCGGGAGGGTAGAGACTCCCGGTGACAGGGGAGGCTCCCCATACCCCTGTTGAGGTGCGGCGAGGTTAGAAGCGCGGATTCCAACCACCTCCAACCACTTGGCCGTCGAGGTATCATCTCGCCATTCTTGGCTTGAGGTTTTCCTTTTTCTTGATTTTTCTTGCATTTTCTTAGTCCAGGTAGTAGTAGGAAGCCTTTGCCACCTTCCATTTGCCTGCAATCCATTCATCCATCCGCGCCCTCACCTCGTTGAAGCTCGCTCAGGTGAGTTTCTCCCTCGCCGTTTTCCACCTTCTCCCGCAGCCAGGAGGGGCGAGGCACTTTGCCCTCGCCCTCCTTAACGTTCCTTGTAGGTCCAGGAGTTGAAGCAGTACCTGAGTGCGATTTTGGGAGCTCGCCCGGGACCCTGGAGGCGTTTTGCTCCTCCTCCTCCTCTGGCGTGCTCCGGTGCGGTTGGCACCATTTTGAGGCCCCAGGCAGATAGAGGACCACCGCAGGAGCTCAAGGGCCCATTTTGAAGCAGCTCGGACGCCGGAGACGTGCGATCAAGCTGGAGGAACTTCGCTCCGGCGAAGTTCCTCCCTGTTCTTCCTCTGCGGCTGTCCACCGTTGGATCGAGGGTCCCCTCCAGATTTCGCTTGAGTCATCATATCAGCCTCTGTTCTCAGCCGTTCGATCATCCAAGAGGCTTCTAATCCAGTCCATTCAGACGAAGCGGTATCGGGCGTCGCCAGCGTGCCACGTGGCATAAATGAGAGATCTGCCGCCGTTGGATCGCGCCCGAGTGGGGTATTTTGCGTCGTCACCCCCCTCGCGTTTTTATATTTATTAAATAAAACTCAAACATTCATCTACAGGCCAAATATTTCTTGTATTTTTGCATTTGAGCCCCTTAGGTTCTTGTTAATTATTGTTATACCCATGTCAGTGGTGCACGTGGTTCCTCACGTGGTTTTTGGCATTTTTGCAATACTGCCCTGGACTTTTCGCATATTACATCTATACCCCTGCCAGGCACGTGCGTATGCGCGTGACCTTGGTGTTTTTGTAGGGAAGGACCTACGACTTTGAGTATTTATATTTGTATCTAAAAAGTTTTTATTTCGTTATGTATTTTGCGAGACAATTGCGTATTGGCCTTTGAACTTCTTGCATACTACTAAAATACCCCTGCCAAGCCTTGTTGTTTTGTTTGCTTCCTCTATTTTTTGCATGCATCTACAAATTGCTAAGAAAATCCCCAAAAATTACCATAGGCTCCTGTTGCATTATAGTGTAACTTTATATTTTTTTTTCATATTTATTGCATGTTAATATTTATTAAAAATAAAAAACATGCATTTTTAGAATTTGTTTGCATTAGAAAATCCATAAAAAATATCAAAACTCCTTGAAAAATTCCAAAAAAAATAACTTAGGTCTATTTTAGTGTCTTCTAGATTCAGACCAAAAATCATTAAAAATTTCAAAACAAAAACCTTAAATATTAGAAAACTCTAAAAATCTTCATAAAAATCTAAAAAATTCTAGAAAACCCCTAAAAATACAATCTCAGTTCCTGTAGTTACCCTATTTCATTGTCTTTATTTTAAAATTAATTTGGGAAAATTTTGTCACTGTCTACTATTTTTCATTCCCATTTTAGTTTCGGCCAGTAGCTTAGTTTACTGTTTTCTTGTATTTTGACTTTTCAAAATATCAAAAACATTCAGAAAAATTCCCAAAAATCACAAAAATGTTCTAATTATAAAAAGACCAAAAACATTCTATTTTCTGAATTTTGGCTATTTTCCATATTTTTGTAAATGCCCTATTATCCTCTTTTCCTACTTTGTGTATATTTTATTTATAAAAAAAGTATATATATAAAATATAAAAAGAAATTATAAAATCAGAAAATTAAAATCAAAATACAAAAATACAAAATAAAAATTAATTAAAAAATTTAAAAATTAAAAAACCACAAACATATTGCATTATTGTAGACATTGATCACAGTCATACACTTTAGCATCTTGCTTGATTTATCCTGCTTGCTCCCTGAGTTCGACACTCTACATACTTGCACTATACACATTTCTTGTAGAGTTAAAATAAATTTGACTCCACATTCGTTTCTCATTGCTTCATTTATATATTGTGGGTTCATTGTTGATTAATACGAGATTTCGAAGTGGTTAACTTATCGACTGTTGATCCGCCTTGTGGATCAATACGACCACTCTATTTTTTGTGCTATTACCCAGCACGGCCCCTACGGCAAAATCGGAGGCATCTGTAATGATCTCGAATGGGAGAGACCAATCTGGTGGTTGGAGGACAGGAGCCTCAACAACTAGACTCTTGAGAGTCTCAAATGACATAAGACACTTATCATCCACAATGAACTCGGTGTCTATGGTCAGCAGATCAGTCAACGGTCGGGCAATCCTACTGAAATCATGAATGAATCGTCGATAAAAACCGACGTGCCCCAGAAAAGATCGTAACTGTCACAAGTTGGACGGTGGACTGAGTTTCCTAATGATATCCACCTTGGTCGGATCAACCTCCATGCCCCTGTTAGAGATGATATGGCCAAGCACCGTCCCCTGAGTCACCATGAAGTGACTCTTCTCCCAAGATAGCATAAGATGGACCTCAATGCATCGCTGAAGAACGCGGTCTAGGCAGTCAAGACAAGCATCAAACCCATCGCAATAGACTGAAAAGTCATCCATGAAGACCTCCAAGCACTCACCCACCATGTCCGAAAAGATGGACAGTATGCACCTCTGGAATGTCGCCGGGGCATTACATAGACCAAAGGGCATCCGTCTGAAAGCATATGTCCCAAAGGGACATGTGAATGTGGTCTTGTCCCGGTCTTTAGGCGCAATGGCCACCTGATTATATCCGAAGTACCCATCGAGAAAGCAATAATGACTCTTCCCAGCTAGCCTCTCTATAATCTGATCAATAAAAGGAAGCGGGAAATGATACTTCTTGGTGGCCTGGTTCAATCATCTGTAGTCCACACAGACCCTCCAAGAAGTGGGTACCCGGGTAGCGATCTCCTCTCCAGACTCACTCACAACTGTAGTGATGCATGTCTTCTTTGGCACCACATGCAACGAACTAACCCACTTGGAGTCAGAGATGGGGTAGATAAACTCAGCGCTCCACCATTTTGAAATTTCCTTCATGACAACCTCTCGACAGTTCGGGTTCAGCCGTCGTTGGAACTCACGCGACGGCTTGGAGTCCTCTTCGAGATAGATATGGTGGGAGCACAGGGCCAGACTTATCCCCTGGAGATTGGCTACGCTCCATCCTATCGCCTTGCGGTTCTTATCAAGAACCTCCATCAAATGATATTCTTGCTCTCTAGTCAAATCCGTTGAGATGATGACTAGGTGCATCTCATGCTCGCCCACAAGGAACCTATGCTTCAGCGACTGCGGAAAGGGCTTCAGCTCTGGATAACTGGGTGCTGGCAGATCTGGCCTCTGAAAGGTCTGAGTGAACGCGACCAAATCTGCATGGGAGAACTCTCGTTGAATCTGAGAATCTGGTGAAGACTTCTCTGCTAGTGTGTTTGTGCTCTAAATGGGATCGGTCTCCACCCTAGTTGCTGGCTCTGTGCAAGTCAGATATGGAATCATATAATCAAACTCTGCCCAATCAACGTCTGACTCTGAGGGATCTGAATCTGAATAAGAATCGACTGCCTCGCCCTCCTGAATGTGATCTGCTGCCTGAACTATATCGTGTACCAGGAATGTGCTCACTAAGCTCTCCTCTACTGGAATCTGTGCATTCGCGGACTCTGAAGGTGAGAGGATGGCTCGTAAAGCTGGGTCTAACCAAACTGCCTCATCATCTGTAATCACAAAATCACAATCCTGGTGGATGTCTCACTCTGCCTCTGTCATCTGCTCTAAATCCGTGAGCGGCTCTGAGCAAGCTGAATCTCATGCTCTGGTCTCATCAATCGTCTCTATTTGTATACTCTCTCCCTCGACGTGAAAGTACACCTTCCCACTATCATGGTCGGACACTGCCTTGGCTGTGTCCAAGAACGGACATCTTAAGATGATGGGGGTATCAGTCACAGATTCAGGGATCTCTATGTCCAACACAACGAAGTCCATGGGGAATTTCAGGCCCTAATTGTGACGACAACATCCTTCAACAACCCCTTCAGCCTCTTGACAGATCGATCAGCAAACTGAAGGACCGTCCTGCTCTGTCAAAGAGGGCCAAACTCGAATCGATCGAGTAAGGCTTCCAGAAGTAGGTTGATAGAAGACCCACTGTCTAATAGAGTCCGATCGAAACTCTGCTCATGAATGTGGTATCTGACATAAGGAGCTCCTGTATCTGGCCTCTTAGTTGGCAGGCGGTTTTGGATGGCAAAGCAGGTGGCATGAGTGAGCACATGGATCTCTGACTGGTGGTTCCTCCTCTTCCTGCGAATAGTGGTCCTCTCTCTAAGGTTCCTCTGGAAGAGGGGGATGTGCTCCAAGGCCTCCTGTAGAGTCAGTTGTATGTGAAATCTGTTCATTATCTGCTGGCTGAACTCTAACTGATGGGATTTTTTTGGATTTTCTTTTTTGGATCCCTTAGCCAAGCGGAGTGCTTGGGGAAAGGGGATGGCTGGGCCCTCCTCATATGGAGGGCTAGGATTGGGTCCCTGTTGCGATGGCAAAGTAGAATCCATACAAACATCTCCAAGTATCATAGATGGACTCATAAATGAAGAACTCTTTCCTTTATTATCAGAACAGTCCTGAGATACATGAAGAGAAGGAAATGCAACAGGAGAAGAACTGGTGGCCTCATTACCACCCAAGGCATCTGGAATTGCGACATTAGTACCGCACTCTGGCTCAACATCTGATCTGGTGGCATCAGCACCACCTCCTAAATCGGGTGAAGTGACGGCGTTAGTACCGTCAGCTGGATCAACGTCCTTGGTGGCGTCAGCACCACCGTCATCATCATCATCACGAGCGGCATAAGCACCACTCTCCTCCTCGTCTGGCACTCCTAAAGATGCATGGGGTCATCACTCAGATGAGGCACCACCGTCTGGCATCCTACCACTCCTAAGTGTAACAAAGTCAGCATCAAAAGTGTATGCAATAATATCACCAAGTGAATCACTAGGAGTGGTAACCTCTGTAAACTCTACTTGCTCATACTTCCTCTTGAGATTGTTCAGATTTGGCTCAATTTGGGTAGGGATGGTGGCCTTTCCTTTCACAATCTCTCTCATCTCCTTTCGAAACTCATCCATCTCCCGTCGGAAGGTAGCTTGCTGCTCAGAGATGAGGCGGGCTAGATCATCTAAGGCTGGGTTCTCATAGGCAGGCCCATGAGAACCTGACGAGTGGCCTCTCTGAAAATGAGGTGGCTGCTGCTGAGAGTGAGAGGGATACTGCTGAGAATGATACTGTTGAGGTTGCTGCTGATGCCTCCAAGACTATCCCTGTTGATAGGGACGAGGCCATGCTGCTGGTAATGTTGTTGGGGATGTGGTTGCTGCTGTTGTGGGAACTGGGGCTACTGGTGCTTCTCTCGCTGTTGGCCGTACTGGCCACCCTGAACTGGAGGTTGTTGCTGGGAGCTGGTACCTCCGATCGACAAATAGAGTCCAGGATGGTCTCATCGGATCCCAGGCTGAGGTCAATCATACCAAATCCCGTTGACATCCATCAACAGCTCATGCTCGTAGATGGGTGGGGGGAGAACTGCCAGGGGCTAGTCCGGCTGATACACCACCATCTGGCTATCCTGTGATGGTGGCGGCTGAACATACTACTGTTGCTGCTGCTGGAACGGCTCCGCCTGAATTTGGTGCACCTGTCAGTAGTGGGCTGAGGGCTGGGTCGAATTGATGTTGCCAGTATCTGCCCATGACTTGAGACGGGACTGAGGAGCCGTCTATGCCTCCTAGAGATACATGATCTGGGTCTTCAGGTCACTCAGCGTCTGTGCCATCTGATCGATCTGCGTCATACCCCGGCACTGCTTCTTCTCTATCAACTCGATCTGGTCCAACTTCTCGCTGATAATCCCCATATCAGTGGTCGTCGGCTCTGCCTGTGTTACGGCTGCTGATGAAGTGGATGGACCAGCATCTACTCATGCTATCCTCTGATAGGACATGGCATGTGGTATGAGCTTCCCCCAAGTGTATAATCGGGTCTAGCACGTCACCGTATAGTTCTCGGCCATCTCCTCATAGATGGCACAGACTTGTTCCTCATCCTTGGCAAAGTATGAACCCCCACAGGATGCATTGACAAGCCCCTGCAACTCTGGTGTCAGCCGCAGAAGAAACTCTGAACGAGATTGGGCTTGGATATATCATGATGCGGACACCGGTCTATGAGCTCCATGAAGCGATCCCATGCCTCGTGAAATTGCTCATTGGGGAGCATAGAGAAATTACTAATTAGGGCCTTGACAACATTTTTCCGGCTGAGTGGATAGTACTTATTCAAGTACTCGTCCCGGAGTTGTTCCCATGTGGTGACAAATCTCCCTAAATGCTTCAGCCAATTGGCTGCTTTGTCTACGAGGGAGAAAGGGAAGGCCATCATCCTGATGGTGTCCTCGTCTACGAGATGATCATGGACAGTACTACAGATCATCTCAAACTCCTGGAGATGAAGGTGTGGCTCCTTTGTGACAAATCCGTGAAAGCGGGGAAGAAGCTGAATCGTCTGAGGCAAGAGCTTGAAATCTCCCAAAATGGCCGGCAACACTATCCTTATGTGGGTGAGAGTTGCAGTCGGGTTGTGCAAGTCCCTCATCGATCGTGCAAGTGCTGGTTGCGGCGGCTGCTCAGGCTCTCTATCATCGGGAATATCTCCTCCTCCTCCTCCACTAGGTCTACGTTGCTCTCTGTCGGCTCGCATCTGCTCCATCTCGCGGTGCATGTCCACCATGAAAGCCCCCTGATCCTGGATCTGACGCTGCATGATTTAGGGAGGCTAACAGGGTGTTGTTGATGTCACCCTGATCCAATACATATGTCTGGTTCCTGTTGGGTCCATCGGTACGCTCCTCGCTGCTGGCCATGGTCTCTACAAAGGCAAAAGACCAAAACTCAGGTGTCAATAAATCAACTGGCTGGTGCGGTATCTGCTCGGGCACCTCAGGACTGGTAGAAGGGTGATCGAGGGGGAACAAGGTGGAGTCGAACTCGGGTTCAAAGAGCGGGTCTCGGTTCTCATGAACCAACCAAGATTAACGGGCCGGAGTGCTCGAACCAGAGGCTGCCTAAGGGACCTCTGACCCATCATCTTGATCTAGCGAGTGAAGGCGAATGAGATCTGGAAAAGCAAACAAGATTGGTCGGGAAAACCCCCAATTCACCTACGCACTTAGAGATGATGACCGTGAAGGTTTGGTCTTTTATCTTGTCAATTTTATTAGGTGATAAGACAGTCTTTCAGAGCGATTAATCGAGATGTTGGGAATCCAACACCCCCAGGAGTCTGTCCTGATCCAAAGCTAGATCTTTCCCATCTAGTACAAGTCGCGGACCATTTACCGGCTACCTGATCGACTCTCTCTGTTAAGGATATCGCAACCGACTTTACCGGAGACCGAAGCGATCCTCACTGGAGAACGACTAACTCGAGATCAGTAGTCTAAAGAAGGGTTGGATGTGGCTCTAGCCTAGGGTGCGGTTCACTCTCTCACTCAAACAAGGAGGGGATTACTCTCCCAAGACATATAGTTTTGGTGAAGTGTCTTTTAAGTCTAGTTTGCTTAAACAATCCCAATTTTATGGTTTTGTTTTTAGGTATTTTTCAAATAAAACAACGCCTAATGAATTTTTCAATTCTCCTGACTATTTTTAAGTCCAAAAACAGAGAGAGAAAGCAAAAAAACCGATGCGTGACTAAACACGATGATGCTTGTAGAGTAAGAGATGCGTACCTGACTCCAGCTCTCTACATGGAAAGTGATTCGCACATAAATTTAAAGACAGAAATAAACCTATCTAAATGATGCATGAAGAAATCGGCCTTAATCAGATAATTTTTACTCGTGAAGAATAATAGCTAACGGGTCAGCAAGAGGGGTGAGGGTCCAGTCTCTGATGCTGATTGGTGTCCGCCACAACGGATCCTACCAGCATTGTATACGACCTCTAGCGGCACGTGACCCCTCAGATGACCGAGTTAACTTTTTTATTAGTGAGTTAATTAATAAGGTCCAATTAATCGATCTATAGGAATAGGCAATTAATTAGGGTTGGGCCTTAATAATTACGTTACAAGGCAAGCAAAAATCCTAAGACTAAGGCTAAAACCTTCGAGAATCAAAAATAAAATAAAGGCGATCAAAAACTAAAACCGGCGAAATTCACGGTGAGGTCCCTCGAGCACATCGGTGCTCGGCGAAAAAGACCCTGTGATAACCACCAAGTCCACGAGTGTCTGAGTGTTTGTCATGTGTTATTACAATAATAATGAACAAAAATAAAACTAAGCTAAAATTATGCTACGACTCCCGAACTTCTGCTCCGGCTCTCTCACGCTCTCCTGCAGCTCGATGTAGAAATGAGACACCTCTAAGTCCCGCAGGTGTGTCGGCTTTCCGAAGAAGGCCGCCCTCGATCGTCGGGCCTTCGCAAGAAAATCGAAACAGATAATGTGTCAATTCAATAATTATTATAATAATGAAAAATATAATAAAATAAAAAGAATAAGTGAAAAAATAAAAAGAAATAAAATAAAAAGAAATATAAACACAAAAACAAAAATAAAAAAAAAACAACTAACAAAAAATAAAAGAAGAAAAAGAAGAGCCAAAAAAGAAAGGAAGCCGACTACTAAGTCTTGCTCCCTAGCAACGACGCCATTCTGATGGGTGTTTGAGCAACTAAGGGTAAAAGGTATCAATGGTCGTTGTGACCTCAACCACTCGGATCGAACTTAATCAAGAAGCTCAAGACCACCAAGAAAGAAAGAAATCAATCAAGCAAACAAATAGCGGTCTCGCTATTTTATTTTACCTGGTATAGCTACCAGGGTCAAACTCAAGGAGCACGAAGTGCGAAAGCTATGAAGTAGTCGGAGATCCAAAAAAAAGAAATAAAATAATTTGATGGATTTTATTTTTCAATTTTTGTAATTTTTAATAATAAGAAAAAAGACTAAAAGGCTTCAAAAACTCACAATCAAGCAATTATTTGAAGCACCTAAAATGCTCGGAAAATTCAAATAAAAATATTTTTGGGTTTTAGAAATATTCAAATGTTTTTGTTATTTTCTTTAATTTTTCTGATTTTTAATTAATTTTCTAAAAATGAAATAAAGCCAAAAATAAAAGGCAGTGTACAGCCCGAATCTAAAGGCAATTTAAAAATACTTAAAATGCCTATAAAATTTGAGCAGTAATTTTATGATAAACTATAAATAAAAACCGAACTACAGAAGAAGAAAATGCTTTTTTTTTATTTTTATGATTTTTTAATAAATTTTCTAAGGTTTTAAATGTTTTTCAATTTTTATGGTTTTTATAAATGCAAATTCAACAAAATTTGGAATGAAATCAAAACAAGTCAAAACACACAAAAAAATATTTTTTTAGAATTTTTAAAGGGTTTTCAATATTTTTAATTGATTTTTAAACACAAACAGTAGTAATTTTTAAGGTTTTTGAATTTTTAGAAATACAAAATGGAAATAAAATGCAACCAAAAATTCATGGAAATTTCTACACCATGGCAGGAGTCATGTTTCAAAATCTCATGATTTTTGGACAAAATTTGCTATTTATTAAAATAAAAGTCAAGCACATAGCACACAAGGACCTAAATGCAATTATTAGAAAGTTCTCAGCCAAACAGTAACACATAGAAAAAGTTTAGTGTTGATCTTGCAAAAAGTCCAACGCTGCACGTGAATAGCACGTGAACCATTCACACAGGGGTATAAATGCAAATCCTATTTATAAAACTTCATTCAATAACAATCATAAAACTCTGGTAGAAACATACAATTATCCCACATAGCACGTGACGAAGCACTGCTGCCACACAGGAAGGACTGAAATGCAAATACTAAAAACTACAGGGGCATAGATGCAAATAACCCTACTGTGTTTATATTTTATAGACTAAATAATAAAAGGAAATAACTGCAAGGGGAGCGAAGCAAATTACCCAGGCGGCTCGTGCGACTCACTTGGGGTGACAGGCAGCGCGCTTTGACTGGATGACGACGTACGGCTCTGGCGCTGGCAGTTGGCGAATCCAACAGCCTGACTGAGGTGCGAATGTTGGCGTATAGGGGCCGTTAGATGTCAGATCTAACGGCCTGACAGCTGCAGGCTCTGGACGGCAGCGATGCAATCTGGGCGACGGGCATGATCCAACGGCTGAGAAGGGTACTAGATGAACTCCGCCTGGGCGATGTTCACCGGAGCACCGACCAGACGGTGGAGAGATACCAGAGCTGGGAGGAGGAGATGGGGGACATCCAGAGGAACCATAGGAGCCAGTCTGACCAGCCACGACAATGACAGAGCTGCACAGCCCTAGTGTGACTCTTACACATCGTTGGATTCAGCTTCCGACAATCCTGGGAGATTTCATGCTCCCCCCTCAGATGATTAAGTTGTTGCCCAAGTTCCAGGGGCTTGCCACTGAGCAGCCGCATCTTCATCTTCAAGAATTTAAGATGATCTATAGCACGATCCACGACATATACGTGGATGAGGACACCATCAAGGTGATGGCTTTTCTGTTCTCCTTGGTCGACAGAGCAGCCTACTGGATGAAACATTTAGGAAGATATGTCACTTCATGGGAACTGCTCCGGACCGAGTACTTGAACAAGTACTACCCACTCAGCCGGACAAATGCAGCTCGAGCTTTGATCAACAACTTCTCCATGCTTCCCAACGAGCAATTCCATGAGGCAGGGGACCGATTCCGTGAGCTCATTGACCGGTGTCCACACTATGACATCTCCAAGCCCAACCTAGTACAAAGTTTCTTTTGTGGGCTGACACCGGAGCTGCAGGGGCATGTGAACGCTTCTTGTGGGGCTCCTACTTCGCTAAGGACGAAGATCTGGTCTGGGCCATATATGAGGAGATGGCCGAGAACTACACTGTTATGTCCCGACCCGTCTCTACACTCAGGAGAAACCCTCACCCCATGCCGTGTCCTATCAGAGGATAACACAAGTCAATGCAGGTCCATCCACCTCTTCAGCAGCTGCAGCATAGGCAGAGTCGTTGATCGCTGATATGGGCATCATCAGTGAGAAGCTGGATCGCATCAAGATTATCGAGAAGAAGTAGTGCCAAGGCATGACTCAGATCAATCAGTTGGCACAGACAACGAGTGACCTGAAGACCCAGATCATGCATCTTCAGGAGGCACAAATGGCTTCTCAGCCTCGTCTCAGGTCACGGGATGACCCTAGCATCAACAGCTCGACTCAGCCCTCCGCGCAGTACATACAGGTCCACCATATCCAGGCGGAGCCTTTCCAGTAGTCGCAGCACTAGTACCTTCAACCACCACCGTCTCAGTACACTAAGATGGTGATGTACCAGTAGGATCAGCCCATGGCAGTCCTTCCTCCACCCCCCTTCGAGTAGGAGCCGTTGATGGAAGTCAACGAGATTTGGTACAATCGACATCAGCCCAGGATCTGTCGAGATCATCCCTTATTCAGGTGATCGACCAGAGGTGCCTCATCCCAGCAACAGCATCCAGCTCAGGGTGGATAGTTCAGCCAGCCTCAGCAGTAGCCCCAGTTCCCTCACCAGCCACAACAGCAACATTACAAGTCGGGTCCTCGTCCCTACCAGTAGGAACAATCGTGGAGGCAGCACCAGCAGCAACCTCAACAGTATTCTCAGTTTCCCCCTCATCCTTCCCAGCAGCAACCTCATTTTCAGAGAGGCAACCCATTCGGTTCCCATGGGCCAATCTATGAGAATCTAGCACTCGATGATCTAACCCATTTTCTTTCCAACCAGCAAGCTACATTCAGGCGGGAGATGAGGAGTTCTTCCAGGAGATGAGGGAGATCATCAAAGGGAAGGATGCCATACCCGCTCAAATCGAGTCAAACCCGAACAACATAAAAAGAAATTTTGAGCAGGTACAGTTCACAGAGGTTACCACTCCTAGTGATTTATTGGGTGAAATTGCTTCATATACATTTGATGCTAACTTTGTTATACTTAGGAGCGGTAGGATGCCAGCCGGTGGTGCCTTGTCTAAGGGACAACACCACGAGGATGCAGGAGTGCCAGACGAGGAGGATAGCGGTGCTGATGCCGTTCATGATGATGATGGTGGTGGTGCTGATGCCACCAAGGATGTTGATCCAGCCGACGGTACTGAGGCCGTCACGTCCCCAGATACAGAGGGTGGTACTGATGCCACCAGAGTTCTAGATGCTGAGCCAGAGTGCGGTGTTGATGTCGTAGTTCCTGATGCCATGGGTTGTACTGAGGCCACCCCTTCTACTCTTGTAGTATTTTCTCCAGTTTTTGTACTCCATGACTTTACATAAAAGATCAAAAAAATTAATAAAGGAAAGGGTTCTTCATCTTGAAGTCCATATGTGATGCATGGTGATACTTGTGTGGATTCTATTCCTTATCAACAGAAGGAGCCCATTCCTATCCCTCTATTTGAGGAGGGTACAGCTATCCCCTTCCCTCAAGCACTTCGCTTGGCTAAGGGGAATAAAAAATAAAATCCAAAAAAAGGTCAATAGCTAGAGTTCAGCCATCAGATAATTGATAGATTTCAGATTCAGCTGACTCTACAGGAGGCACTTGAGCACATCCCCCTCTTCCAAAAGAAATTGAGAGAGAAGACCACCATCCACAGGAAGAAGAGGAACCATAATGCAGAGATCCATGTGCTCACTTGTGCCGCATGCTTCGCCATCAAGAACCGTCTGCCATCCAAGAGGACAAATACAGGAGCTCCCTATGTCAGATGCCATATTCATGAGGAGAGATTTGATCGGACTCTATTAGACAGCGACTCTTCCATCAACCTTCTTCCAGCAGCCTTGCTCGATCGATTCGAGCTTGGCCCTCTTCGACAGAGCAGAACAGTCCTTCAGTTTGCTAATAGATATATCAAGAGGTCGAAGGGGATGTTGAAGGACGTGGTCGTCACAATTTAGGGCCTGAAATTCCCCGTGGACTTCGTTGTGATGGACATGGAGATCCCTGAGTCTGTGACCGATACCCCCATCATTCTAGGATGCCCTTTCTTGGACACAGCCAAGGCGGTGTCTGAACATGATAGTGGGAAGGTATACTTTCGAGTCGAGGGTGAGAGTATACAAATGGAGACGATCGATGAGACTAGAGCATGAGATTCAGCTTGCTCAGAGCAGTCCAGTGATGTAGAGCAGATTACAGAGGCAGAGCGAGACGTCCACTAGGAGTGTGACTTTGTGATCACTGATGATAAAGCTGCCTAGTCTGATCCCTTTTCATGAGCTCGTCTCTCATCTTCAGATACTGTAGATTTGCAGATCCCAACATAGGAGAGTTTGGAGATCTCACTCTTGGTAGAGGGCACATTTGATGCTAAAGACCGTGTTAAGAATAACGAGGCAGAGTATATTTGTTGTGATTCAGATTCAGATCCCTTAGAGTCAGACATAGATTGGGCCGAATTTGATGAGTTGTTACCTTGTTTGATTCCAACAGAGCCATCAGCTAGGGTGGAGGCTGAGCCAGCTCAGATTACAGATACACCAGTAAGGCCAGCTTCGCCAGATATTCATGATCAGCGAGAGTTCTCACACGTAGATCTGGTCGTATTCACTCGGACATTTCAGAAGCTAGATTTTCTATCTTCTATTTGTCCAAAACTGAAACCTTTACCACAGTCACTGAAGTATAGATTCCTTGCGGGTGAGCATGAGATGTACCCAATCATTATCTCATCAGATTTGACTGGAGAACAATAATCTCATTTGATGGATATTCCTGGAAAGAACTGCAAGGCAATAGGATGGAGCATAGCTGATCTCCAGGGGATAAGTTCGGCCCTATGCTCCCACCATATCTATCTCAAAGAGGACGCTAAGCCATCACGTGAGTTCCTGCGACAGCTGAACCCGAATCTTCGAGAGGTAGTCATGAAGGAGATTTTGAAATGATGGAGCATCGATTTTATCTACACCATCTCCGATTCAAAGTGAGTTAGTTCATTACATGTGGTGCCCAAGAAGACATGCATCATTACAGTTGTGGGCAAGTCTGGAGAGGAGATAGCTACCCGAGTACCCACTTCTTGCAGGGTCTGTGTGGACTACATACAATTGAATCAGGCCACCAAGAAGGATCATTTCTTGCTACCTTTTACTAATCAGATTATAGAGAGGCTAGCTGGGAAGAGTCACTACTGCTTTCTTGACGGGTACTCCGGCTACAACCAGGTGGCCATTACGCCTGAAGACCAAGACAAGATGACATTCACCTGTCCGTTTGGGACTTATGCTTTCAAACGGATGCCCTTTGGTCTATGTAATGCCCCGGTGACATTCCAAAGGTGCATGTTGTCCATTTTCTCGAACATGGTAGGCGACTGTTTAGAGGTCTTCATGGATGACTTTTCGGTCTATGGCGATGGGTTTGATGCTTGTCTTGACTTCCTTGACCACGTCCTTCAGCACTACATTGAGGTTCATCTTGTTTTATCCTAGGAGAAGAGTTACTTCATGGTGATTCAAGGGATGGTGCTTGGTCATATCATTTCCAACAAGGGCATGGAGGTTGATCTGGCCAAGGTGGATATCATCAGGAAACTCAATCCACCATCCAACATATGACAGTTACGATCTTTTCTGGTGTATGTCGATTTCTAACGACGATTCATTCATGATTTCAGCAAGATTGCCCGACCGTTGACTGATTTGCTGACAAAAGACACCGAGTTCATTGTAGATGATAAGTGTCTTGCGTCATTTGAGACTCTCAAAAGTCTAGTTGTTGAGGCTCTTGTCCTTCAGCCACCCGATTGGTCTCTCCCATTCGAGATAATGACGGATGCCTCCGATTTTACCGTAGGTGTCGTGCTAGGATAGAGGAGGGATGGAGTGCCATTTTCTATTCACTACGCTAGTTGTACATTGGATGCCGCGCAACGGAACTACACTATCACGAAGAAAGACATGCTAGTTGTAGTCTTTGCCTTGGAAAAATTCAGATCATATATTTATGGATCCAAAGTGACTATCTTTACTGATCATACCGCCATCAGGTACCTCATGGAAAAGAAGGATGCCAAAGCAATATTGACTAGATGGATCCTTCTGCTCCAGGAGTTTGACATTAAGATTAAGGATAAACATGGTCAAGAATGTAGTGGCGGATAATCTCTCCCGATTAAAGAATCTTGAGGAATCTGAGCAGATTGATCCCATTTCAGAGACCTTCCCAGATGAGGCGATCCTTGCTATCATCTCACTCCCATGGTATGCCTACATTGTGAACTATCTTGTTGCCAAGAAAGTTCCACAAGGTTGGCCCAAGCAACGACTTGAGACCTTCCTTGCAAAGGTCATGTCTTACCATTGGGAGGATCCCATCCTTTATTATGAAGGAGGGGATAACATTTAGCATCGGTGCATTCCTCAGGAGGAGCACCATAGCATCCTCACATACTGCCACTAGCTTGAGGCAGGAGGACATCACTCTGGGAGGAGAACAACACAGAAAGTTCTCCAATCCGGCCTATGGTGTCCTACTCTCTTCAAGGATTATGATGAATTCGTGAAGAGGTATACTGACTGTCAGAGGATGGGCACTTGTGGACAATGTGATATGATGCCGATGCAGCCCATTCACTTATGTGAGATTTTTGACGCATGGGGCATCGATTTCATGGGTCTATTCCCTAAGAGTCAGGGATTTGAGTACATTCTGTTGGTTGTTGAATATGTGAGTCATTGGGTTGAGGCCATTCGCTCCCGAACCGCAGATGCTAAAAATGTTTGCAAATTTTTGAGGAAGAATATCATTTCATAGTTTGGGGTGCCTAGAATAATGATATCTGACGGGAGGTCTCACTTTATCAATGAGAAGGTAAAGGCCCTTGCTAGCAAGTTTAGCATAGACCATCGAGTTGCCACTCCATATCATCCTCAGACCAACGGTCTTGCTGAAGTATCGATTAGGGAGATCAAGACGATATTGCAGAAGGTAGTCTGCCCAGACCAAAAGGATTGATGATGAATCCACATTTCATCATCTTTATTCTATCATTTTGGCACCAAAAACCCTAGCAAATGCCTGTAAATAGCATTAAAATCATCATCTTAGCATTCATGCATGTGCATCTAAATAGTGTACAAAATACTGTAATTAAGGCCAAAATTATAGAATAAATAAAAGAAAAGAAAAAGAATAAAATATTGTAAATATTTTATGACCCGAAACCCCGAGACCTAGGCATATTGATGAATAGGTCGACAAGGAATAAAGTAGGGGGAGATAAGGGCCAAAATACAGATAAAATACCTATACCTGTTATTCATTCTTTATTCATTTTGGGACCTATTTTTGGTTCCACTTTTTACACATCAAATGAAGAAACTTTGTACATGAAAGTTGTAGGTAATAAAATAAAGAAAAATACAAAATTGATTTCACAGAAAAATAATGTACAGATAAAAAGTTATGGTCTGAATAAAAATCCAGAATCCCAACTTCCCAGACTCGTATCTCACAACTGACAACTTCAAATGCAGCAAACTCACCTTTAATTGTATATAGAAGAAAATAAGCTATTTAATGGTAGTGGTTTCGCATTTGGCGGAGCTACGGTTTGAAAGTTGAGTTTTGGACCCACATTGTACATTGTATAGATTAAAATATTCAATTTATTAGTTATTCATTATTTTTATAATTTTATATTTTTACTAATACTTATAATAATTATGTACATTAAAATCAGAATAAAAATGCAAAGAAAACTCAAAATAAAAATAAACATATATAGATCATACAGGTATTACACCTATATTTATAGCTATACATTTTATACTTATATTTTATTTAATATACAGAATAAATCAGAAAAATAAAATAAAAATACATTTATGTGTATAAAAGTATTCTATAATTTTACAAAATAAGAAATAAAAATAATAAAATTAAAAGACACAAAATAAAAATAAAATGCTAAAACACATAGGTATTATAACTATAAAGGGGTAAAAAGTGAACTTATAAAAATACATCTCATAAAATTAATTAAAAATCACTATAAAATAGTTTATAAAATTCTACACACTTTTTATTTAATAACCTGAATAAAATACTAACATTTACTATTTTAAATTGATTTTTGAAAGTATTTTTTCCAGGTTTTTCCTGGTTGGTCCACGTGGACCAACCAGGGGTCTCGGATAGTTGACCCAGGTCAACTATCTGACCTGCACCTGGGGTTGTGTCAGACGATGTGTTGACCCCCATATTCACCCTTTTTTCGAGGTTAATCCATTCACCAAAATACGATACACTCTTTACCACTTTTGCAGCTCGTGCATCAAGGAATCACGCCCAAGGTTCATCTTGGGTCGTGAATCACTGCAGCTCCCTCTATGCCTCGTTCTTGCACCTCTGACCATCAGCCCCTTAAAACCCAAATCCGATTCTCTTTTGAAAATTCGAACCGCAAATTCCCTCCGATCTTCCCCCCTTGGTCGTGCTAAAGGCGCCTGGAGGTGACAGCTCCAAGCTCCGGGCTGCAAGGCGGCGGGTTCGCACCAGATCGGCGCGTGTTCCACACCTCCGGCGAGCCCCGCTGTAGAGGTATTCACCCTCTTGCCCCCAGGCCATTGAGGTCGTTTCTTGCCTTCTTTTAAGTCTCATTATGTTCATGGTAGTTTTAGGATCATCCCGACCATCTTCCCTCGTCAAATCAACCACCTAATCTCTTCATCGATCACCTCGCCGGAGCGCAACTCCGGCGTGTACCCATCTTGCCGTCTACCCTATTTCGAGAGCCACTGGAGGTCGAGGCATTTTGACCTCGACCTTCGTAACTTTTTTTGTGCAGGTACCTGAGCCTTGCGAAGCGTCTGGAGCCATTTTGACCCCTCGCCGGAGGAAGTTGGAGCCCAGCCGCTCCGCCACCTCTGTGCGAGAACACCGGCGCACGCCGGTGACTTTTGACGCTCCCCGACGATAGCTGACACCTGCCGGAGCCTCCCCGACATTTTTGCGAGCCCAAACGTCGCCGGAGCTGGACGGAGGAGCTCGGAGAACTTCGCCCAGTCGAGCTCCTCCGTGTTCTTCCACCTGCCACCATAACCGTCCGATCGAGGAGGAGGCCCAGATTGCACCGCAGCCGTTGGATCTTCGAGCACACCAACTGTCAGATCAGCCGAGATCCATCTAATCTAAGCCGCTCATCAGCGGAGCGTCATCGTGCCCGGAGAAGCCGCCACGTGGATAAGTGGCACGGCCCACACCGTTGGATCGCGCCTCGCCACCGACCGTTGGATCCGCGCCACGCGTCATCAGCGCACGCTCGACCGTTGGATCGCGCGTCGAGGGTATTTTGCATCTCAAACCCCCACGCATTTTGTATTTATATTTTAGTCCTAAAACTTTCATCTGTAGTGTAATATGTTTTGTGAATTTTGCAAAAAGACCCTCTAGCTTTCAGTATTTACATATAGGACCTACGCCACGTCACCTCACGTGACTTGTACACGTGAGGTGCGGGCATTTTGCATAAAGGCCCTCGTCCCTTTTTGTATTTCGTGTAAATCCTAGAACTGTTAGTTTAAGTGTTATAGTTTTTGGAAATATTGCAAGTTAGCCCCCGGGTTTGTGAAAATTGCATCTTGGTCTCTGCCAGGCACGTGCGAGTCACGCGCCCTGGTGGGTAACTTCTACCGATACCCCTGCGGGTCTTTGTATTTATAATTGGTCCTGGAAATTGAATATTAAGTGTTAGTTTTAGTGGAAAATTGCATTTATGTCCCTGGATGTTTGAGAAATTGCATATATACCCTTGACAGGCCTGATTAATGTTTGGATGCTTGGTCTAATTATTTAAATTATCATTTCGCCTCCACAAATTCCACAAAAATAGGTTTAAGCTCCTGTGCACTTGTTCTTCCACGCCATAATTTTAATTTTTGATTTTCTTTAGTTTTCATATTTATTAAAAATCAAAAACACGCTTTTTACTCACTGTCTAGCTTAGAAAATGCCAAAAAAATATTAAAACACCTTGAAAATTTCCAAAAGAATTCCCTAGTGTCTATTTTACCATATTCTAGTATCAATCCAAAAATCACTAAAAATCTCAAAAGAAAAACCTTAAAAATTCGAAAATATTTAAAAACTTCAAAAAATCTATAAAATCAAAGACAACTCTAAAAATTACAAACTCAGTTCCTTTTTGTTCTAGATTTTATTATCTTTATTTGAAAAATAGTGTGGAGAAATTTTGTGGGTATTTGCTATTTTTAATTCCAGTTTTATCTCCAGCAAGCAGCCTTTGCATTGTTTTGATTTATTTTGCTATTTTAAAAACACCAAAAACACTTTGAAAAGTACCCAAAAATCACAAAAAATAGTAAAAAATCATAAAAATACCAAAAAGAATTTATTTCTGAATTTTTGGTTATTTTAGATTATTTTTATAAATATTCTTTCTTCCTTTTTCTTACATTTTCTTATTTTCCAATATTGAAAAAAAAGAAAAAAAATATAATATAAAATTATAAAATTAGAAAATTAAAAACCAATTAGGAAATTATAAATTAAATAAAAAATTTAAAAATTAAAAATCCACAAAAATCTTTGTTTGCTTGCTTAGTATGGACACTTCACAATTACTTGCGCACATTTATTTGAATTACCCTATTTTCTCCCTGTGTTCGAACTCTCTGCATACTTATCCCTATACATCATTTGTGCAGAGTTAAAAATAAATTTTAACTCCACATTTATTTTTAATCATTGATCTTTAGTGTGGGTTAATTGTTGACTTTATTCCAGATTTAGTGTGGTCAACACACCGACTGAGTTCACGCTTTGTGTTGAACTTAAGACCACCTAATTTTGGCTAAATCAAATGGCGCCGTTGCCGGGGAGCAGCAGCGAGTAGTTTACATTTTTGTTTGCTTGTGTTTGATGTCTACCATAGCTTTATTTATCTCTCTTGCATTTTTGATACATATTGATTGAGTTGTCTCACCATCCTTTCTTGTCTTCTTGCGAGGGACCGCGGAGCAAGGCGGATCGCCTAGGTGACCCGAAGCAACCTTGGGAAGCGGAGCCGGCCTTCTTAGATCAAGCCGGCAGGAGAGAGCAGGAAGAGTGAGAGAGAGTGGTAGATTAGTTGCAATTTATTTTTGTGAGAGAGTGACCTTATTAATTTGTAATAATACAGGTACTTGGACTCTTGGACACTCAGCCTACCGGGCCTAATTTTCGGGTGTCTGTTCACCCGGGGGCTCACCGTGGTTTTTATTGCATGTTCCCGCTTTTCATTTTCCGGATTTGTTTTCCTTTTTCATTTCTTTTGTGGATTGAGCCCTTAGTTGTAGGTCATGCTTGATTCAATTAGAATAGGTCCAAACACACTAATAACCTGTGCATGCTCCTATAGATCGTATTTGGACTTAGACTAATTAAACAGTTGATCATTAGCTTTCGATCCGCGCGCCGCGAGCTCATTCCCACACAAGCGCTTTCTCCTAACTCAAATGTGTTGAGCAGAGGAGGGGTGAGCCTAGACCGGACACTAGGATTGAGGGTTAGTGGTTAGCTTGTGGTTCTTCACGCTAGCAGTTGCCTATTCTAGGACGATTTCCGTTTTGCATACCGCCATATAGTATAGGTTTATAAATTCTGCTTTGCATCCCGCATGGAGAGAGATGGGATTCGTTGTAAGTCTTCTCACTTTGCATCCATCATCTAGGCACAAAGGTGAGATTTCCACCTTGGTGTCGACTTGCATCGGCTTTTCCGACTCTATTCTCCCTCTGTTTTTGGAACAAAATAGGATCAAGAAAATACAAAAATCGTTAGGCGCTTGTTTGAATTCACTCAAAAGAAGCGATAACACCAAAAAAATTAAAAAAAGGGACTGCTAAAAAAACCTTGACCAAAAATAAAATCGGTAATTGGATTCATTGTTTGGGGAGAGTAACACCCTCACTTGTATTCAGGTTGCATGGGAAGGTCTCCTTCCAAGTGAGGTGAGCGTTTCGTAAGGATTAGAGCCAAAAACCCAACTTGTGGCTGCCTTGTGTATCACCTGGATTTCCGAAGTATTGGCGCTACTATCGTATGTAGTCGAGTAGGGCTTGGTCGCCATTGGTGACTCACTGTTGTGTGAGTATCGACCTTGTCCGAAGTACCGAGCTTAGGCCACGCCTTCACGGGTGTGTCTGTCTCACCAGCTGCGTCCGAGTAGGACCTTGTACGCTCACGGGTGATTCCGTTGCGAGCGAGGTCCGAAGTATCGGTTTCACCTATCGGCTTCCTCCCTCTATTTCTTTGGCTGAGTAGGGATCCAGGAAGGGTTACAAGGAACTTAAAAAGCGCAAGTTACAGGTTACACAGGAGGAGGACAAGTACGGGAATACTTTTCCGGTAGTACTCTCTCTCCTTTAGGCGTAGCGTTCTAAGGACTCGTGAAAAGATAAATTCCTGAATCAAGCTAAAATTGACAAGATAAAAGCCGAACCTTCACGGCTTCATGTGTTGAGTTGGTGAACTTACCCCTGCTTTGTGTTTGGTTGCTAGATTTATTTAGGTCAAGATCAAAAACACATCACAATTGTGCGCAATTTTTTCCTCTTCTTCTTCTTCTGCATTTCCCCTGCTCTTCCCAAATAATAAAGATGATGGGACGGAGATCTCTTAGGCCGACCTTGTTGGCACCGCTATCCAGCACTCCTCCTCATTCATCTAGGAATACCTCGGAGAGTCCGCTCTCCGAGCCTGAGTTTACCTCCACCCTGTTCCCCCTCGACCACCCTTCTCATTCTCCTTCTCTCAGTCCAATAGTTTCAGAATTCAGTGCATCACAGAGTTCAGATCATTCGACAGCACCTAAGATGGCCTCTTTTGCTTTTTCAGAAAACCCAGGAATGGTAGACAGAGGCGAGCATCCCGATGATCATGAGCACCCTCCATACTTCTTAGATCAAGCCGCCATCAACAATTCACTTCTTGCATCCCTGGAGACTATGTAGAGGCAGATCCGTGACCAGGGTACATTCATGGGTGATCTCATGAGAGAGATAGCACAGATGAGAGAAAACCGAGCTGGAGGAGGCGGCGGCGGAGGTGGAGGAGGAGGAGGACCCGATGCAGGAGGAGGTGATCCCGACGCTGAGATACCGCCACAGACCATCATGAGGGAATTGTACAACCCAGATGCATCCCTCACTCACCATTGGATCAGACTCCTGCCAATCCATGGATACTTCGAGTTGCGGCCCCATACCATTCAGCTTCTACCCAAATTCCACGGGTTGCCTACTGAAGAGCCACACCTCCACCTCCAAGAATTTGAGATGATATGCAGCACCATCCATGATCGGTTGATGACTGAGGACACAATCAAGATGATTGCCTTTCCTTTCTCATTGGTTGATAGAGCCGCATATTGGCTCAAGCACCTGGGGCGATTCATTGATACATGGGCAGATCTCTGGACCGCATACTTGAAGAAATATTATCCTCTCGGCCGGACCAATGCATCTAGAGCAATGATCAGTAACTTCGTCATGATCCCGAATGAGCAGTTTCATGAAGCTTGGGATCTCTTTCGAGAGCTCATCGATCGGTGTCCACATCACGATATCTCCAAGCCCAATCTCGTGCAGAGTTTCTTCTGTGGGCTGACACCGGAGCTGCAGGGGCTAGTGAACGCCTCTTGCGGTGGGTCGTACTTTTCCGAGGGTGAAGACGATGTCTGGGCCATTTACGAGGGCATGACAGAAAACTCAACCATGATGGCCCAAGCCCGAGTCTACACGCAGTAGAAGCCCCCGCAAGGAGCGGGATCATTCCAGAGGATCGCCCGCATCGATTCCGGTCCCAATATAGTGTCAGCTGCCGCAGCCCAAGCTGAATCAGCCGCAGCTGACATGGGCATCATTAGTGAGAAGCTGGACCGCCTCGAGATCCTCGAGAAGAAGCAGATGCAAGGCATGGCCCAGATGGACCAAATTGCCAAGACCATGAGTGATCTGAAGACGCAGATCTTGTGCGTTCAGGAGGCACAAACTCATTCCCAACAACCTCCCAGATCACGTTCTGATCCGAGCAGTAGCAATGCCAACCAACCCTCTACCTCGTATCGTCAAGTCAACCATATTCAGGCAGAGCCTGTTCCCTTGCTACAGTCATACCCAACGGCAGCCGCCATCTTCAAACACGCAGATGGTGGTGTATCAGCCGGAGCAGCCACTGGCAGTTCTTCCTCCACCCTCCTTTGAGCAGGAACCATTGATGGAAGTCAATGGGATTTGGTACGACCGGTACCCTCGGCCTGGGATCCGTCGTGATCATTCAGGATTTTGTTGGGGCAACGGTGGCTCCTCCTCTCAGCAGCAGAATCATGCCCAAGGACATCAGAACAGCCAGCCGCACCAGCAGCAACAGCCCCAGTATGCCCATCAACAGCAGTACCAGAGTGGTCCTCGTCCCGCCTATCAGGGACAGCAGTGGAGGCAGCGTCTGCAGCCTCAGCAATCTTATTCCCACCATCCCCAGTATCAACCGCAGCAGCAGCAGCCCCATTTCCAGCAAGGACAACCATCCGATTCTCAGGGTCCCACCTTTGAGAATCCAGCTCTCGATGATCTTGCCCGCTTGGTCTCCGAACAGCGAGCATCCTTCAGGCAAGAAATGGATGAATTCCGGCAGGAGATGAGGGACATAATAAAAGGCAAGGCCGCCATACCTGCTCAGATTGAACCTAACCCGAACAATATGAAGAGGAAGTCTGAGCAGGTAGAGTTTACAGAGGACACCTCTCCTAGTGACTATTTGAGTGATATGTCTTATTCTTTCTATGATGTTGATTTTGTGACTACTAGGAGCGGTAGGATGCCCGCAGGTGGCGCCTCTTCTGAGCGACAACCAGATGCAGAACCGGGAGCACCAGAGGAGCAGAGTAGCGGTGCTGATGCCGCTAATGATGATGTTGAAGACGGTGGTGCTGAGGCCACAAAGGATGGAGATCCAGACGATGGTGCTGATGCCGTCGTGAGACCAGATGCAGACGGTGGTGCTGATGCCACCATTTTGGATGCTGAACCAGAGCGCGGTGTTGATGCCGCGGAGACAGATGCCGGTGGTGGTACTGAAGCCACCACATCTACTTTTGTTGAGCCCCCATCTGTGATGTTGCCACATTTTGTACCTATGGATTGTGGGAAGAAAAAGAAAAAAATATGAATAAAGGAAAGGTTTCTGTTCACATTGCGGATCCATATGTGTTGCATGATGATGATTGTATGGATTCTCCTTCTTCACAGGCACAGGGACCGATTCCTAGTCCTCCATCTGTGGAGGCCCCTACCATCCCCTTCCCCGAGGCACTCCGCCGGCCGAAGGGGAATAAAAAAGAAAATCCCAAAAAAGAGCAACAGGTAGAGTTCAACAATCAGATGATAGACAGATTCCATATTCAGCTGACTCTACAGGAAGCACTTGAGCACATCCCCCTCTTCAAGAAGAACCTGAAGGAGAAAACCACCATCCGCAGGAAGAGGAGGAACCACAGAGATCAGATCCATGTGCTCACTCATTCCACTTGCTGCACCATCCAGAACAAGCTGCCAGCCAAGCGACCAGACGCAGGAGCTCCCTATGTCAGATGCGAGATCCAGGAGCAACAGTTTGATTGTACTCTGTTAGACATCAGCTCTTCAATTAACCTTCTTCCGGCAGCCTTACTCGACCGATTCAAGTTTGGTCCTCTTCTTAGGAGCAGGACATTCCTTCAGTTTGCTGACAGGTCGACTAAGAGGCCGAAGGGGTTATTGAAAGACGTAGTCGTTACCATTCAGGGCCTGAAATTCCCCGTGGACTTCGTTGTGTTGGACATGGAGATCCCTGAGTCGGTAACAGATGCCCCCATCATTCTCGGACGTCCATTCTTGGCCACAGCCAAGGCAGTGACCGACCATGATAGCGGGAAGGTGTGTTTTTGCGTCGAGGGCGAAACCATACAAATAGAGACGATCGAGGAAACCAGAGCCAGAGAGTTAGAGTGCTCGGAGCAGTCCAGTGAAGCAGCGCAGATGACAGAGGAAGAGCTAGACATCCACCAGGTTTGTGATTTTGAGATGACTGATGATGAATCCAACTGGATAGATCCTGTAGCATCGACTCTCGCCTTGCCTACAGATTCACTATATCTCAAGCTCATGGCAGTCGAGAGCCGGGAGAGCACATCCCTGGAGGAGGATACATCTGAAGCTGACAGTGTTGTGATGAGTGGTGCTGATGATTTTCATTCATGCCCATCTTCTTCTGATCCCTCGGATTCAGACATTGACTGGGACGAATTTGATGATTATTTGCCTTGTCTGATTCCTTCTGAGCCGACAATCATGACAGAGTCCGAGCCAGTACAGTTCATTGATGATTCAGCAGGCCGCCTTTCGTTAGAGATTCCTGCAGAGCGAGAGTTCTCCCATGCAGACCTTGTAGCATTTACACAGACATATCAGAAGCCAGGTCTGCCACCTCCCAGTTGTCTAGAATGGAAGCCTCTGCCGCAGTCGCTGAAGTATAGATTCCTTGCGGGTGAGCCAGACATGCACCCAGTCATTATCTCAGCAGGTTTGACTGGAGAACAAGAATCTCGTCTGATGGAGGTTCTTGAAAGAAACCACAAGGCAATAGGATGGAGTATAGCTGATCTCCAAGGGCTGAGCCCAAATCTTTGCTCCCACCACATTTATCTTGAGTATAACGCTAGGCCGTCGCGTGAGTTCCAACGACGGCTGAACCCGAATCTTCGAGACGTAGTCATGAAAGAAATTTCAAAGTGGTGGAGCGTCGATTTCATCTATCCCATCTCCGACTTCAAATGGGTAAGTCTTTTACATGTGGTACCCAAGAAGACGGGTATCACTACAGCTGTCAATGAGTCTGGAGAAGAGATCGCTACCAGAGTACCTACTTCTTGGAGGGTCTGTATGGACTACAGACGATTGAATGAGGCCACCAAGAAGGATCACTTCCCGCTACCCTTCATTGATCAGATTATCAAGCGGTTAGCCGGGAAGAGTCATTACTGCTTTCTTGACGGGTACTCTGGATACAATCAAGTGGCCATTGCGCCCGAGACCAGGAGAAAACGACATTCACCTGTTCGTTTGGGACATATGCTTTCAGACGGATGCCCTTTGGTCTATGTAACGCTCCGGCGACATTCCAAAGGTGCATGTTGTCTATCTTTTCGGACATGGTGGGTGACTGTTTAGAGGTCTTCATGGATGACTTCTCGGTCTATGGAGATGGGTTTGATGCTTGTCTTGACTGCCTAGACCGTGTGCTTCAGCGCTGCATGGAGGTCAATCTTGTCTTATCTTGGGAGAAGAGCCACTTTATGGTGACTCAAGGGACGGTCCTTGGTCATATCGTCTCCAACAGGGGCATGGAGGTCGATCTGGCCAAGGTGGATATCATCAGAAAACTCAATCCGTCGTCCAACATGTGTCAGTTACGGTCTTTTCTGGGGCATGTCGGTTTCTACTGACGGTTCATTCAGGACTTCAGTCGCATTGCCCGACCGCTCACTGACTTGCTGACAAAAGACACTAGGTTTATTGTCAATGATAAGTGTCTTGCATCCTTCGAGACTCTCAAAGAGATGGTTGTTTCAGCTCCTGTCCTTCAGCCACCCGATTGGTCTCTCCCATTCGAGATCATGACAGACGCTTCAGATTTTGCCGTTGGGGCTGTGCTTGGACAGAGGAGGGATGTATTACCTTTTGCCATTCACTACGCCAGCCGGACTTTGGATGCCGCTCAGCGGAATTACACTGTTACTGAGAAAGAGATGCTGGTCGTAGTCTTCACTCTTGATAAGTATCGATCGTATATTCTCGGAATCTAGAGTGACCATTTACACTGATCACACCGCCATCCGGTACTTAATGGCTAAGAAGGATGCCAAAGCACGTCTCACCCGATGGATCCTTCTACTCCAGGAGTTTGATATTGAGATTAAGGATAAACCTGGGGTCAAGAATGTGGTGGCGGACCATCTCTCCAGATTGGAGAATCTTGAGGAATTTGAGCCCAGCGCACCTATCATTGAGACGTTTCCAGATGAGGCGATCTTGGCTGTCACCTCGCTCCCGTGGTATGCCGACATTGTGAACTTTCTTGTAGCCAAGACAGTCCCAAAAGGTTGGCCCCAGGAAAAAACTCGAGACCTTCCTGGCGAAGGCCAAGTTTTATCATTGGGAGGATCCCATCCTTTATCATGAAGGAGGGGACAGTATCTGGAGGAGGTGCATTCCTCAAGAAGAGCATCACAGCGTCCTCACATACTGCCACAAACTTGAGGTAGGAGGACATCATTCTGGAAAAAGGAAAGCACAGAAGGTGCTTCAATCCGGCCTATGGTGGCCTACTCTCTTCAAGGATTCTGATGAGTTCGTGAAGAGATGTACTGACTGTCAGAAAATGGGAACCTGCGGACAGAGAGACATGATGCCCATGCAACCCATTCACTTCTGTGAGGTTTTTGGTGCATGGGGGATTGATTGGGCCCATTTCCTAAGAGTCAGGGATTGGAGCACATCCTGCTCGCTGTTGATTATGTCAGCCGATGGGTTGAGGCCATCCCCGCCCGAGCCGCAGACGCTAAAACCGTGTGCAAATTCTTGAGGAAAAATATCATTTCACGGTTCAGGTGCCTAGAGTCTTGATTTCAGACGGGGGGTCTCATTTCTTCAATGACAAGGTTAGGGCCCTTGCAGACAAGTTCGGCATTGACCATCGGGTTGCCACACCGTATCACCCTCAGACTAATGGTCTTGCCGAAGTCTCGAACCGGGAGATAAAAATAATCTTGCAGAAAGTTGTCTGCCCAGACCGAAAGGATTGGTCACAACTTTTGGACTCGGTCTTGTGGGCTTATCGGACTTCTTTCAAGAATCCATTGGGGACATCTCCCTTTCGTCTCGTCTATGGCAAGCCGTGCCATCTGCCAGTGGAGATCAAGCACAAATCTTTTTGGGCAGTCACTGAGTTGCTGTTAGATCCCGAGAGTATAGGAGACCAGAGAAGAGCAGAATTGGCAGCCCTGGAGGAACTGAGAGATACAGCCTTTTCCAACAGGCTACAGTACAAGGAGAAAGTGAAAACATGGCACGATTCCCATATCAGCCATAAACAGTTTGAGCCAGACCAGAGAGTATGGTTGTTTGATTCCAGGCTGAAATTATTCCCAGGGAAATTACAGAGCAAGTGGAAAGGCCCCTATGTGGTCAGGAAGGTACATGACAATGGCAGCATAGATATATCCGAACCGTCATCTTCTTCTACCTTCCGCGTCAATGGTCAACGCCTGAAGCTATATCTAGATCACGATCCACCGACCATTGACATTGCCCCCATTCTTCTAGTATGAGATGTGTTCTTTGACTCACTTCATCTGCATCTCATACATGGTGATCAATTCCATCGTCCACTGAACAGATCATCTGTCCATATCACTCTTTCATCTGTAGATTTATTTTCTTCTTCTCTTCTTTGCTTCTTTTCCTTTTCTATCTTCTTCATCTATCAAAAATGTGCCGCCCTTGTAAAAAGTTTTCCATACTTAGGACGTACTTCGTCCTAAGTATAGGGGGGTGTGCACCCCGAGTAATTCCATTCTTTGATCCTCTCCATTGTCTCCTCTTCTTGTCTATACTTAGGGATATCTTACCCTAAGTATAGGGGGGGACAATCTGAGTACGATCTGTTCAATCCCACCCTTGACCCTCCCTGCGTTATGTATAGTCTGTTGTACTTAGGATTATTTGATCCTAAGTATAGGGCGGACGGTCAACTTCTCATTGGTTCATTCTTTTATTATTTAGACTTGTCTATACTTAGTACGAGTTATGTCTTCTCTTTTCTCTCCGATCTATGAGGACATAGCTCAAGCTAAGTATAGGGGGGTCGTATATACTGCGTATATACTTTAGCCATAACTCGTACTTTCATATTTTCCTAATAATATGGCTAATAATTCTTTAAAATTCATTGAAAATCTTTAATAAAAAGGTGTTTTGTTCCTCAAATTCTTTTTGTATTTACTGATTAATAAATCAGGTGAAAATGTTTTTTGCAAAATGTTTGAAAAATAGTTTGAAAATCTTTGTGAACATCTATTGAAAGCTATTTTGAAAATATTTTGTTACATGTTTTCAACCTGTGAAAAATGTGTGGTTTGTAAAAATATTTTTTCTTTGTGTGAAATAAAATGTTTGAAAAATGATTTGCAAATGGTTTGAAAAATGGTTGCAAAAATGTTTTGAAAAACCTATATATACTGTTTTGAAAACCTGTGCAAAATGATTTTCAAATGTGTGTACATGTTTGCAAAAATGTTTGTAAAAATTATTTTGTACTATAGTTTTCAAAAATTGTGTGAAAAAGCTTGTGTCAATTAAGTTTGAGGAACATTTGCATTACACCAAAATCCACTATATATATGTATAAAATTGACCACTTACCCTGTAAATTCTTAAAATCCACTTCTTGTATATATAAGAAGCACTCCCGTGTACATATTTTAACCTAGCTTTCAGCCAAAACTTTTTGTTTTCAAAAAAACCAAAAACATTTGCAAAATTAAAATCCAAAAACATTTGAAAAATCTTTTTGAAAAAAATACAAAAAATGCATGCATCATCTGTTCAAAAATCCATAAAAAGTTCAAAATCTTTGAAAATCGCATCCCAAAAATATTTTCTACATTCTGCATAGCATAGCATTCGCATTTTTCGGATTGAGTTTGATAATTGAACAGGTCTAAGTAAAATCCGGAGATTGGAGCTTGATTGGACCTTAAAATCTACCTAATAACAGGAACCTTATAGGAACTGGGTTTGAGGTACTTCAGGTCTAGTTGACTTAATTCTTTGAGGATCACGAGACTTGGTTCAATGGATTCTTGACTACCTAAATAGAATATTTCGGAGCACACGCATGACTCTTGTTGATAATGACCTAACTTGGACACCTGCACCTTTCACATGGCTCAACTCAGTTGGAGTGGTGAAGGGATTGGATTTGCCGGTATGAGACGCACACAAGTGGAAACATTTGTCCTCTTCTAGGGAGGGAAGTGCACCCCAACCCATCCAGTGATAAGGAAGTCTAAAGACAGGAGCCTTTGGGTTGCAATAAAGCTTCAAAAGAGGGATAGTCTACTTGCTCAAGAGGAAAAACTCTTTATGTAAATGCTGCTGTATATAGTATTCAAAAAAATGTGTTCAGGCATGTACAAAAATAAAAAGCCTGCAAAGTATGTACAATTGTTGTAAAGTCAATAAGCAAGCTTGAGTTCCAAAGTCAAATATGTGAGCCTGCAGCAGGATGACTTGACTACACTGGTCTTGCATTCCAAGATAGGTAGCTACATTGGCTACCGTCCATTCTTCTCTTCACCCCCTCCTCTTGAGTTGGTTGCCACTTGAACTTAGAAGGGAATACCCCGCTCCTCGAGGATGGAGTTATTGGATTGGGGAATCATTGGGTTGTCGTACTGGAGAAGTCAGTCTCTTTATCATTCTAGTTGGGGAGAGCCACCATCACTTACATTGTACTAGTCAGATTCATAGTCGTAAGAGTTTGCGTATGAGTTGAAGTATGTCTGACCTGGCTATTGAGGAGACTTGGACAGAGTTTTGGGATTCTCAAGAACTGTTGGATTTCAAATTCGGTTCTCATTAAGGTTCCGCCCGCACTAAAATTTCAAAGGTCCGACTTAAGCTCCAAACTTTGATCTTGTGAAGACAAGTTTGATAATTATACTTTATCCACCTTCTTCTTTTTCTTTTCTTTCTTTTCTTTTTGCACTTATTGCATAAGTGTTTGCTAGGGACTAGCAAAGGTAAAGTATAGGGGGATGATGAATCCACATTTCATCATCATTATTCTATCATTTTGGCACCAAAAACCCTAGCAAATGCCTGTAAATAGCATTAAAATCATCATCTTAGCAATCATGCATGTGCATCTAAATAGTGTACAAAATACTGTAATTAAGGCCAAAATTATAGAATAGATAAAAGAAAAGAAAAAGAATAAAATATTGTAAATATTTTATGACCCGAAACCCCGAGACCTAGGCATCTTGATGAATAGGTCGACAAGGAATAAAGTAGGGGGAGATAAGGGCCAAAATACAGATAAAATACCTATACCTGTTATTCATTCTTTATTCATTTTGGGACCTATTTTTGGTTCCACTTTTTACACATCAAATGAAGAAACTTTGTACATGAAAGTTGTAGATAATAAAATAAAGAAAAATACAAAATTGATTTCACAGAAAAATAATGTACAGATAAAAAGTTATGGTCTGAATAAAAATCCAAAATCCCAACTTCCCAGACCCGTATCTCACAACTGACAACTCCAAATGCAGCTTAACTTTAATTGTATATAGAAGAAAATAAGCTATTTAATGGCAGTGGTTTCGCATTTGGCGGAGCTACGGTTTGAAAGTTGAGTTTTGGACCCACATTGTACATTGTATAGATTAAAATATTCAATTTATTATTTATTCAATATTTTTATAATTTTACATTTTTATTAATACTTATAATAATTATGTACATTAAAATCAGAATAAAAATGCAAAGAAAACTCAAATTAAAAATAAACATATATAGATCATATATGTATTACACCTATATTTATATCTATACATTTTATACTTATATTTTATTTAATATACAGAATAAATCAGAAAAGAAATAAAAATACATTTGTGTGTATAAAAGTATTCTATAATTTTACAAAATAAGAAATAAAAATAATAAAATTAAAAGACACAAAATAAAAATAAAATGCTAAAACACATAGGTATTATACCTATAAAGGGGTAAAAAGTGAACTTATAAAAATACATCTCAGAAAATTAATTAAAAATCACTATAAAATAGTTTATAAAATTCTACACACTTTTTATTTAATAACCTGAATAAAATACTAACATTTACTATTTTAAATTGATTTTTGAAAGTATTTTTTCCAGGTTTTTCCTGGTTGGTCCACGTGGACCAACCAGGGGTCTCGGATAGTTGACCCAGGTCAACTATCTGACCTGCACCTGGGGCTGTGTCAGACCATGTGTTGACCCCCATATTCACCCTTTTTTCGAGGTTAATCCATTCACCAAAATACGATACACTCTTCACCACTTTTGCAGCTCGTGCATCAAGGAATCACGCCCAAGGTTCATCTTGGGTCGTGAATCACTGTAGCTCCCTCTATGCCTCGTTCTTGCACCTCTGACCGTCAACCCCTTAAAACCCAAATCCGATTCTCTTTTGAAAATTCGAACCGCAAATTCCCACCGATCTTCCCCCCTTGGCCGTGCTAAAGGTGCCTGGAGGTGACAGCTCCAAGCTCCGGGCTGCAAGGCGGTGGGTTCGCACCTGATCGGCGCGTGTTCCACACCTCCGGCGAGCCCCGCTGTAGAGGTATTCACCCTATGGCCCCCAGGCCATTGAGGCCGTTTCTTGCCTTCGTTTAAGTCTCATTATGTTCATGGTAGTTTTAAGATCATCCCGACCATCTTCCCTCGTCAAATCAACCACCTAATCTCTTCATCGTTCACCTCGCTGGAGCGCAACTCCGGCGAGTACCCATCTTGCCGTCTACCCTATTTCGAGAGCCACTGGAGATCGAGGCATTTTGCCATCGACCTCCGTAACTTTATTTGTGCAGGTACCTGAGCCTTGCGAAGCGTCTGGAGCCATTTTGACCCCTCGCCGGAGGAAGCTGGAGCCCTGCCGCTCCGCCACCTCCGTGCGAGAACACGGGCGCACGCCGGTGACTTTTGACGCTCCCCGACGACAGCTGACACCTGCCGGAGCCTCCCCGATATTTTTGCGAGCCCAAACGTCGCCGGAGCTGGACGGAGGAGCTCGGAGAACTTCGCCCAGTCGGAGCTCCTCCGTGTTCTTCCACCTGCCACCGAAACCGTCCGATCGAGGAGGAGGCCCAGATTGCACCGCAGCCATTGGATCTTCGAGCACACCAACCGTCAGATCAGCCGAGATCCAACTAATCCAAGCCGCTCATCGGCGGAGCGTCATCGTGCCCGGAGAAGCCGCCACGTGGATAAGTGGCGCGGCCCACACCGTTGGATCGCGCCTCGCCACCGACCGTTGGATCCGCGCCACGCGTCATCAGCGCCCGCTCGACCGTTGGATCGCGTCGAGGGTATTTTGCATCTCAAACCCCCGCGCATTTTATATTTATATTTTAGTCCTAAAACTTTCGTCTGTAGTGTAATATTTTTTGTGAATTTTGCAAAAAGACCCTCGAGCTTTCAGTATTTACATATAGGCCCTTCGTCACGTCATCTCACGTGACTTGTACACGTGAGGTGCGGGCATTTTTCATAAAGGCCCTCAGCCCATTTTGTATTTCGTGTAAATCCTAGAACTGTTAGTTTAAGTGTTATAGTTTTTAGAAATATTGCAAGTTAGCCCCCGGGTTTTTGAAAATTGCATCTTGGTCCCTGCCAGGCACGTGCGAGTCACGTGCCCTGGTGGGTAACTTCTACCGATACCCCTGCGGGTCTTTGTATTTATAATTGGTCCTGGAAATTGAATATTAAGTGTTAGTTTTAGTGGAAAATTGCATTTATGTCCCTGGATGTTTGAGAAATTGCATATATACCCCTGCTAGGCCTGATTTATGTTTGGATGCTTGGTCTAATTATTTAAATTATCATTTTGCCTCCAAAAATTCCACAAAAATAGGTTTAAGCTCCTGTGCACTTGTTCTTCCACGCCATAATTTTAGTTTTTGTTTTTCTTTAATTTTCATATTTATTAAAAATAAAAAACAAGCTTTTTACTCACTGTCTAGCTTAGAAAATGCCAAACAAATATTAAAACACCTCGAAAAATTCCAAAACAATTCCCTAGTGTCTATTTTACCATATTCTAGTGTCAGTCCAAAAATCACTAAAAATCTCAAAAGAAAAACCTTAAAAATTCTAAAATACTTAAAAACTTCAAAAAAATCTATAAAATCAAAGAAAACTCTAAAAATTACAAACTCAGTTCCTGTTTGTTCTAGATTTTATTATCTTTATTTGAAAAATAGTGTGGAGAAATTTTGTGGGTATTTGCTATTTTTAATTCCAGTTTTATCTCCATCCAGCAACCTTTGCACTGTTTTGATTTATTTTGCTATTTTAAAAACATCAAAAACACTTTGAAAAATACCCAAAAATCACAAAAACAGTAAAAAAATCATAAAAATACCAAAAAGAATTTATTTCTGAATTTTTGGTTATTTTAGCTTCTTTTTATAAATATTCTATCTTCCTTTTTCTTACATTGTCTTATTTTCCAATATTGAAAAAAAAAAGAAAAAGAAAGAAAAAAATATAAAATATAAAATTAGAAAAATTAGAAAAATAAAAACCAAATTAGAAAATTAAAAATTAAATAAAAAATTAAAAAATTAAAAAACCCACAAAAATCTTTGCTTGCTTGCTTAGTGTGAACACTTCACAATTACTTGCGCACATTTATTTGAATTACCCTGTTTGCTCCCTGTGTTCGAACTCTCTGCATACTTGTCCCTATACATCATTTGTGCAGAGTTAAAAATAAATTTTAAATCCACATTTATTTCTAATCATTGATCTTTAGTGTGGGTTAATTGTTGACTTTAGTCCAGATTTAGTATGGTCAACACACCGACTGAGTTCACGCTTTGTGTTGAACTTAAGACCACCTAATTTTGGCTAAATCAATTGGTCACAACTTTTGGACTCGGTCTTGTGGGCATATCGGACTTCCTTCAAGACTCCTTTGGGTACGTCTCCCTTTCGTCTCGTTTATGGCAAGCCCTGCCATTTACTTGTTGAGATTAGGCACAAGTTACTTTGGGCTGTCACTGATATATTATTGGATCCAGTGAGTATAGGTGATCAAAGGAAGGTAGAATTGGCAGCCCTGGAGGAGCTTAGAGATACAACCTTTTCGAGTAGCCTACATTATAAAGAGCGAGTGAAGATATGGCATGATTCTCATATCATCTATAAGCAGTTTGAGCCAAATCAGAGAGTATGGTTGTTTGATGCCAAACTTAGATTATTTTCCAGGGAAATTGCAGAGTAAGTGGAAAGGACCATACCTGGTCTGAAAGGTGCATGACAATGGTAGTATCGACATATCTGAAATGTCATCTGAGTCCACCTTTCGTGCAAATGGTCAGTGCCTCAAATTATATCTAGATCATGAGACGCTGATCGTTGACGTCGCCCCGAATCATTTTGCATGAGATGTGATCTTTGACTCACATCAGTTGCATCTCATTCCTTATTATCATTGTCTTCCACCTTGTATAGATCCAGATGTCCATATCATCTCATTCTTTAGTCTAACACCCCATCTGCATCTTTTGATTATGTTATACTTAGGGTACACTGTACCCTAAATATAGGGAGTGTCAGACTCTTAATTATTCTTTTGATTCTTTTTTCCTCTGTTTTGCTGCCTGTACTTAGGGATATTTTACCCTAAGTATAGGGGAGGTAAACCTTGTACATCCTTTCACTCGGTTTTCCCTTTATGTACAGTCTGCTATACTTAGGATTACTTGATCCTAAGTATAGGGGGGAAGACTGAGCCCTCTTCATTCTATTATTTGATTCGTCGACGTACGGCCTCGCAAAAATCGAGAAAATAGGGGAAAATGTTGTCGGACACAGAGCCAGACCTCGGTCAGGGAGTTGACCGAGCTCAACCAATGGAGGATTCTGGTTGGTCCACGTGGACCAACCAGAAAATTCCTTGGCAAAAAGTTTTATAATATAGAAAAAAATTAATAAACAATTTAATTAATTTTTTGTTATAAAATGAAAATTATTTCTTATTTTTTGAACTATTTTATAATGATTTTTATTTATTTTCTAGAGGTTTAAATTTACAAGTTCCCTTTTAAGGGCTATATATATAGGTATATTCATCTATATATTTTAATGTTTTATTTTTATTTTGTATATTAAATTTTATTATTTTTTATCATTTTATATATTAACAACTTAATTTTATACACTTAAATATATTTTTATTTTGTTTATCTGATGTATGATGTAACATTTAAATAAATAGATGTATTATTTGTATATGTATAAATATAGGCAATTCATCTATGTATTGTATATAAGTATTTTATTTTTGTGTTTTCTTTGTGTTTTTATTCCAGTTTTAATATACACATATATTATAAATAATATTTACACAATTATAAAAATTTAAAAGTATAAAAATAATGAATAATAAATAAAATGAATATTTTAATCAATACAAGTATACAATAGGGGTCCAGAACTCAACTTTCAAACCGTAACTCCGAAAAATATGAAACCACTTCATTAAATAGCTTATTAAAAGTTATATACAATTAAAGTGATTCTGATACATTTCGAGTTTTTATTTGAGAGATACAGGTCTGGGTAGTTTGGATTCTGGAAACTTATTTAGATCATATTTATTTGTACATTATTTTTATATGAAATCAATTTTATATGTTTCTATATCTAATTATCTATAACTTTTATGTTCAAAGCTTCTTTATTTCAAGTATAAAAAGTGGAACTAAAAATAACTTCCAAAATGAATAAAAAACGAATTAAAATAAAAGGGAATTTTTATTGTATTTTGGCCTTATCTCCCCCTACTTTATTCCTTGTCGACCTAGTCATCGAGATGCCTAGGTCTCGGGGTTTCAGGTCATAAAATATTTACAATATTTTATTATTATTCTTTTCTTTTCTTTATACTATATTTTTGGCATTAAAGAATGTATTTTATACAATATTTACACAATAATGCATGGATGATAAAATACCTAAATTAAGCCTATTTACACGCATTTACTAGTTTTTAAGGCCAAAATGATAGAATAAAGATGATGAAACGTAGATTCATCACCCTATGCGTGGTTATTTGACATGTGCATGAATTTTGTGGGCTTTTTGCATTGATGCCCCTGGATTTTTTATATGTGTTATTATTTAGTCTGAAAACTTTAGGTTATTTGCAGATAGGTCCCTACATTCAGTGTGAATTTTTTTAGATAAAATAATTATCAAATTTACTCCAAAAATTCCCCAAAAATTACCATAAGCTCCTACTTGTGTGTAATATTTTTGGTAATTTTTGTGACGCAATTTGCTTTTATTTGATATTTTCAAAAAAAACCCCTAAAAACATGTCTGTTTGTTTTGTAAAATACCAAAAAAAAATAAAAAAAACTCTAAAATACCTATAGAAAATTATGTTGTTTGTTTTTGTCTATTTTAACTTCAGTTCCATTTTTGTTCCATTATCTTCTATAAAACTCCTAAAAATCTTACAAAAATCATTAAAAATTCTAAAAAATAAAAAAATGCGATTTCAGACTCTATAATTAGGTCTTTTTATCTACTTTTTCATAAAAAATAGCCTCCAAGCCTTTCAGGAAATTTTAGCATTTTAATTTTGCCTTTAGGTCACAACTGAACAGGATGCTTCTGTTTTATTTTTATAAAATTATTTAAAAATATGAAAAACCCCATAAAATCAACAAAAACACTTGAATATTTTAAAAATATAAAAATATTTTTTATTTCGAATTTTTTGTTGTTTTTAGTCTTAATAAAATTTGTTGAAGTTTAATTTCCTTTATCTTTTTCTTCATTTTCTTATTAGAATATATATAAAAATATTGCAAATTTAAAAACCACAAAAATATGCCGTGTATTTCCTGATTCTCGACTACTTCATAGGCTTAGCTCATGCTCCTTATGTTCGACCCTGGTCGCTATACCATGTTAAATAAATAGCGGAGACTGCTACATTTGATTTTTGAGCTTGATAGTTTATTTCGTGGTTTTTTTTCTTGTTGAGCCCGGCTCGGGTGGTTGAGGTCGCAACAACCTTTGATATCACTTAGCCTTGATCGCCTAACTTCTCATCATCGGAAAATCCAACCCTCTACCACTTCAACTGAGTTGAGGAAAGTGTAAGGTACATGTGTCCAAGTTAGGTCACTATCGATAAGAGTCATGCGCGTGTTTTGAAATATTTTAGTTAGGTAGTTAAGATGACATAGGAACCTAGTCTTGTGGTCTCAAAGAATTAAGTCAAGTAGACCTGAAGCACCTCAATTTCAGTTCCTATAAGGTTCCCGTAATTAAGTGGATTAAGCTCTAACCAAGCTCCAATCGTCGGATTTTATTTAGACTAGTTCAGTTGTTACTATCAACCCGAAAAAATGCAAATGCAATGCCATGAAAAGAAAATCTTTTTTGTGAAATAATTTTCTGATTTTGAATTTTTAAGGATGTTTGAAAGAGTTATGCAAATTTTTATGCAATTTTGAAACTATTTCACATTTTTTATGGTTTTTAAAATTTTTGAAATTTTTAGTGGTTTTTTATAAAGGTTAGTGAAAGAAGTATATAAAATATTTACATTGTAGTGTGTACATATTTATAAGAATTAACTGGAGGATTTACACAAAGAATTTGCACCAATTAAGTTAGTTGTTATTTACATGTTTTATATACAAGGGTTTTGTAAAGGATTTTATTTGATACAATTATATACAAAGTTCTCAAAATAGTTTGAAAACAATTTTACAAAAATTTTGAAAACATTATTTTACACATTCCCAATGAATATCTAGAGCCATTCCACCAAGGGCTATATGAGGTTGATGGTTTGGATTTCTCTGATATTGATGAACCCTCATATGAGCCTTGTGTCCTCCCGTTTGATGACATTGATGGAATTTATGAGGACCAAGTATATGCTAGAATTACCCCTGCTTTCATCGATGTGTTTGTATTACTCCCTAGGGTTATTTGTGGGATGATGCAATAATTCTAGGAACTCGATTTCACTTCTTGATTGTGCATTCGATTTGTCGGATGATGCAATAATTCTAGGAACTCGGTTTCACTTCTTGATTGTGCATTCGATTTGTCGGATCACATGACCGCATCCTCTGAGTTTTCTCTCCTTGACAACCCTCACAAGGATGGGCATGCTTTGGGATATTGGATGATGTCTTTAATTTCTCCACATTATGTGCATCAGATATCTGTTTTCATTGTGAGTCTCATGATCCCGACCCTGCATATCTTTTATGATGATGATTGATGTGGAGGATTTCTTCACTGGTCCTTCTTTCTCCACGTTTGAATGTATCGTCTTTATCTGCATACTCCATTTTGACTACAAGATGATGCTTCCTTTGATTCTATCGATTCCCATTATAGATATCTACTCTATTTGACCGATAGTTGACACCCACATGTTGCATATTCAGGTGTTTTAACATTTTTTAAGTTTGTTGTGGTTCTCACACTTAGACCACAACATGAGTAGGACATTAGCTTTAGCGATGTTGTCCTAAACCTTGATATAGTGTTATCCTAGCTTTTGTGCCCATCTAGGGGCATAAAACCTAGTGCTTGTTGAGAGGCACCTCAACATTTTCCACCTATTATATATGCGTGTTTCGTCCTTTTATTCCTTCATTCTTCTGTTTGTCGTCTCACACCCCAGGTGCTTCTTAGGATATTTGTGGTTGTACTTAGGATTCACTTTATCCTATGTATAGGGGGTATATGCACAGTGTTTTCATATTCGTTATGTTTCATCACTCCTGTCGTTGCTTATACTTAGGGACCTCTAACCGTAAGTATAGGGGGAGTGATGTGTTCATTCCTACTTTGTAATTTTAAATTTCATTCTTTGATCTATCACTTGTCTCCTAACTTGTGTATATTATGTTCTATACTTACGGCATCTTTACCCTAAGTATTGTGGGGACAAGCCGAGCCATTCATTTAGTATTTTCTAACCCTCGATCATTCATAATTTGTGTACAGTATTTTCTACTTTGGATTAGTTGATTCTAAGTATACGAGGGACAATCGACTTCTCATAATTCCATTGAATCATTGTAGTATAGATTCTTTTATATGTAGCACAAGTTATGACTTTTTTTTTGCTCTTTTATTATTATGAGGACATAGTTTGAGCTAAGTATATGCAGGTCCATATATATTGCATATATATGTTATCCATAACTTGCGCTTTAGTATTTGTCAATAATATGTCTAATATACTACATTGGGTAAGGGTATATAATATATAAATCTATAAAGAATAAACTCTTGTAAATATGTATAAATGTTTTTCAAAAAATATCTATAAAAATATGGTTTTAAAACTATTTTGCATAATGAACTGGAAAATAGTTGTAAAATGTTTTGAAAAATCTTTTGAAAACCTTTGAAAACTCTTTGGAAAATATTTTCAAAGCATTTGAAAATAAGTGCTTTCTAAATGCATGTAAAAGTTTGTAAAATTATTTGTAAAAATGTTTTCCAAAAATTCTTTATAAATTTATTTGCAAAGTAAGTTTTAAAATGTTTGACAAATGTTTGCGAAAATGTTTTCAATTATTTTGAAAATCCTGTATATAATATCATCGTAAAAATTTTCAATTAAAACATGTACATACTATGTAAAATCCTATATAAATTTGTATAAAAACCTGTATATATATGGCATGAAATTATTTTTAATATGTGTAAAATCCTTGTGATTTCACTAGTTCTTTTGTTTCTAAAAAATTATAAAAATCTGCAACGTTTCAAAAAGTATCCTTAAATTGGAAAATGTTTCCAAAACTCCATAAAATTTGCAAAACTTTTTGAAAATTCCATAAAAAGTTCAAATAAGAAAATGTTTTCACAAAAAAATTTTTATTGCATTGCACAAGCATTTTTTGAATAATGTGTTAATTAAACAAGTGTAAGTAAAAAATAAAGATTGGAGCTTCGTCTAGACCTTAATACACTTAATTTCATAGGAACCTTATACGAACCGGAAATAAGACTTTTCAGGTCAATGTGACTTAATTCTTTGACTCCACAAGATTATGTTCACATGTCATCTTGAATAGCCTAAGTAGAGTATTACAAAGCACACACACAACTTTTGTGATAATGACCTAACTTGGACAGCAGACTCTACACTTTTTTCAACTCTGAGGAGATGGTGAGGGCATGAATCTTTAGCATGAGTAAGCATACCTACATAAACTTATGTCGCTCCAATAGGTGGCCACTGCTCCCAATCTGGTCTAGTGCCATGGACATCTAAAGATATGGCATTGTGGGTTGCAATAAATCTTCAAAAGTGGGAAGGTTTATTGGCTCAAGTAGAAAATTCCTTATGTAAATGTTGTTGTATATAGTAAAAAAATGTGCAAAATGAAAAACTCCAAAAAAAAGAATAGATGGGCAAAAGTCAATGAAAAATTGACCAATCTCCATTTCATCACCTTTATTCTTCTATTTTGGCCTTAGATCCCTAGTTAAATGCATGTATATATCATTATGATACAAAAAAACATTCATTATTTTTAGTTACTATATAAAATACTATAATTAATGCCAAAATAAAAGAATAAAAGAAGAAAAAAAGAAATGAAATACCGAATGTATTGAATGACCCTAAGCTTCGAGACTAAGTCAAGAATCGATTTGGTCGACTAGGAATAAAGTATGGGGAGATAAGGGCCAAAAACAATAATAAAAACCTTAATTTGTTTTTCCTAACAATTGAGTTTCGGGATGTATTTTAATCTTTTTTTTATACTTACAATAAATAAACTTTTTACAAGAATATTGTAGATAAAAATATAAGGAAAAATACAAAAATGATTTCACGGAAAAATAATGCACAGTATGCCCGAGACTCACAAAATAAAAAGTCAAAATAAAAACTTCATAGACTTGTATCTTCTCCATATTGTATCAAAATGAACTAAAATCACTTTAATTGTATATAACTTTTAATTAGCTATTTAATGGAGGTGGTTTCATCTAATTTGAAGTTAAGATGCAAAAGTTAGGTTTTGGGCCCATATTGTGCAATATAGTTGCAGATTTTATTCAATATAATTTTTTTCTGTATTTTTCAAATTAGTTTATTTTTGTAAAATTGTTAATATTATTTGATACATATGTACATAATTGAATTAAAATAAAATCATCAAAATAAAATTAGAATAAATAATACATATAAATACATAGATAAAATATACCTATACATATCTACAATATATATACTTAATTAATTATGTATACAAATGAACTCATAAAAATATAACAAAAATACCCTGTTGTATATAAAAAATATCAGAAATATATAAAATACTTTATAAACTAATAAATAATAAAATACAAATTAAAACTAAAATACATATAATACAAGTCTAATTGCCTATATATACGGATGTAAATTGTAACATGTAATAAATCAGCTCGAATTACTAAATAAAATTAAAAATATTATTATTTTATAAACAAAATTTCATTAGTTCATTTATTATTTTGTATTCATTTTCCAAGGTATTTTGCACCCTGGAATTATCTGATTGGTCCACGTAGACCAACCAAATCATGGCGTTTGTTGGCCTTTGGCCAACTGTACATCTCCCCTTCCGACTTCTGCCAGAATTCGTGAACCACCTATTTTCTCCCCCTTCTACATGCCTCCACCATGTCCCTTCTCCCTCGAGCCCTTCCATCCCTCTACTCTCTGATCTTCCATGATCTTCGTTGACCCATCTCCCATTGCCATCTCTTCTCTCTTTGTACGCCACACCACCTCAAACTTGTCATGTCACCACTGTATATAACCACCCCCTCTTCGACATTTTTGGGTAAGTTTCCTTTTTACCCGGACTTAGCCCCTCGAACCACCTTTGTGGTGTTGCTTCTCGTGACAGGAGCTATTTGCCATGGTCCATAGCGAGGAGGTATGACGTAGAAGGTGTTCCCAGCCATCGCCGGAGGTGACTCTAGGTGATCTAACGTTCTTGTCCTTCGGCCAAGTTGAGGTTCTTTTCTTCACCTATTAGGTAATTTTTATTTCTATTTTTTAATGTCGCATCTTAGTTCACATTTTGATTGTTGTTTTAGATTAGATTAGGTCGATCTAGCTTGTAAGAGCTTTAGAAGCTTCGGCCATTGTGCCTCACCGTGCCTCCTTGTTTCAACCAACACTATTCACCTTACTACCTCGCTCCTTCATTTCTCCATCTATCTCCCCTCACCAGCCACCTAGATCAACTGTTGATCTGGAAACCGAAGTCCAACTCCAACACCCTCTGCCAGACTTTGTCACCCTCATCATTTCACCCTCGACCTTCTCCAATAAAGGCCCAAATTGCCTCTCCTGGTGTTCGTCTTCATTTATCTATAGGTCCAATGTTTGGAAGATCCCTTTTGTTGGCTAATCGCACCAAGAACACGCCCTAGGTCTTCCTCAGAACTCTCGATCTCTAGAGCCCAATCAGTGGGCTCCTAGCACATTAGAAGGCTCTAGGAGCTGCGGAACGACGACGTGAGTGTAAGGAGATGAACATCAGGGCTTCAGGTGCCTGGAGACACACATCATCAGATTCAAACCTGCCATGGGTGTGTTCTTCCTGGTCCATCCCCTACTGTTAGATCAAGAACATAGCTCCAGGAGGAGCAGGTGACATCTGACCATGGAGAAGCTTAACCGTTGGATCTTATCTGAGATCTAATCCCAGACATAGAAGAAGAAGCGGTAGCATGCCATCCAGAGTTGCCACACGTCTAAGTGAATAATAGAGAGCCACTGGATCACACCATTTTGGGGATTGCATATATACCCCCACCCTTTATTTTATTATCATTTAGTCTTGTAAATATTTAAACCCGCTTAATATTTTGGGTAAAAATTACAAAAGACCATCGAACTTTTGTGATATTAATTTTAAGTCCTTGCTAGCTTAGCTCACAAAGCCCCCTACGTGAGATGGGCATTTTGCATATTTAGCCTGGTGGTTTTTGTAATTAGAGTTTAATATTAAAATTTTGAATTCAGTACCAAGTGTCTGGTATTCTTGTATGCACCCCTTGCATTTATTTTTAATTGCAGAAATACCCCTACCAATTGCTTGTATTTTTATTTTTGCATTCCCTTTTATTAAAAATAGCTCATGCGCTCATTTAATTTTGGGGAAATTATTTTAAGTACCTTAAGTCATGCTTGTTCATGTTATGTCTTGGGATTTAACATTTATTGGATATTCCTATTTATTAAATTTAGTTTAGGTGATATTTATTCAATGTCTAACTTAAACATTCCTAAAAAATGATAAAACCCTTTCTAAAAATTCCAAAAAAATAATTAATGTTTATTACCTTATTTTATAACTCCACGCAAAAAAATACAAAATAGTAACAGAAGAAAATCCTAGAAATCAAAAACCTCTTATAACTCTAAAAAATTGCAAAATATTTTTGAAAAAATAAAAAATATTAATTGTTGTTATATATATATATATCTACATATTAAATTGATTTGGGGAAGTTTTAATAGCATTTCCTATTCTAAGTCTCCAATCTATTCGATCTATTTTAAAAAGTCGCTGATTTTGTATATTTTGGGATTTAAAAATACCTAAAAACTAGCAAAAAATCTTAAAAAATCACAAAAACATAAGAAGAATATAAAAAAAACACAAAAGTACTTTACTTTGTAAATTTTCATTATATATAGCTATAATTATAATTATAATACCCTATAATATATAATACACCTATATATAGTTACATATAATTACTATTACTATTAGTTATTATAAATACCTACTAATTATTTTAAATCCCATCAAACAAATAAAAAGGATCGTTCTTTAAGTATTTTTCTTATTTTTATATATTTATTATATATTTTATATTACATATCTCATATATTATAAATATTATATATATATGTATAGTTACATATATACCTATATGATAAACCCGAAAAATCGAGCGGTCGTATTGATCCACAAGGCGGATCAACAGTTGATGCGTTGACCACTCAACAATCCCGGCTAAGTCAACAATTAGCCCACAACAAGTAAATCAAGCAATGAAAGTAAATGTGCGGAGTTAAAATTTATTGTAACTCTACAAAAAAGGTATGTATAGGTGCAAGTATGTGTAGAGTGTCGAACATAGGTAACAAGCAGGATAGATCTAAAAATAAGTGATCAAGTTTGAATGTGATCAAATGCCTACAAGTATGCTAATTTTTATGGGTTTTTAATTTTTAATTTTTTTATATTTTTACTTTTATTAATTTTATATTTTGATTTTTAATTTTCTGATTTTGTATTTTCTTTTTGTATTTTATATTTTTTTATATTTTATTTTCTTTTAATAACGCAATTAGACAATATAGGAAAATGGAGATAAGGTATTTAAAAAAAGAGGTAAAAATAGTCAAACTTCAGGAAATGAAATATTTTTGGACTTTTTATATTTTTTAGATGTTTGCGTGATTTTTCTAAATTCTTCCTAATTTTTGTTTGGTATTTTTGAAGTCAAAAATACTGAAAACAATGAATAAACTAACAGACTGAAATTAAATTGAGGATGAAAAATATTAAACAGAGTTCAAAAATCCTCAAACTTATTTTAAATTGAATATAATAAATTAGAGAAAATTCAGAGATCAAAATTATATTTTTAGGATTTTTCTGGAGTTTTTGATATTTTTATGAAGTTTTTAAGATTTTTGCTATTTTTATGGGTTTTCTTATGAATTTTTTAGTGATTTTTGGAATGAAGTTAAAACACATAGGAACATACAAAATATATATTTTGGGGGAATTTTTCAAGGAGCTTTGATAATTTTTATGTATTTTCTAATGCAGACAAAGCTGAGAATGCATGTTTTTGAATTTTTATAAATATAAAAATGCAATAAAAATGCAAGGCAAAAATATGGCTTGAAAGAGCAACTAAAAATGAGCTTAAGTTATTTTTTAGGAAATTTTTCTAATTTTATGGATGCATGAAAAAAATAGAGACAACAAATAGAAAAAATCAACATTAGTAGGGGCATATATGTAATAATCCAGAACTCCAGGGGCCACAGTGCAAATTTTATACAAAATTTATAACTAATTAACAAGGTTCCAGGACCAAATGTAGATAGCCAAACATGCAAGGATACACCTACAAAATTCCCTGCCCCGTACGTGACTAGCACGTGTCTGGCGCGGACTTAAACACAAATATCAAAAACTCGAGATGGTTCCTTGAAATTTCACCAAAAATATTACACTTAATAAAAAGGTTCCTGGACTAAACAGAAATAACTAAACCTACAGAGGGTCCTTGCATAATGTCCACCACCCCACGTGCACAAGTCACGTGAGGTGACGTAGACAAGGACCTATGTGCAAATAAAGAAAGTTCGAGGGTCTGGTTGCAAATATTAAAAAACGTTTCAACATTAGAGGAAAGATTTAATACTAATTAATAAATACAAAAATCACTGTGGTTAAAGATGCAAAATGCCCAAGCAGGCGAGATCCAACGACTGACGTCCTTCACTTATCCGCGTGGCTCTTCAAGGACGGCCGAAGACGGTTCGCTGATGACGGCCCAGATTAGATCCTCCAAGGCTGATCGGACGGTGGTGACGTGTGAGGATCCAACGGTGAGCATGTGATCTGGGGTGCCAGCCTGATCCAACGGTGCTGGAGGGCAGAGGAAAAACAGGGAAGCAATGCCAGCGAGGCGAGCATCCCCGAGCTCGATCTCCGTCCTCCAACCTTCTTTGGGCACCAAAATTGGCTGGTAGGCTCCTGGGACGGTCCTCTAGCTCCTAGATGCTCCAAAACACTCCGACGGTGGTCGGAGCTTGCAGGAGGAGGAGGCGGAGCTGGGGAGCTCCTAGATCCTCCGGTGAGGTTCAAAAGTGAGCCCCAGGCTCTCATTGGTATCTCTGGACCTGCAAGAAGAGTGAGAGGGTCGAGGGAAAAGTGCCTCGACCCTGCAGAGGCGAAATGGACACTTGGACGGTGAAAAGGGAGTCGTGGCCGGAGCGAGCTCCGGCGATGTGGTCTACGGGCGAATCGATGGTCGGAGTGCGAAGATAAATCGGTGGATCTGATCCTAAGACTACAGGGAACAAAAAGAGGAAAAGAAAGTAAAGAAAAACAAAGTTCCTCGAAGGTGAATCACCTGAGGAAGGGGAAACCTCGACGGCGTGCTTGCCGGAGGTGGTGGAGCCGCCTCAGGCCCTCCTCGACTCTCCTGACGAAAGGGCAATGGAGCTGTCTCCTCCAGCTACCCGGAGAGCATGAAAGGGAGGAGAATGGTGGACCAAAAGGGGTTCAAAATTCAAATGAAAATCAGGGGTTCTATTTGAAGGGTTGACAAAGTGGCTCCATAGATCGAGGGATAAAGGGCGAGACAACGATCCTCGGCCCTAGGAAAGACTAGGGTGTGAAAGAGGGATGCACGAGGTACGAAAGTCGTGAACGGTGTATCGTGAAATAGTGCAAGGTTCGATCTCGAAAAAATCAAGAAAATGGGTCAAAAACGAGGTTCTGACAATGCTACAAGGCAAAGGATAACCAGTTGACCGATATCAATGCTGACCGCCTCCTGGCTGGTCCATGTGGACCAACCAGGAAAAAGCCCCTGAAAAATATTTTAAAATCCATTTGAAAATAGTAAATGAATTTATTATTTTTAGGTTATAAAATAATAAATGTTTATTATTTTGTAAAGTATTTTATTCTGATTTTTATTTATTTTTTTGAGATTTAAAAATTACATGTTGCCTTTTAAGGGTTATATAGGTATACATATCTATATATTTTAATATTTATTTTTATTTTTTATATTTAATTTTATTATTTCTATTTACTATTTTATATATTTATAGCTTATTTTTATATATTTAAATATATTTTTATTTTATTTTTCTGAGGTAGAATATACACTTAATAAAATAGAAGTTTTGATTATATAGGTATGTGTAAGGTATTATACCTATGTCTTATATAAAGGTATTTAATTTGTGTTTTTTCTTCAAGTTTTATTCTGATTTTAATGTACACATATATTATAAATAGTATTTACATAATTATAAAAATAAGAAATTATAAAAATAATGAATAATTAATAAAATGAATATTTTAATATGTACAAGTATATAATAGGGGTCTAAAACTCAGATTTCAAACCGTAGCTCCACAAAATGTGAAACCACCTTCATTAAATAGCTTATTAAAAATTATATACAATTAAAGGTGATTTTGATGCATTTCGGGTTTTTATTTGAGAGATACAGGTCTGGGAAGTTGGGATTCTGGAATTTTATTCAGATCATAACTTTTATCTGTACATTATTTTTATATGAAATCAATTTTGTATTTTTCTGTATTTAATTATCTACAACTTTTATGTACAAAGTTTCTTTATTTGGTATAAAAAGTGAAACTAAAAATAGGTCCCAAAATGAATAAAGAATGAATTAAAATAACATGTATTTTTATTGTATTCTGACCCTTATCTCCACCTACTTTATTCCTTGTCGACCTAGTCATTCAGATGCCTAGGTCTCGGGGTTTCGGGTCATAAAATATTTACAATATTTTATTATTTTTCTTTTCTTTTCTTTATTCTATAATTTTGGCTTTAAAAATAGTATTTTATACACTTTTTAAATACACATGCATGAATGCTAAAATGCAGGAATTAAGGGTATTTACAATAATTTACCAGGGTTTTTGAGGCCAAAATGATAGAATAAAGATGATGAAATGTGGATTCATCATCCCCTTATACTTGCCATTGCTAGTCCCTAGCAAACACTTATGCAATAAGTGCATAAAGAAAAACAAAGAAAAGAAAAAGAAAAGAGATGGATTAAGCTTAATTGTCAAACTTGTCTTCGCAAAATCAAAGTTTGGAGCTTAAGTTGGACCTTTGGATTTTTAGTGCGGGCGGAACCTTAATGGGAGTCGGATTTGAAATCCAACAGCCTTAGAAAATTCCAAAACTCTGCTCAAGTCTCCTCAATAGACAGGTCAGAAATATTTCAACTCATACGCAAACCCTTACGACTATGAATCTGACTCGTGCAGTGTAAGTGATGGTAGCTCTCCCCAACTGAAATGATAAAGAGACTGACTTCTCCAGTATGACAAACCAATGATTCCCCAATCCAATAACTCCTTCCTCGAGGAGCGGGTATTACCTTCTAAGTTCAAGTGGCAACCAGCTCAAGAGGAGGGGGTGAAGAGAAGAATGGACGGTAGCCAGTGTAGCTACCTATCCTAGGATGCAAGACCAATGTAATCAAGTCATCCAGCTGTAGGCTCACATAATTTGACTTTGAAGCTCAAGCTTGCTTATTGACTATACAACATATTCACATACTTTTGCAGGCATTTTATTTTTTTTCAAGCCCGTCCACTTCTTTTTTTTGAATACTATATACAGCGGCATTTACATAGGGAGTTTTTCCTCATGAGCCAGTAGACTGTCCCTCTTTTGAAGCTTTATTGCAACCCACACTCTCCTGTCTTTAGGATTCCTCATAACTGGACGGGTTGGGGTGCACTTCCCTCCCTAGAGGAGGACAAATGTTTCCACTTGTGTGCGTCTCATACCGGCAAATCCAACCCCCTCACCACTCCAACTGAGTTGAGCCATGTGAAAGGCGCAGGTGTCCAAGTTAGGTCATTATCAACAAGAGTCGTGCGTGTGTTCCGAAATACTCTACTTAGGCAGTCAAGAATACATTGAACCAAGTCTCGTAATCCTCAAAGAATTAAGTCAACTAGACCTAAAGTACATCAATTCTAGTTCCTATAAGGTTCATGTTAATTAGGTAGATTTTAAGGTCCAATCAAGCTCCAATCTCCAGATTTTACTTAGACTCTTTCAACTATCAAACTCAATCCGAAAAATGCTAATGCTATGCAAATGCGATGCAGAATGCAGAAAATATTTTTGTTATGCAATTTTCAAGATTTTGAACTTTTTATGGATTTTTGTAAAAATGACGCATATGCATTTTTCAAAAAGATTTTTCGAATGTTTTTGGTATTTTAATTTTGCAAATGTTTTTGGGATTTTTGAAAACAAAAAGATTTTGGATAAAAACTAGGTTAAAATATTTACATGAGGATGCATCTTATATTTACAAGAAGTGGATTTTAAGAATTTACAAGGGTAAGTGGTCAGTTTTATACATATATAATAAAGAATTTTAGGTGTGATGTATGTATTCCTCAAACTTATTTGAAAAAGTTTTTTCAAACAATTTTTGAAAACTATAGTCCAAAATAATTTTTACAAACAATTTTACAAACATGTACACACATTTGAAAATCATTTTGCAAAGGTTTTTGAAACAGTATAGATAGATTTTCAAAATATTTTTACAATCATTTTTCAAAATATTTGCAAACAATTTTTCAAACATTTTATTTCACACAAAGAAAATAAACTTTACAAACCAAAATTTTTTTACAAAGGTTGAAAACATGTAACAAAACGTTTTCCAAATAGTTTTTAAAAGATTTTCGCAAAGATTTTCAAACTATTTTTCAAACATTTTTAAAAAATATTTTCACTTGATTTATTAATCAGTAAATACAAAAAGAATTTGAGGAATATGAAAATCTTTTTATTAAGGTTTTTAATGGATTTTTAGGCATAATTATATACACAATATATACGACCCCCCTATACTTAGCTTGAGCTATGTCCTCAGAGATCGGAGAGAAGAGAAGACATAACGCGTACTGATTATAGGAAAATCTAAAGAATAAACGAATAAAGGAAGAAATGAATGAATCAATGAATGAGAAGTTGACCATCCCCCCTATACTTAGGATCAGATAATCCTATGTATAGCAGACTGTACACAAAGCAGGGAGGATCAAGGGTGGGAATGAACAGATCATACTCAGATTGTCTCCCCCTATACTTAGGGTAAGATATCCCTAAGTATAGACATGAAGAGGAGACAATAGAGAGGATCAAAGAATAGAGAAACTCGGTGTGCACACCCCCCTATACTTAAGACAAAGTACGTCCTAAGTATAGAAGACTGTCTACAAGAGACGACACCTTTTTGATAGATAAAGAAGATAGAAAAGGAAAAGAAGAAAAGAGATGAAAATGGAAACGAGATCACAGCTTAGTGTATGCACCCCCCTATACTTAGGACAAAGTACATCCTAAGTATAGCAAAATCATAAGATGAGGATAGGGTGGCATACATACGGGAGAATGAATGATATGAACATATGGATCTATACAGTGGAAGATGGAAGTGACAATCATGTATGAGGTACAAGTGATATGAGTCAAAGGGCACACCTTATACCAGATGAATGGGGGCAATGTCAACGATCGGTGGATCATGATCTAGATATAGTTTCAGGCGCTGACCGTTAACTCGGAAAGTAGAAGAAGATGACAACTCAGATATATCAATACTGCCATTGTTATGTACCTTCCTGACCACATACGGACCTTTCCATTTACTCTGTAATTTCCTTGGGAATTCAGCCTAGAATCAAACAACTATACATGTTGATCGGGCTCAAACTGTTTATGGCTGATATGATTATCGTGCCATGTTTTCACTTTTTCCTTGTACTGTAGGCTGCTAGAAAAGGCTGTATCTCTCAATTCTTCCAGGGCTGCCAACTCTGCTTTCCTCTACTCTCTTATACTCTCGGGATCCAATAATAACACTGTAACTGCCCATAGTGACTTGTGCTTGATTTCGACTGGTAAATGACATGGCTTGCCATAGACGAGACGAAAGGGAGATGTCCCTAATGGTGTCTTGAAGGAAGTCTGATAGGCCCACAAGACCGAGTCCAAAAGCTGTGACCAATCCTTTCGGTCTGGGCAGACTACCTTCTGTAAAATAGTTTTGATCTCCATGTTCGATACTTCAGCCAGACCATTAGTCTGAGGGTGATATGGCGTGGCAATACGATGGTGAATGTTGAACTCGTCGACGAGGGCTTTTACCTTTTCGTTAATAAAGTGAGACCCCCCGTCTGAAATCAGAACTCTAGGTGCCCAGGATCGTGAAATGATATTTGTCCTCAAAAACTGACACAGTCTTAGCATCTGCGGCTCGGGCAGGGATGGCCTCAGCCCAACAACTCACATAATCTACAGCAAGCAGAATATACTCAAACCCCTGACTCTTAGGAAATGGGCCCATGAAATCAATACCCCATGCTAAAAAACCTCACAAAAGTGAATGGGCTGCATGGGAAGCATATCTCTCTGTCCGCAAGTACCCATCTTCTAACAGTCAGTACATGTCTTCATGAATTCATTGGAATCCTTGAAGAGAGTAGGCCACCAAAGGTCGGACTGGAGCACCTTCTACGTTGTCCGTCTCCTAGAAGGATGTCCTCCTGCCTCAAGCTTGTGGCAGTAGGTGAGGATGCTATGCTGCTCTTCTTGAGGAATGCACCTCCTCCAGATGTTATCCCCTCCTTCATGATAAAGGATAGGTTCCTCCCAATGGTATGGCTTGGCTTTCGCCTGGGCCAACCTTGTGGAATCATCATGGCGACAGGATAGTTCACAATGTCAGCGTACCATGGAAGCAAGGTGATAGCGAGTATCGCCTCATCTGGAAATGTATCTGTAATAGGTGCGTTGGGATCAGCTTCCTCCAGGTTCTCTAAGCGGGAGAGGTGATCCACCACCACATTCTTAACTCCAGGTTTATCCTTAATCTCAATATCAAACTCCTAGAGCAGAAGGATCCATCTGGTAAGGCGAGCTTTGGCATCCTTCTTTGCCATTAGGCACCGGATGGCGATGTGTTCTATATAGATAGTCACTTTTGATCCCAAAATATATGATGTGTACTTATCCAAAGCAAAGACTATGGCTAGCATCTCCTTCTCAGTCACGGTGTAATTCTGTTGAGCGGGCATCCAAAATCCGGCTAGCGTAATGAATGGCATACGACAATCCATCCCTCCTCTGTCCAGGCACAGCCCCTACGGCAAAATCAGAAGCATCCATCATGATCTCAAATGGGAGAGACCGATCGGGGGGCTGAAGGACAGGAGCCGTGACAACCATATTCTTGAGAGTCTCAAAAGATGCAAGACACTTATCATCGACAATGAAATCGGTGTCTTTTGTCAGCAAATCAGTAAGCTGTCGGGCAATACGATTGAACTCCTGAATGAACCATCGGTACAAACCGACATGCCCTAGAAAAGACCGTAATTGACGAAGATTAGATGGTGGATTGAGTTTTCTAATGACATCCACCTTGGCCGGATCAACCTCCGTGCCTCTGTTGGAGATGATATGACCTAGGACCGTCCCTTGAGTCACCATGAAGTGACTCTTCTACAAAGACAAGAAAAGATTGACCTCTATGCAGCGCTGAAGCACACGGTCTAAGTAGTCAAGACAAGCATCAAACACACTAGCCTCTCGATAACCCGATCAATAAATGGCAGTGGGAAATGATCCTTCTTGGTGGCCTCATTCAATCGTCTATAGCCACACAGACCCTACAAGAAGTGGGTACCCGGGTATCTATCTCCTCTCCAGACTCGCTCACAACTGTAGTGATACTCATCTTCGTGGGTACCACATGTAATTGACTAACCCACTTGGAGTCGGAGATGGGGTAGATAAAATCAGCGCTCCACCATTTTGATATTTCCTTCATGACCACATCTCAAAAATTCGGGTTCAGCCATCACTGGAACTCACACGAGGGCTTAGCGTCCTCTTCAAGGTAGATATGGTGGGAGCACAGAGCCGGACTAATCCCTTGGAGATCAGCTATACTCCATCCTATCACCTTGCAGTTTCTTTTAAGAACCTCCATCAAACGAGATTCTTGCTCTCCAATCAAATCTGCTGAGATAATGACTGGATTCATATTGGCTCACCCGTAAGGAATCTATACTTCAGCGACTGCGGCAAGGGCTTCAATTCTGGAAAACTGGGAGCTGGCAAATCTGGCTTCTGATATGTTTGTGTGAAGGCTACTACGAGAACTCTTGCTGTGCATAAAAATCTGACGAAGGGAACCCTGTTGGTATCTCTGTGAACTGTGCTAGCTCACTCTCCGTCCTAGCTGTCGGCTCAGAAGGAATCAGACATGACAAGTAATCATCAATATCATCCCAATCAATGTCTGAATCCGAGGGATCTGAACTAGAAGAACATGAATGAAATTATGCTTCGCCACTCATCCCACAACTACCGGCCTCTAATGTATCCTCTGTTAGGGGTGTGCTATCCAAACTCTCGACTGCCATAAAATGTAAGTACGCTGAATCTAAGGGCAAGGCGCGGGCTTGTGCTACTGGATCTGTCCAAATGGCTTTATCATCGGTCATCACAAAATCACACTCCTGATGAACGTCTCGCTCAGCCTCTATCATCTGCTTTGTATCACTGAACTGCTCTGAGCATGCTGATTCTCTTGCTGTTGTCTCATCGATCATCTCTATTTGTATACTTCTGCCCTCTACGCGAAAGTACACCTTCCCACTATCATGGTCAGTCACCTCCTTGGCAGTGGCCAAGAATGGGCATCCAAGTATGATGGGGGTATCTGTTACCGACTCAGGGATCTCCATGTCCAGTACAACAAAGTCCACGGGAAATTTCAGGCCCTGAATGGTAACGACCATGTATCTCATCAACCCCTTCGGCCTCTTAATCAACCTATCAGCAAATTGAAGGACTGTCCTGCTCTGATTGAGAGGGCCAAACTCGAATCAGTCGAGTAAGGCTACTGGAAGGAGGTTGATAGAAGAGCTATTGTCTAATAGAGTACGATCGAACTGCTACTCCTGAATCTCTGACATAGCGAGTGCCTACATCAGGTCTCTTGGTTGGCAATCGGTTCTGAATGGCAAATCATGTGGAATGGGTGAGCACATGGATCTCATCTCTGTGGTTCCTCCTCTTCCTGCGGACTGTAGTATTCTCTCTCAAGTTCTTTTGAAAGAGGGGGATGTGCTCAAGTTCCTCCTGTAGAGTCAGCTGAATCTGAAATCTATCAATCATCTGGTTGCTGAACTCTAACTGGTGAGTCTTTTTTGGATTTTTCTCTTTTATTCCCCTTCGCCAAGCGGAGTGCTTGAGGGAAGGGGATGGTAGGGGCCTCCTTAGATGGAGGACTAGGAAGAGGTTCCTGTGCCTGTGAAGGAATGGAATCCATACAAATATCATCATGCAACACATATGGACTCGAAGTGGATGAAGAACCTTTTCCTTTATTCATTTTTTTGTTCTTTTTCTTGTTACCACAGTCCTGAGATACAAAAGGTGGCAACACAACAGGTGGAAGCTCAACAAAAGTAGAAGTGATGGCCTCAGTACCACCCACGGTGTTTGACTTCACGGCATCAGCACCGCTCTCTAGCTCAGCATCAAGTAAAATGGTGGCATCAGCTCCACCGTCTGCATCTGGTGTCACGATGGCCTCAGCACCGTCATCTGGATCTCCATCCTTGGTAGCATCAGCACCACCGTCATCAACATCATCTGCGACATCAGCATCGCTACTCTCCTCATCTGGCACTCCTGGTTCCTCGTGTGGTTGTCACTTAGATGAGGCACCGCCGGCTAGCATCCTATCGCTCCTAGTAGTCATGAAATCAGCATCACAAAAAGAAGACATGTCATTCAGAAAGTCACTGGGAGTGGTATCCTTTGTAGACTGTACCTTCTCAGATTTCCTCTTCAAATTGTTTGGATTAGGCTCAATTTGTACCGGTATGGCGGCCTTTCCCTTGATGATATCCCTCATCTCCTGCCAGAACTCATCCATCTCCCGTCGGAAGGATGCTTGCTGTTTAGAAAGAAAGCGGGCGAGGTCATCAAGGGTTGGGTTCTCGAAGGTAGGTGCTTGAGAACCGGAAGTGTTCCCCTGCTAGAAACGAGGTTGATGCTGCTGTGAATAATGAGGGGGAGGCTGGGAGTATGTCTGGTGAGGTTGTTGATGCTGCCTCCACTACTATCCCTGATAAGAGGGACGAGGACCCTGCTGGTACTACTGGTGGGAGTAATGGGGTTGTTGCTGCTGGATGTTCTGAGTTCCAAAGCGGAAGGCTACTGTTCGGATGAGGTGCCACCAGTGGTCCAACGGAATCCAGGGTGATCACGACGAATCATGGGCTACTGTGTGTACCGGTCATACCATATCCCATTGGCTTCCATCAATGGCTCCTCCTCGACGGGTGATGGAGGAAGAACTGCCAGTGGCTGATCCGGCTGGTAGAAAACCATCTGAGTGTCTTAAGATGGTGGCGGCAATGGGTAGTGCTGTAACTGCTGGACCGGCTCTGCCTGAATGTGGTGAACCTGGTGGCATGTGGCAGAAGATTGGGTGGAGCTGCTACTGTTGGGATCAACGCACAACCTGGGAGGTTGCTGAGTGGACGTCTGTGCCTCCTGAATGCATAGGATCTGCTTCTTCAGGTCACTCATGGTCTTAGTTAACCGGTCCATCTGTGCAAGACCTTGACTTTGCTTCTTCTCAAGGACCTCGATGCGGTCCAACTTCTTGCTAATGATTACCATGTTGGCTGTGGCGGATTCTTCCTGAGCTGCCGCTGTCGATGGTGTGTGGGTACCAGCATCGATGCGTGCAATCCTCTTATATCCAACTGCCTGTGGTGGGATCTTCGGCTGTGTGTAGACTCTGTCTTGGGCCATGACTGTCGAGTTCTCTGCCATTCCTTCATAGATCTCCCAAACTGCATCTTTACCCTTGGAAAAATAGGATCCACCACAAGAGGCATTAACAAGCCCCTGCAGCTCTGGTGTCAGCACACAAAAGAAACTCTGAACCAGATTGGGCTTTGATATATCGTGATGTGGACACCGGTCAATTATCTCTATAAATCGATCCCAAGCCTCGCGGAACTACTCATTCAGGATCATAGTGAAGTTGCTGATCATAACTCGTGTTGCGTTGGTCCGACTGAGTGGATAGTACTTGTTCAAGTACTCGGTCCGGAGCTGTGCCCATGATGTGACATACCTCCAAGATACTTCAGACAATAGGCTGCTCTGTCAACTAATGAGAACGTGAAGGCAATCATCTTGATCGTGTCCTCGTCCGCAAATCTGTCATGGACAGTATTGTAAATCATCTCAAACTCCTACAGATGGAGATGAGACTCCTCGGTGGCTAGCCCATGAAACTTGGGAAACAACTGAATGGTCTGCGGGCGAAGCTCAAAGTTCCCGACAATGGGAGGAAGCTGGATCCATCGGTGGGTGAGGGTTGCAGCTGGGTTGTGCAACTACCTCATGGTCATCGGCGGCAGCCTCTTATGCTGAGGGTCTGCTCCTTCTTTGCCTTCTGCTTGGGGTATATCACCACCGCCCTCGGGTCTGTCATCTCTACCCTCTCGCATCTGCGCTAGCTCTCTCATAATGTCACCCATGAAGGCTCCCTGGTCTCTGATCTGTCTATGCATGGTCTCCAGGGAAGCTAACGGTGAATTGTTGATGGCAGCTTGATCATATATAAACGGAGGTGGTTCCTGCTCATCTGGGTGTTCCTCTCTGCTGGCCATATCTCAGGTCTCTGCAAAGGCAAAAGTACCCATCTCAGGTGTCGTCAAATGCTCAGAACTATGTGCTGCACTAAACTCTGAAACCACAGGACTGACTGAAGAAGGAGGGTGATTGAGGGGGAACAGGGTGGATGTGAACTCAGGCTCGGAGAGTGGGTATGGACTCCTCGAAGCTGACCTAGATGAATAGGAAGGAGTGCTCGATAGCGATGCCACCAGACGTGGCCTAAGGGATCTCCTTCCCATCATTTTGATCTGGGAAAAGTGAGGATGAGATCTGGAATGCAAACAAGATGTGAAAACAAACCCTCGGTTCACCTACACAATATTGGAGCTGAAGACCGTAAAGTCTCGGTCAATTATCTTTCAATTTTATTTTAGGTGATCAATCAATCTATCAGAGCGATTAAGCGAGCTGGTAGGAACCCGATGCTCCTAGCAGACTTTCCCAAACTAAGGATAGATCTTTCCCAGCTAGCATGAATTGCGGATCGTTTACCGGCTACCCGATCAATCCACTCTGTAAAGGACGTCACGGTCCGCTTTACCGATTACTGGAGAGATCCTCACTGGAGAACGATTAACCCTAGATCAGTAGTCTGAGAGGAGTTCAGGTATGGCTCTATCCTAGTGTGCGGGTAACTCTCTCGCTGCAGATAAATCAACCAAGGAGGGGGTTACTCTCCCCAAGACAAAATTTTTGATGAGGTGAGTTTTAAGGTCAAGTTTGCATTAGCAGGCCCATTTTTATGATTTTCACTTTTTTAGTCTTTTTCTGAATAAAAACAACGCCTAACGAATTTTCCAATTTCCTGAGTTATTTAAAGTCCAATAAAATGGGGGAGGAAGTCGGAAAAGTTGATGCGCAATCAAACACAATGATGTATGTAGAGATAGAAATGCGTACATTGCTCCAGCACTCTACATGCAGGGTGATCCGTGCATAAATTAAAGACAATTAAAACTACCTATATGATGCAAGAAGAAATCAGCCTTAGACAAGAATTTTTACACAAGAAGAACAGAAGCTAAAAGGTCAAAAAGAGAGGTCGGGGTCCGATCTCTGATGTCGATCGGTGTCCGCCACAACGGATCCTGCCAATGCTATATACGACCTCTAGCGACACATGACCCCTCAGGAGACCAAATTAACTTTTTCTTTTGTGAGTTATTAATTAGGTCCACTTAACGATCTATAGGCACAGGCAATATATTAGGTGTGGGGTCCTAATCAGTTACATCACAATCAAAACAAAAGCTTAAGTCTAGGTCCAAAATCTTCGTGAATCAAAATAAAAAAAACGAAGAAATCAAAACCAGCGAAAAACCGCAAGAGCCAATGAGGCCCCCAAGGGAACAATCCCTCTGGCAATGGACCTCGTGAAGTGTAGAAGTGTCCAAGTCCTGTTTAAGTTACAATAAATGGGTCACTCTCTCTCACTTCAAATTACACAAATATAGACAAGAAATTAAATGGAGCTAATCTACAAAATCTCTCCAAATCTTCTTCGTGCAGGGATAGGAGGCCGAAGCCTGCTTCACGTGGGTGCGTAGGCGTCTAGGGAAACATGCCTCCCTCGATCCGTGGTACCTCGCACAAGTCAACAAAGAGAAGGGATTAGATAGCTCAAAAATATGTATCAAAAATAATGGAAATAAATGAAGCAAAAATGGTAGACAAATAATCACAAACAAAAAGTTGATCTATACACTGTTGCTCCCCGGCAACGGCGCCATTTGATTAAACTGAAAAATCGAGCGATCGTATTGATCCACAAGGCGGATCAACAGTCGATGCGTTGACCACTCAACAATCCCGGCTAAGTCAACAATTAACCCAAATCAAGCAATGAAAGTAAATGTACGGAGTTAAAATTTATTATAACTGTACAACAAAGGTGTGTATAGGTGCAAGTATGTGTAGAGTGTCGAACACAAGGAACAAGCAGGATTGATCTAAAAAGAAGTGCTCAAGTCTGAATGTGATCAAATGCCTACAAGTATGGTAATTTTTGTGGGTTTTTAATTTTTAATTTTTTATATTTTTGATTTTTTAAATTTTATATTTTGATTTTTAATTTTCTGATTTTGTATTTTCTATTTGTTATTATATTTTTTATATTTTCTTTTCTGTTAATAAAGCAATTATACAATATAGGAAAACAGAGATAAGGTATTTATAAAAAGAGGTAAAAATAATAAATATTCAATAAATGAAATATTTTTGGACTTTTTATACTTTTTAGATGTTTTTTGTGATTTTTCTGAATTTTTCCTAATTTTTTTGTATTTTTAAAGTCAAAAATACTGAAAATAGTGAATAAACTAAAAGGCTGAAACTAAAATGAGGATGGAAAATAATAACAGAGTTTAAAAATCCTCAAACTAATTTTAAATTGAAGATAATAAATCAAAGAAAATTCAGAGACCAAAATTCTATTTTTAGGATTTTTCTGAAGTTTTTGAGATTTTTATGAACTTTTTAAGAGTTTTGTTATTTTTAGGGGTTTTCTTTTGAATTTTTTAGTGATTTTTAGACAAAGTTAAAACACATAGGAACACACAAAATATAATTTTTTTGGAATTTTTCAAAGAGTTTAGATAATTTTTATGTATTTTCTAATGCAAATAGAGCTAAGAATGCATGTTTTTGAATTTTTATAAATACACAAATGAAATAAAAATGCAAGTCAAAAATATGGCATGAAAGAGCAACTAAACAAGAGCTTAAGTTAATTTTTTGGGAATTTTTTGAATTTTATAGATGCATAAAATAAATAGAGACAACAAATAGAAAATCAACACTAGCAGGGGCATATATGTAATTATCCAAAACTCCAGGTGCCACAGTGTAATTTTTCCACAAAATGTATAACTAATTAATAAAGTTCTAGGACCAAATGTAAATAGCCAAACACGCAAGGATACACCTGCAAAATTTCCAACCCCGCACGTGACTAGCATGTGCCTGGTAGGGACTTAAACGCAAATATCAAAACCTGGAGGGGTTCCTTGCAATTTCACCAAAAATATTACACTTAATAAAAAGGTTCTTGGACTAAACATAAATAACTAAACCCGCAGGGGGTTCCTTGCAAAATGTCCACCAGCCCACGTGCACGAGTCACGTGAGGTGACGTGTATAAGGACCTATGTGCAAATAAAGAAAGTTCGGGTATTTGGTTGCAAATATTACAAAACTTTTCAATAGCAGAGGAAAGATTTAATACTAATTAATAAATACAAAAATCGTTGGGGTTAAAGATGCAAAATACCCAGGCGGGCGAGATCCAACGACTGACGTCCTTCACTTATCCATGTGGCTCTTCGAGGACGGCCAATGACGGTTCGCTGATGACGGCCCAGATTAGATCCTCCAAGACTAATCGGATGGTGGTGGCGTGCGAGGATCCAACAGCGAGCGTGCAATCTAGGGCGCTGGCCTGATCCAACGGTGTTGGAGGGTGGAGGAAGAACAGGGAAGCAACGCCGGTGAGGCGAGCTTCCCCGTGCTCGATCTCCATCCTCCAGCCTTCTTTGGGCTCCAAAATTTGCCATCAGGCTCTTGGGACGGTCCTCTAGCTCCTGGATGCCCCAAAACACTCCGGTGGTGGCCGGAGCTCGTGGTAGGAGGCGGCAGAGCTGGGGATCTCCTAGATCATCCGGCGAGGCTCAAAAGTGAGCCCCATGCTCTCCTTGGTATCTCTGGACCTGCAAGAAGCATGAGAGGGTCGAGGGAAAAGTGTCTCGACCGCGCAGAGGCGAAATGGACATATGGATGGTGAAAAGGGAGTCGTGGCCGGAGCGAGCTCCGACGATGTGGTCTACGGGCGAATCGATGGTCAGAGTGCAAAGATAAATGGGTGGATCTGATCCTAAGATTACGGGGAACAAAAAGAGGAAAAGAAAGTAAAGAAAAACAAAGTGCCTCATAGGTGAATCACCTGAGGAAGGGGAAACCTCGATGGCGTGCTTGCCGGAGGTGGTGGAGCCGCCTCAAGCCCTCCTCGACTCGCCTGACGAAAGGGCGATGGAGTTGTCACCTCCAGCTACCCAGAGAGCACAAAAGGGAGGAGAATGGTGGACCAAAAGGGGTTCAAAATTCAAATGAAAATCGGGGGTTCTATTTTAAGGGTTGACGAAGTGGCTCCATAGATCGAGGGACAAAGGGCGAGACATCGATCATCGGCCCTAGGAAAGACTAGGGTGTGAAAGAGGGATGAACGAGGTACAAAAGTCGTGAAGGGTGTATATCGAAATAGTGCAAGGTTCGACCTCGAAAAAATGGAGAAAACGGACCAAAAACGAGGTTCTGGCAATGCTACAGGTCAAGGACAGCCAGTTGACCGAGGTCAACGCTGACCGCCTCCTGGTTGGTCCATGTGGACCAACAAGGAAAAAGCCTCAGAAAAATATTTAAAAATTCATTTAAAAATATTAAATGAATTTATTATTTTTAGGTTATAAAATAAAAATGTTTATTATTTTGTAAAGTATTTTATGTTGATTTTTATTTATTTTTTTGAGATTTAAAAATTGCAAGTTGCCTTTTAAGGGTTATATAGGTATACAAATCTATATATTTTAATATTTTATTTTTGTTTTGTAAATTTAATTTTATTATTTCTATTTACTGTTTTATATATTTTTATTTTATTTTTTTAAGGTAGTATATACACTTAATAAAATAGAAGTATTAATTATATAGGTATATGTACAGCTATTGTACATATGTCTTATATGCAGGTATTTAATTTGTATGTTTTCTTTAAGTTTTTTTCTGATTTTAATGTACACATCTATTATAAATAATATTTACAAAATTATAAAAATAAGAAATTATAAAAATAATGAATAATTAATAAAGTGAATATTTTAATCTGTACAAGTGTACAATAGGGGTCCAAAACTCAACATTCAAATCGTAGCTCCGCAAAATGCAAAACCACCTTCATTAATAAACTTATTAAAAATTATATACAATTAAAAGTGATTTTGATGCATTTCAAGTTTTTATTTGAGAGATACAGGTTTGGGAAGTTGGGATTCTGGAATCTTATTCAGATCATAACTTTTTTATCTATACATTATTTTTGTATGAAATTAATTTTGTATTTTATCTGTATTTAATTATCTACAACTTTTATGTGCAAATTTTCTTTATTTGAGGTATAAAAAGTGGAACTAACAATAGATCCCAAAATGAATAAAGAATAAATTAAAATAACAGGGATTTTTTTTGTATTCTGATCCTTATCTCCCCCTACTTTATTCCTTGTCGACCTAGTCATCGAGATGCCTAGGTCTCGGGGTTTCGGGTCATAAAAAATTTACAATATTTTATCCTTTTTCTTTTCTTTTCTTTATTCTATAATTTTGTCTTTAAAAATAGTATTTTATACACTTTTTGCATACACATGCATGAATGCTAAAATGCAGGAGTTAAGGGTATTTACAAGCATTTCCCAGGGTTTTTGAGGCCAAAATGATAGAATAAAGATGATGAAATGTGGACTCATCACTATATTATATACTAAAAAAGAAAATAACATTAAAAATCAGAAAATTAGAAAATAATATAAAAATCATAAAATTTTAAAAAATATAAAAAATATAAAATATAAAAAACCCACAAAACATTAATTTATTAATTAAGTGAATAGTGTACAAATACACACTATATTAATTATTCATTATTTATGTACAACCAATATACCCGCTACACCGACTTGTCTCCTTGTGTTTGACACCCTACCTGCTTGTCGCTATACATACTTGTTTTGTAGGGTTATAATAAATTTTGATTCACACTTGATTGCATTCATTGATTCTTATATTGTATGGTTGATTGTTGCTTAGTCCATTGGTCTTTGTGAGAGGTTCCTTCAATGACTGCAATCTCGCCTTATGATATCGTACGACCTTCTTCTCAAATTATTTGGGTTAAACAAATGGCACCGTTGTTGGGTGAAAAGATGGATTTTGCGAGGATCGAACGTGGTCTACACAAGGCGAGACTCACACTATCGCTGAGGCGACTGCTCACAAAATCTGAACTAATTCAACAATTAACCCACAAAATAAATCAAGAAATGTGAATCAAAAATGTGGTGTTTAAATTTATCATAACTCTACAAAGGTTGTGCATAGGTGCAAGTATTATAGAGGTCAAACATAGGGAACATACAAGATAGATTGAGAAAACTAATTCCAAAAATGTCCTCTTAGTCTCTTTTTATTGTATTTTTTGTGTGGATTTTTAATTATATATATAGTTTATATATATTTATATTTATATTTATTATTTTTAAATTTTTATTTTTATCTTTACTTTCCTTTTTCTTTCTTGCTAGTTATAATATAAGTATGTATCATATGTACAGATATAATATAGAAAATACAGATAAAAATAAAATGAAAACAAAATCAAGAAAATGCCCTAAGATATAATCCTTTTTTTAAGGTAATAAAAATATTTGTTCGAATTTTTAATAATATTGATAATATTATAAGAAAATATGGCAATATGTATGATATAGGTTTTTTTATTTATAGATATAGCAATAAATACTAAAAAATGAGGATATAAAATGTTTTTATCTTTTTTTAGTGTTTTTTTATTTTAATATTTCTCTTATAATAATTGAAAAAAAATGTAAAAATAGTGAGTTATGTTAATTGGCTAAATTTTTTTCGAATTTAAAAATAGCTAAAAGTCCCAAAATTTTCCAAATTTTTTTTAATATTTAATATATTATATAAATAAAATTCAAAAATATAAATAAATATTTTTAGATATTTAAAAGATTTTTGAGAAATTTTATAAGGACTTTGGAGCTTATAAATTTTAGTACTTTTCTTTTATTATTATTAGTGATTTTTGGTCTGCAGCCTCAAAATAGGATAATAAACAAATTGTAAGTTTTTGGAATTTTTCAAAATGATTTTATAAATTTTATGTATTTCTTAATGCGAACAACAAAATGCATGATTTTATATTTTTTAAAAATAGGAAAATTATTCAAATGGCCCAAGACAAATATATGTGATGCAATATAGTATAAGGCATTTTAAATAATTTTCCTAAATTTTTTGGGTGTGAAATGGTATTTTTAATAATCAAAATACAAGAAATAAAATTTAATTTCTAGCAGGGACCTAAACGTAATTTAGCAAAACTATTCTGTGTTTTCTGAACCCCTCAATAGAACACAGGGTTAATCTTACAAAAATCCCATAATAAATAACTCAATATACGCTGGCAGGGGGTATGAATTCAATACTAAAAAAAGTGGCATGTCCCACTTGAAATTTCTCCTGGATTTAATATTTAATGTACTAAAAAGAAATAAAATAATTGCAAGGGTCCTGATGTAAAATGTCTAGTACCCTTACGTACACCGGCACGTGAGGTGACGTGGACTGGACCTAAATGCGAATATTAGAAGTGTGAGGTTTAAAATACAAAATTTACAAGAAAATTATAACTATGGATGGATGATTATAGACTAAAATAAAATATAAAAGATGCGGGGGTGCAAGTTAAAATTGCCACCGCTAGGTGATCCAACGGCACCGAGCTTCTACTTATCAACGTGTCGCTCTACCAACTCTCGATGTTGTTTCAGTAATAATGTCTAGGATTAATTCTTAGATGAGATCCAACAGTCATGCCTCAATGTGATCGGACATCAACTACTACACATGGGCTCGGTTCCTGATCGACCGGCTCCTGTTCTTCAAGAAAAAAATGGAACAAATCGACACTAGGGATTCTTTGATCGGCTGTAGCCTTCTTCTCTGGTGATTTTTGATGCCTGAAAGTGGTTCAAAACTGAGCTGAAGCTCATCCGCATCTGCAGAATCCTTCAGAACGTTCCAGGACCCATCGATGGGGCCTTGTCAGTTCGAGGAAGAAAGGGGCTCCAGGGAACCACAATCTTTTCCAAAATTACCTCAGTTGAAGCTTTCAACCTCTATAACTTGCACAGGAAAAAGGGATGTTCTGGGGGCTATATTGGGTGAAATCGATCGGAAATGGAGTGAGGTAGTAGCTACTCTAACGAGCGGCGGAGGTGGAGCATCGAACTCCTGATCCAACAGGATCATGTTGAATGGAGGGGCATGGTGTGTAAGTGAAGCGCATGGGTATGAAATGGAGGCGAAAGTAAGGTCGGAGGACAAGCATAGGATGACGAAGAATAGTGGTCGGAGCCTAAAGCTCCCGCGAACTTGAATCCTAAATTTACACTAATACAGAAAGTAAATGTACAAAATAACAACAAAAATGAAATGTGGGTAACTAAAGCTACCTAGAAATGCATGATTAATAGTTCACACCTGGCTGGAAGGCCAAGGAGAAGATGCTTGCGGCAGAGCACATTGAAGAAGCTTGGATAACACTCTCCACACCCTCTCTAGCTATGCAAATCGGGTCACGAGGAAGCTATCACCTTCGTGGACACACCACTCTATGGATATGAGGGTTCAATGGGCGAAGAATGGATCAATTTCAAAATTGCTTCGGTGATGTGTATATGTACAAATGAATGTTGGCTTGGGAATGGTGCTCGATATAGAGCCCCTCAAATCGAGATAAGATATACATGAGATAGAACATTGATCGAGGTCCAAAAGCGCAGAAGGAATCGATAAAAATAATGTAAGACTCTAGCTACAAAAATTGAAGAAGTTAAGGACCTAGCATTCTGACATAGCAAACCCAGGGAGATCGTGGAGTTGACCGTGGTCAACCCAGACCGGGGTCCCATTGGTCCACGTCATCTCGCTCGGTGACAAAACAGAGGAGAAATGTCTTATTAATTCAAATGAAAATATTAAATGATTTATTATTTTTATTCAAAACATGAAAAATGTTTATTATTTTATATGGTATTTTATGGTGGCTTTTATTTATTTTTACAAGTTTATTTATTAGGGTTTTTTTGCAAGTGTATTTATAGGTATAATTACCTATATTGTGTGTATTTTGTTTTTATTTTTATTTTATATTTTATTATTTTTTATACATTTTTATATGTTTATAACTTATGTAAGTACATATAATTATATTTTTATTGCATTTTTCTGATATAATGTGTACATTTAATTAAATATGTATAGTTAATTTGTAGGTATAAGTATGTGTAATTCATTTATGTATTTTTGTACACTTATTTATTTTAATGTATTTTTAATTATTCTATTTTATTCTAATGATGTACATAAATTATCAATAATATTTATAATATTATAAAAATATAAAATAATTAAAAATATAAAGAATAGATAAAATGAATATTTTATTTCAGTATATTGTACAATATGGGTCCAAAACCTAAGTTTTGCATCTTAAATTCAAATTAAATGAAATAATCTTCATTAAATAGTTAATAAAAAGTTATATACAATTCAAGATGATTTTGATGAATTTTGAGTTCATATGGAGAAGATATATGTCTGCGAAGTTGTGATTTTGGGGATTTATTCTGAGTATATACGGTACATTGTATATTATTTTTATGTGAAATAAATTTTGTATTTTACTATATATTTTAATCTACAGATTTCATGTACAAAGTATATTAATTTGATACATAAATAATAAAGAATAAAATAGGCCCCAAACTTAATTATTGGGCAAAATAAATTGGGGTTCATTTTTTTATTTTTGGCTCTTATCTCCCCCTACTTTATTCCTTATCGACCAAGTCAATAATTGACTTCATCTCAGGGTTTAGGGTCATTCACATTTCTTTTTCTTTTCTTCCTTTATTCTTTTATTTTGGCATTAATTATAGTATTTTATACAATATTTACACAATAAATAAAATTTGTTTTTTTATACAAAATAATGATATTTACATGCGATTAGCTAGGGTTTAAAGGCCAAAATGAAAGAATAAAGGTGATGAAATGGAGATTCATCACTGTGGAGCAATGGATTGTATCATTTATTTTGTACATTAACTGTTTAGTTTTATTTTTTATTTTCTGCTATTTATTTTTGATATTTATTTGACTACTCTGACCGCTTATTTCTCTATTGATCTTTCTTGCGAAGGACTGGATGGCAACAACGACTTCTTAGAAGGTTGACACACCCGAGTCGATCATGAGAGAGCATGGGAAGTGGGCAAAGAGAGAAGGAGAAAGAGCGGACACTCTTTAGCATTTGTTGTTTAGTGAGAGAGTGCTTTATTTTTGTAAAATAAATTGTAATAATTTTGGACATTGGACACTGCCATACCTCATGAGGTCCAGTGCCTGGGTGTTTGTTTATCGAGGGGCCTCATCGTGTTTTTTGCATTTATCTCGCTTTTCTTTATCTTTGTTTAACACATTTTGAGTTTATAACCTTTCTTTTTATTTGATTTGTGTGATTGAGCCCTAGTTTAGTATTTGCTTGATTAGATTAGGTCCAAATCCCTAATTGAGTTGCATGTACCTATAGATTTATAATTAGATATAATAAAATATAATTGTTGATTGTTTAGATTTAAAACTGCACACTGCGAGAGACTCCACACAGTGCTCGTAGGACCCGCTATGGCAAGCAGCGAGGAATCCCTAAAACTGGACTCTAGGTTTCCTTTCTAGATAGTCAGCTCTTGTTCTTCACAATAATAACAACTCATGTTCTAGGGTGCTTTCATCGGCTTGCATTGCATCTAGAGTAGGTTTCAATTCTGTATAGCATCCTGTGCGAAGAGAGATAGAGGAAAGATGAGAATCTCCATCTTAGCACACATCATTTATTTACGCTTGCATTACTTTTCCGACTCTCTCCCTTTGATTTTGGCCACTTAGGATACTAAATGAATTAACAACTTCATAGGATTCATGCATTTATTTAAAAATATCCAAAAAAAGTGAAAACCGATAAAATCGAGAAAGCTAACCTTACTCGACCCTAAAATAAATCAAAAGGACAAATCATTTGTTTTAGGGAGAGTAACCTCCTCCTTGTACACGATGCATTCAGACTGAGTGAGGCATGTACACCTAAGGAATGGAGCCCCCAACCCTGGACTTGTGCTTTAAGTGCTTAGGTCGGCTCTTGGGCATTGTTACTATTGGAAGCACTTGTCTCAGATGTTAGACGAAGTGGTCTTGGTGTTTTAGTAGGAGTGCATTACCGACTAGAACACAACCACCCTAGGCGATTGCACCTATGAGCTTATAAATATTTTATTTTCTCACCTAACTCTAAAATTTGACAAGATAAAAGACCAAACTTTCACAGTCATCATTGTATTTAGTTGATGAATAAAGGGTTTGTTTGTTTGTTTGTTTGTTTATATTTGTGTTTGTTTGTGTGCATACTCGATCTTCTCTACACATTTGCACCTTTTTCTTACATATCGTGACTTGGCCATCATGATCTCCTGATCTCCATCTTTTGTTTTGAAGATGGATGGTTGGAGTTATTTTGTCCGGACTTCGTGGATTCTTCTTGCTCTCAGTAGGTCCACCTCCATTTTATCAAGGAGACTTTTCTCTTGATTTTCCTTTTTGTACATATTCACCTCATCTACAATATCAGGGCATCGGATTTTGACTTTCACCCACCGTCCCCATCACATTTCCCACCATCACACCCACCCGAGACTGAGCTGTTGCAGTCACCTCTCTTGGATACCGCTCATGAGTACATGACCCAAGTAGTGAAGAAAATGAAGCAGAGGATAGATGACCTCACTAATATAAATAAGATCCATATTGATGCATCACCTTCCTATACCATGGATTCACTAGAGGACGCCCATGAGAGCTTACAATCGCCAAAAATACAAAAAATGAGAAAAATATAAAAATATAAGAAGATAATAATGGGAGATCCTAGCCGAGCTGAGTTGTTAGGAGAGGGCACACTTTCCATATCCTTTGACCACACACACATTCACCACAGTTCCCACCTTCTCCGCCCCAAGGATTACACTATACAGACTACTCTTAGTCATCCTTATGTAGATGACGATTCCGATCTCTTACCTTGTATGGAAGAGATAGAAAAACTTCTACAAATATTGACCCATCCTAAAGTAGTGGCTGATATTCTTGATATTATTGAGGCCCCACTTCAAAAGGCCATGAACTAATTATCTGCACCGCTGCCAAGAAAATAAAGGGACGACGCAGATTCGAGTGACATATTCTCACATGGCAACTACATACGCCATCACCCATTGTCCACTCTATAAGAAAGGGGACGCTAGTACACCCCTCGTGAGATGTGCCATTTCTGACCACATATATGATCATACTGTCCTTCATGGCGGTGCATCGATTAATATAATACCCTTCTCATTAGCACAGTCTCTTCATCTTGAGCCTCTCAAGAAAACCAAGATGATTTATCAATTCACTGATGGATAAATAAAGAGACCGAGGGCTATTCTTGAGAACGTCATCATTCGGATCCAGAGCATGAGCTTTACTATTGATTTTGTTGTATTGCCCATGGAGACATGTACCCTTATGGAGCACTCTCCAATCATCCTGGGACAGCTCTTTCTCACCATTGTGAGTGTCGTTATTGATTATGGATCTAATGGTTCACTTTCATTCTAGAAATGAGAGCATCTTGATCACTGCACCCACCATGGACCAGAGACCCACATCTGATGAGAGTGTACCTGTGTCAGCCGACCCCGAAGACTATGACCTATCTGGTGATATCCGCGAGGTTTGTTTTATCATTGATGAGTCTGAGACCCGAGAATTCCTCTTTAGGGAGGAATACTCAGAAAGCATAGACCTTGAAGTTCCCTCTTCATGTGTATGGCGAGGTGTTGATCACATATGCAGTATTTACACCTTAGACACCTTAGTGCGGAAGGCAGATATAGGAGAGACTTCATAGGCCGAACATGACCACATTACTTCCATAGATGAGTTCGTGCTTTTAATTTTGAGATTCTTGAGACTTCTCAGGCCAGAATTGATCGTACTACCTCCATAGATGAGTTCATGCCTTTTCATTTTGAGATCTGTGAGATTCCTAGACCGAACTCAACCACACTACTTCAGCTCATGCCTTTTTCTTTGCGATTGTTGAGGATCTATACCATGTTGATCCTGATCAGTTTGAGTCAGATGGTGACCCCTATATCGACTTGCACCTTGTTAGATCCATTCCATAGCGGTTACACAAGAAGGTACGCTTTCTACCTTCTTGATCTCTGTATAGCCTCCACTTTGTATATATGCTCTCGTTTATGTCCTTCCATCTTTTATTCAACTCATCAACCCCATACAGTGTGTTTGCCTTACATAGATGTACTTCATCCTAAGTATAGGAGGGTGGATGAGTCGAGTGTTTCTTCCTCGTTCTGTTTCAGCACTTTTGTTGTTGCCTATACTTAGGGCTCTTTTACCCTAAGTATAGGCACAGTGATGCATACATTCACCCAAAGTGTTTTTTTACTTATTATTGATTTTTGTTGATCCTCTCAAGGGTCTCCTCTCCTATTGATAATTATGTCTATACTTTGGGATAACTTACCCTAAGTATAGGCGGGCACAGACTGAGTTGTGATCTATTCGTTCCCACCTTCGACCCTCTCTGCATGTAGTATTAATTCATTTATACTTAAGATTAATCAATCCTAAGTATAGGGGGGTGATGAATCTCCATTTCATTACCTTTATTCTTTCATTTTCGCCATTAAAGCGTAGATAAATGTATGTATATATCGTTATTTTGCATAAATTAACATTCAATATTTATTGTGTAAATAATGTATAAAATACATTGTTTATAGCCAAAATAAAATAATAAAGAAAAGATAAGTAAATAAAATTCCAAAAGTATTTTATGACCCTAAACCCTGGGACCTAGGTATCATGATGATTGGGTCGGCAAGGAATAAAGTAGAGGGAGATAAGGTAAAAAACTCAATAAAAACCCTAATTTTATTTCTTCAATAATTAATTTTTAAGACCTACTTTATTCTTTTTTTATTTATATCTCAGATAAAGAAATTTTTTACATGAAATTTGTAGATAACAATACATAGAAAAATGTAAAATTGATTTCACACAAAATTAATACATAGTGTACTTTTTATAATCAGAATGAAATTCCAAAACTCAAACTTCCCAGACCCATATATTCTCCATACGAACTCAAAATGCATCAAAATCATCTTTAATTATATATAACTTTTTAGGGTGATTTCATTGTTGCATTTTCATATAGATTAGGTTTAAAAATTTCCACCTTGCATCCACATGGAGAGAGCTAGGAATCACTATGAGTCTTCTAACTGAGCATTCATCATCATTTTTTGACTTGCATTGCATTTCTGCCTTCTCCATTTGATTTTGATAACCTAATAAAATCAATAAAATGTTAGGCACTTGTATTGAATTAACTCAAAACAAGTGATACACAAAAAAATTTAAAAGGGGACTGCTGAAAACACTTAACTAAATAAAAATGATTAATTGGATTCCTTGCATTGGGTAAGAAAAGCCCTCATTGTTTTCAGGTACTATTGAGTGTGCATCCTAGTGAGAGAGCGCTATCGTAAGGAATAGATCCAACAACCCATCCTGGATAGTACCTTGTTGTACGCTTGGATTTTCGAAGTACCAACACTGCTATCGCACGTGGATGAGTAGGATTTCGTCGACGATGTCTCCTTATGTAGAACACCAACCATTTCTGAAGAATTTGAGCTTAGGACATGCCTTCACGAGGGTGTCTGTCTCATTATCCCTTGTCCGAGTAGGCTCTCGACCAATTACAGATGATTTTATTGCGGTCTTGAACCGAAGTATTTGATTCTCCACTGTCGGCTTCCTCATTCTATTTCCTTGGTTGAGTAGAGAATCCAGATTCAGACACAAGACCTCAAAAAGTACATGATACAAGTTACAAAGGAGGAGGAAAAGTTTAAGATACTTTTCCGGCAATACTCTCACTCTTATAGTATTAGCGCTTAAGGACTCATTCGAAGATAATTTCCTAATAATAATTCTAAAACTTACAAAGATAATTGTCAAACCTTCACGACTTCACGGGTCGAGTTGGTGAATCCACTGTATTGTGGTTTTATTGATTAGTTTTGTTAAGGTCAAGATCAAAAACATCGCGCCTTTGCGTTATTTTGTCGCACTTTCTTTTTTGCATGTTTCCTCTCTATCCCCGCTCGCTTTGAGCCATCTACTATTTTACACTCTTTTTATTTCATCTTCATCTCCATATCTTTCATCTATCATTAATCTCTTTTTGACCCTCTTAGACATCGTCTCATGGATGGTTTAGTAGGGACTTCACCGACACCCACATCGATTCTGTGTTGCCAACATCTCCAATAATGTGGGGAGATCTCCAAGAAACCAGTTCGGACCTTGCGAACTTCTCCTTGGACTCCTTGATCCTCTCTTCTTTCAATACTTTCCTTTCCCTAATAAATCCACTATTCAGGATAGACTCACAACCCAAACCAACCCTTCCTATCCAAATAAATCGGGAATACAATATAACTATTCAGTAGGTGGACCCCGTCATGGAGGAGGAGATGCAAGACCACCGCCACCAAAGCCCACGCTGAAGCAAACTTACAACCATGGGGCAAGCCATGTCACCGAGTGCATTCATATTCCACCCATCCATGCCCATTTTGAGCTAAAGCAAAAATTCTTGTCTCTACTCCCATCCTTCCATGGGAATACAACAGAAGAACCATACATCCACCTACAACAATTTGGTTGCATCTATGCAACAACTCATTGCCCCAACATTCCTCTAGGAGTGGTTAAAATGATTGCCTTCCCATTCAGTCTCTTAAACAAGACCTTTTATTGGGTGAATCATCTGCGGAAGGTAGTGACGACATGGGAGGTGCTAAAGTCTGCATTTCTTCACAAGTTATATCCTCCCGATCACTTGAATCAGATGTGAGCCTGCATCTATAGCTTCATCCAGCATCCCCACGAGACAATTCATGAAGCGTAGGAAATATTTAGAGATCTGCAGGAGAAGTGTCCCCACCACAAAATTCCAAAGACCAATCTGGTTCAGCATTTTTTTGGTGGGATCACACTTAAAAGTCAGAAATTGGTTGATGTTGCCTGTGATGGATTGCACTTTATTAAAGATGAGGATGTTGTATGGGAAATGCTTGAGGAGATGGCCGAGTGAGAGGCTGCTCAATCCTCGTCGCATGCTTATATGAAGGTTACCCCAGCCAACCACAAGACTATCAATATGGCGTCTCAGGTAGAGGAAAAGGATGAGAGCTCCAACATGAGCATCATAGGGAGCCACTTGTCAAAGTTCATACTATTGAGAAGAGGTCCTATGACCTGATGAATCTCCATTTCATCACCTTTATTCTATCATTTGTGCCTTAAAAACCCTAGCTAATGCATGTATATAACACTAAATTTTACAAATTAACATTCATTCTTTATTGCATTTATTGTGTATAAAATACAATTTTTAATGCCAAAATTATAGAATAAAGAAAAGAAAAGAAAAAAATAAAATGCCAAATGTATTTTATGACCTTAAACCCCGAGACCTAAGCATCTTGATGACTAGGTTGACAAGGAATAAAGTAGGGGGAGATAACGGACAATAATACATTAAAAATTCTATCTATTTATTCATCAATAATTCATTTTTCGGACCGTAATTATTTTGTATTTTCTATACCTCAAATAAAGAAACTTTGTACATGAAAGTCATAGAAAATAATGTACATAAAAAAACAAAATTAAGTTTATACGAAAATAATATAATGTGTGCATTTTATAATCTAGATGAAAAGCCAAAATCCTAAATTCTCATATCCAGATCTCCCAAAAAAACTCAAAATGTATCAAAATCACCTTTAATTCTGTATAACATTTAATAAGCTATTTAATGAAGGTGATTTCATCTTTTTGGAGTTAAGGTGTGAAAGTTAGGTTTTTGACCCCTATTATATAGTTTACCTATATAAGATATTTATTTTTTATCCTTTATTATTTTTATAATTTTATATATTTGTTATTTTGTAAATATTATTTATAGTGCACAATAAAATCAAAAATAAATCATAAAAATAAAATAACATATGAAAATACATAGATGAAATACTTATACTTATACCAATATAATATATACCCTTATTTATTTAAGTACACAAAATACATCAGAAAAATATAATAAAACTATATTTATGTATATAAAAATAAGTTGTAAATATATAAAATAAGAAAATGAGATAATAAAATCAAAAATACAAAATAAAAATAAAACACTTAAAACATAGGTAAATATACCTATTAATAAAATTCTAAAAATTAACTTGTAATAAAACACCTCAGAAAAATAAATAAAAATAAAATACTTTAGAAAATAATAAACATTTTTTATTTTATAACTTAAAATAAAAAATAAACTATTATTTAATTTTGAATTTCTAAATAATTTTGGTCTGCTTTTTCTGGGTTGGTCCACGTGGACCAACCAGGTTTCAACTTTGGTTGAACTCGGTGAACTCTCTGACCAAGGTCCTCGGGTCGTGAGACCTACATTTGACCCCTTGTTCATCGATTTTTGTAACCTGATACAAGCGCCATTTTGGAACGATTCCTTCTAAATTTTTTCTCCTCGATATTCCTTCTTACACGTCAGTGTGATTCCTCAAGGATTGATCCATTGATTCAACCATTCTACATCATTCTTCCTCCCATCCCTGTCACCTATACATAAGCCTTCTCTCAAGCTCCTTCTCACTTTTGACTCCCTTTGACACTAATTTGTTCTCTCTCTCTCTCTCTCTCTCTCTCTCTCTCTCTCTCTCTTGTGCTCCAGATCGAAGAGGGTGACAGCCTCTTCTCCAGTCCATTGCAGCAGATCCAGGCGTTGTCTTTAGGTGCATTCTACATCTCCGGCGAGCATCGTTGCCGCGAGGTTTCATCTCCTGGCTCCGGCCAGTTGAGGTATTCTTTCCTTTGCTTTCTAGGTTGTAGCTTTTTATTCTGCATTTTTTCTTGCATGTTAATCACTCGCATTAGCTATAAAAGCTGATTCGAAGGTCACCGGAGTTAGCCCTCCGACGAGCTCTCCACTATGAACCTCCTATTTGTCGAACCGCCTACTGCCCTCACATTTCTCCCCTTTTGCGTCTCGTCACCCAACCACATTCCATCCAACCAGATCTCGCTAGGATCTAGAACTGGGTGCTCCCACTCTGCCACATCACCGGAGCATCCCCATCTAAACCACCAACGCCTCCAACCCACCTTTAGTTGCTCTCCAGAACATCACATTTTTGTCTCTAATCGACTCCTGCAGGAAACGAAGCGAAGAAACATCTTTACAAAGGCTTTTGAGGTTGAAAGAGAAGCTCCAAGTGTCGAGTGTTGACGGACCACTTCCGGTGGTGCCCGACCATTTTGCAGAGCCCCACAGCTATGGGAGGACGTCAGGAACCTGTGAGGCACTATTATAGTGAGAGGGGAGTTCAGAGGCCCGTACTTGTGGTTCAAAGATCAGAGGAATGGAGCTTCTTCCCCGTTCTTCCAAGTCACTCCAGAGCCATCTGGTCACCCTCTTCATCCAGATCTACTAGCTATCATATAATTGAGACAAGCATTCACCATCAGATCCTGATTCAGGATCTCATCTCAACCGTGGATGGCGAACCGCCATCACAGCACCAAGTGTTGGCACGTAGACAAGTAAAGGGATCGTCGCCGTCAGTTCCCATTGATGTTGGGTATTTTGCATATTCTTACCCAACGGTTTTTGTATTTAATCTTTGAGACTCAAACTTTCATATGACATGTTATATTTTTGTGTATTTTGCAGTAACACCCTCGTACTATTTATATTTGTAGTTGAGTCCATACCAGTACAAGTCACGTGTGGTCCCTCGTGAGGTGGGCATTTTGTATTAATACCTTGGCAGCTTTTATTATTTACGTTTAGTCCAAGAATTTTTATTTCAGTTATATAATTTTGGCAAAATTATATAAAGGCCATGTACTTTATTTTTAATTACATATATGCCCTTGCTAGTTTAGTATTTTTTGTGCATTTCTTCTATTTATTAAATATAACAATTGTGTTCCAAAAATCACCAAAAAATAAGGTTAAGTTCCTGATTGCACATAATTTCACAAAATATTATTAGTATTTATTAAAATTCAAAAAGATCACAAATATTCCCCATTTACCATTAAAAATACTAAAAATGATATAAACTCATTTTGAAAAATTCCCCAAAAACATATTTTTTTAATTAAGTATTTTTAGCCTTCAGACTAAAAATCCCTAAAATGGATAAGAAATCTCTTAAAAATAAAAGACCCAAAACCTTTATAAAAATACAAAAAAAATTAAAAAAATACAATTCTCTATTTTATATTTTTTTTCTATTATTATTTATCTATCAAAATTTATTTGGAAAATTTTGGAGATTATTTACTATGTTTAATTTCCATTTCAAGTCTGCTTATTTATTTAATCCTTTATTTGGGATTTGTTTTACTTTTAAAATCCATAAAATTTAGACAAAATCCTTAAAAAAAGTCACAAAAATAATAAAAAGTATTTAAAAGCCTAAAATATTTATTTCTATAATTTTTATTTATTTTTATTTGTATTTATATCTATATTAGTCCATATTGTATATATAGTTTTATTTATTCTATATTATATATTATTAGAAATCTTTAAAATATAAAAAGAAAATAAAAATATATAAAATTAAACCAATTTAAAAATATAAAATTGAAAATTGAAAAAAAAAACAAAATAAAAAACCCCACAATACTACATAGACAATAAGGAGCACATATTTTTGCATTCACTTGCACCATTCTCCCTTTTGTTCCCTGTATTCAACACTCTACACATACTTGCACTACACACTTCATTGTAGAGTTGTAATAAATTTTAACTCCACATATTTTTCTTTTCATTGCTTATTTATTATTATGGGTTAATTGATGATTAATTGGGATTTCATGAGCAGTCGCCACATCGACTTTGTCTTCGCCTTGTGAGGACATATTTTTACCCTCGCAAAATCTCGATTATCTAATGGCGTCGTTGCCATGGATCAATGTCGTGTAAATTGGTTTTTACCCGTGTTTTCTTCTTGCTTATCTATATTTTCTTTTATTTGGTTTTATTCTATTTGATATTATTTTTGATATGTCTAATCATTCTTCCATGTTTGATCTTATTATGAGGGACCGCGGATCGAGGGTGGATTTCTTAGGAGATTCGATGCATCCCTTGAGGTGAGGAGTCGGATTTCTGACCTAGCTGATAGGAGAGAGCAGTAAGAGGCAACTTGGAGGAAAATTTGGGTGACAGGATCACCTTGCTTATTTATTTACATATTTTGTAATTCAAGTGATAGAGACTATTTATTTGTAATATTCAAGACTCTTAGGACTCTGCCCTACTTCACGAGGTCTAGTGCCCAAGGGATTGTTCCCTTAGGGGTCTTGTCGGTTTTGTCACATTTTATATTTCTTTTATTTTCCTTTTTTTAAATTTTATTTCTTCTTTATTTTTTGTGATTAAGCCCTAATTGTAGGATCTTCTTGTCAATAGATTAAGGCCAAACACTTAATTATATATGCATGTACCTATAGTCTCATTTGGATTTAGTCAAATTTTGAATTCCTCTTCACTTACTCTCAGAACCGCGTGCTGCGAGAGCCCTCTATACAGCACTTGCAGGATCCACTGTGGTGGGCACCGAGGAGGCTCTAAGACCTGACCCTTTGGTTCTATTCTAAGTTTTAGCAAATAGTTCTTCACGCTTATAGTATATTCTCATCTAGGGAGATTTCATCGGCTTTGCATTTTCATATAAATAGGTTTCAATTCTGCTTAGCATATGTGCATGAAGAGAGCTGGAGGCAAGGTGAGCATTTTTGTTTAGCATTAATCATCATTTTTGCCTCGCATTGCTTTTCCGTTCTCTCCCTCTGATTTTGATCACTTAGGTGTTAAAAAGAATTGACTCCTCAATAGGCTCATGCATTTTTATTAAAAATAAAAAAAGGGATAATCAATAAAATTGGGACTATAAATATTACTCGACCCAAAAATCAACCAAAAAGAAAATCATTGTCTTGTAGAGAGTAACCCCCTCATTGTATTAGTTTTAATTTGCTCACATACACACTATGGTTAGTGCCCCAATACCAGGCCTCCTATGTGTTTGTGCAATTTTGTATTCTCACCTAACTCTAAAACAAACAAGATAAAAAGACTGATCTTTCATGATCTTCACAATATTGAGTAGATGAATTGAGGGGTTTGTCTTGGGTATATTTGTTTGTGATTGTTGGTGTGCATACTAGATCTTCACTGCACATTTGCTCCCTTTTTCTCACATCTCTTGATTTGACTTTGTGTTCTCCTGATCATTATCCTTTTGTTTCTAAGATGGTCGATTGGAGTGCATTTTATCCGGACTTCCGGACCCTCGTACCCTCCAATCTGTCGACCTCCACTTTTCCAGGAGGACTTTTCTACTGATTTGTGAAAGTTAGGTTTTGGACCCATGTTGTATAGTTTACCTATATAAAATATTCATTTTATTTAACCTTATTATTTTTATAATTTTATATTTTTATAATTATGTAAATATTAGTTATAGTATATGTATATATTTTATACACAATGAAGCTAAAAAGAAATCTCAAAAATAAAATAATGTATGAAAATACATAGATGAAATACCTATACCTATATAATATATACCCTTATTTATTTATGTGCACAAAATAATCTGAAAAATATAATAAAAATATATTTATGTATATAAAAATAAGTTGTAAATATATAAAATAAGAAAATAAAATAATAAAATTAAAAATACAAATTAAAAATAAAACACTTAACACATAGGTAAATATATCTATAAATAAAATCCTAAAAATTAACTTATAATAAAACACCTTGAAATAAATAATAATAATATACAGTATAAAATAATAAACATTTTTTATTTTATAACTTAAAATTAATAAAATCATTTATTATTAAATTTCAATTTTCAAAATACGTTTGCTCTGCTTTTTTCCTGGGTGGTCCACGTGGAGCAACCATGTTTCTCCTTTGGTTGACATTGGTCAACTCTTTGACCGAGGTCCTAGGGTTGTCAGACCTACGTTTGACCCCTTGTTCATCGATTTTTGCATCCCAATACAAGCACCATTTTGGAACGATTCCTTCTAACTTTTTTCCTCCTCGATCTTCCTTCTTACACCCCAGCATGATTCCTCGAGGATTGATCATGGATACAGCTATTCTACCTCATTCTTCCTCCTATCTCGGTCACATGTACATAAGCCTCCTCCCGAGCTCCTTCTCATTTTTGAATCCGTTTGACCATGTTTTAGTCTCCCTCTCTTGTGATCTAGATCGAAGAGGGTGACAACCTCTTCTCTAGCCCCTTGCAGTGGATCCAGGCATGGTCTTTAGGTGCATTCCACATCTCCAGCGAGCATCGCTGCCGTGAGGTTCCATCTCTTGGCTCCGGCCAGTTGAGGTACTCTTTCATTTGCTTTTTAGGTAGATCTAGGTTGTAGCTTTTTATTTAGTATTTTCTCTTGCATGTTAATCACTCGCATTAGCTGTAAAATCCGATTCAAAGTTCGTGAGAGTTAACCCTCCGACGAGCTCTCCACTCTTAACCTCATGTTTGTCGAACCGCCTACTGCCCTCACGTCTTTCCCATTTCATTTCTCTTTTCCCAGCAGCATTCCATCCAACCAAATCTCGCTAGGATTTGGAGCTGGGGGCTCCCAGTCTGCCACCTCATCGAAGCATCCTCATCTGAGCCACCAACGCCTCCAACCAACCTTCAGATACTCTCCAGAGCATCACATTTTTGTCTCTAACCAACTCCTGCAAGAAATGAAGTGAAGAAACATCTTTGCATGGGATTTTGAGGTTCAAAGAGAAACTCTAAGGTGTCGAGTGTCACCGACCGCTTCCGATTGTGCTAGGCCACTTTTATAGTGAGAGGTGAGGTCGGGGGACTGTGCCTTTGCCCATCAAAGCTTGGAGGAATGAAGCTTCTTCCATGTTCTTCCAAGTCACTCTAGAGTTGCCTGATCACATTCTTCATCCAGATTTGCTAGTTGTCGTCAGATTCAACCAAGCATTCACCGTCATATCCTGATCCATGATCTAATCTAACCGTGGATGACGAACATCATCGCAACAACAGGTGTTGACATGTGAAAAAGTAAGGGGATCGCCGTCGTCCGTTCCCGCTGACGTTGGGTATTTTGCATATTCTGACCGAGCAGGTTATGCATTTAATATTGGAGACTCAAACTTTCATCTGTTTATATTTTTACGTATTTTACAAGAACACCCTTGTACTTTTTATATTTACATTGAGTCTGTGCCAGCGTTGCTTATGAGCAATCCCACGAGAGGTGGGCATTTTGTACTGATACCCCTGCATCTTTTGTTATTTAAGTTTAGTCGAAGAAATTTTATTTGTAGTTATATAATTTGGGAAAAATGCATAAAGGTCCTAGACTTTATTTTAATTACATATATAACCATGCTAGGTCAATAATTTTTGTGCATTTATTCTATTTATTAAATATAGCAATTGTGCTCCAAAACTACCAAAGAAAATACGGTTAATCTCTTGATTGCACACACTTTCACGCCATATTTTTTCATTTGCAATTTAGTACTTTTTAATATTTAAGAAAAATCTAAAAGAGCACTAATATTCCATATTTAGATTTAAAAATACCAAAAAGGATATAAAATTATTTTGAAAAATCCCCCCCAAAAGATATTTTGTTTAAAGTATTTTTAGACTTCAAACCAAAAATCCATAAAATTATAAAAAGAAAACTCCTAAAAATCAAGAAGCCGTAAAAACCATTATAAAAATCTAAAAACATTCTTAAAAAATCCAAAAATAGAATTATCTATTTTATAAATTTATTTCTATTATTATTTATCTATTAAAATTGATTTGGAAAATTTAGGATATTATATTCTATTTTTAATTTCCATTTCAAATCCTCTTATTTATTTGATCCCTGATTTGGGATATTTTGAACTTTAAAAACCTATAAAAATTAGCAAAGATCCTTAAAAATCACTAATACAATAAAAAAATATTTAAAACTCAATAATATTTAATTCTACAATTTTTATTTATTTGTATTTGAATTTATATCTATATTAGTCCATTGTATTTATAGCCTTATATATTCTATATTATATAGTATGAAAAAGAAATTAAAAATTAGAAAAATATAAAAAGAAAGAGAAATATATATATATATATATATATATATTTAGAAAAAAATAAAAATAAATAAAAATAAAATTTTAAAAGGTCAAAAATAAAGCCCACAATACTATATAGACAACAAGAAGCACACATTTTTGCATTCACTTGCACCATTCTTCCATTTGCTCCCTATGTTCAACACTCTACACATACTTGCACTATACACTTCATTTTAGTGTTATAATAAATTTTAACTCCGTATATTTTACTTTTTATTTCTTAGTTCTTATTGTGCCTTAATTTATGATTAATTGGGATTTCGTGAGCAATCGCCACAATGACTTTGTCTTCACCTTGTGAGGACATATTTTGACCCTCGCAAAATCTCTATTATCAAATGGTATCATTGTCGGGGATCAACGTCGTATAGAATGGTTTCTACATGTGTCTTCTTCTTTCTTGTCTATATTTTCTTTTATTTATTTTTATTCTATTTGATATTATTTTTGATATGTCTAATCATTCTTCCATGTTTTATCTTATTGCGAGGGATCGTGAATCGAAGGAGGATTTCTTAGGAGATTCGGTGCATCCCCCGAGGCGAGGAGTTGGTTTTCTGACCTAGGAAACCTGAGAGAGCAACAAGAGGTTGAAGGAAATTTTGGGAGATAACATCACCATGCTTATTTATTTACATATTTTGTAAATCAAGCGAGAGAGAGAGACTATTTTTATTTATAATATTCTGGATTCTCAGGACTCTGCCCTACTTTATGAGGTCCAGTGCCCGAGGGATTGTTCCATTGGGGGCCTCTTCAGTTTTGTCGTGTTTTGCATTGCTTTTATTTTCCTTTGTTTTCTGATTTTATTTTTCCTTTGTTTTATGTGATTGAGTCCTAGTTCTAGATCTTCTTATCGATAGATTAAGGCCAAGCACTTAATTATATTTTACTCTGCCTATAGTAGCGTTTGCACTTAGTCAAATTTTGAATTGCCTTTCACTTAGTCTTGGAACAGCGCATCGCGAGAGCCCTCTATACAACACTTGCAGGACCCATTGTGGTGGGCACCGAGGAGGCTCCAAGACCGGACCCTTTGGTTCTATTCTAAGTGTTTAGCATATGTTCTTCACGCTAATAGTATATTCTCACCTAGGGTAATTTCATCGTCTTTGCATTTGATCAGTTAGGTGCTAAAAAGAATTGACTCCTCGTTAGGCTCGTGCATTTTTATTAAAAACACAAAAAAGTGACAATCAATAAAATTAGGACTGTTAATATTACTCGACCCTAAAACCAACCAAAAAGAAAATCATTGTCTTGGAGAGAGTATCCCCCTCATTGTATCGTTTTAATTTGCCCACGTATACACAAAGGTTAGTTCCCCAATCCCAGGCCTCCTAAGTATTTATGTAATTTTGTATTCTCACCTAACTCTAAAACAAACAAGATAAAAAGACCGAGCTTTTTAAGTAGGTGAATTGAGGGGTTTATCTTGTGTATATTTATTTCTGATTGTTTGTGTGCATACTAGATCTTCATTGTGCATTTGTGCCCTTTTTCTCACATCTCATGATTTGAGCTTGTATTCTCCCGATCATTTTCCTTTTATTTCAGAGATGGCCGATTGGAGTGCTTTTTATCTATACTTCACAGATCCATCGTACCCTCCAGTCGGTCCACCTCCACTTTTCCAAGAGGACTTTGCTCCTGATTTGTGAAAGTTATGTTTTGGACCCCTACTATGTAGTTTACCTATATAATAATCATTTTATTTATCCTTTATTATTTTTATAATTTATATTTTATAATTTTGCAAATATTATTTATAGTATATGTACATATTAAAAATAAAACCAAAAAGAAATCACAAAAATAAAATATACATATATGAAATACCTATACTTATACCTATATAATATATAACCTTATTTATTTAAGAGCACAAAATACATCAGAAAAATATAATAAAAATATATTTATGTATATAAAAACAAGTTGTAAATATATAAAATAAGAAAATAAAATAATAAAAATCAAAAGTAAAAAATAAAATAAAACACTTAATACACCTGTAGATATACCTATAAATAAAATCTTAAAAATTAACTCGTAATAAAACACCTTGAAATAAATAAATAAATAAATACTTTAGAAAATAATAAACATTTTTTAACTTAAAATTAATAAAATCATTTATTATTTACTTTCGAATTTCTAAATATTTTTGGTCTACTTTTTCCAAGTTAGTCCACGTGGACCAACCGGGTTTCACCTTTGGTTGACCTCGGTCAACTCTTTGACCGAGGTCCTAAGGTTGTCAGACCTATGTTTGACCCCTTATTCATCGATTTTGTAGCCCGATACAAACGCTATTTTGGAACGATTCCTTCTAACTTTTTTCTCCTCAATCTTCATTCTCACACACTAACGTTATTCCTTGAGGATTGATCCATTGATTCAGTCGCTCTACCTTGTTCTTCATCCCATACCTGTCACATGTACATAAGCCCCCTTCCGAGTTCCTTCTCATTTATGAATCCCTTTGACCCTATTTTGGTCTCCCTCTCTTGTGCTCTGGATCGAAGAGGGTGACTGCCTCTTCTCTAGTCCCTTGCAGCGGATCCAAGCATGTTCTTCAGGTGCATTCCACATCTCCAGCGAGCATAGCTGCCGTGAGGTTCCATCTCCTAGCTTCGGCCAGTTGTGGTACTCTTTCCTTTGATTTCTAGCTAGATCTAGGTTGTAGCTTTTTATTCCCTATTTTCTCTTGCATTTTAATCACTCGCATTAGCTGTAAAATCCTATTTGAAGTTCGCCGGAGTTATCCCTCCAGCATGCTCTCCATTGTGAACCTCCTGTTTGTCGAACCGCCTACCGCCCTCACGTCTCTCCCCTTTCGCTTCTCGTAGCCCAGCCACATTCCATCCAACCATATCTCACTTGGATCTGGAGTTGGGTGCTCCCACTCCACCACCTCGCTGGAGCATCCATCTGAGCCACCAACGCCTCCAACCAGCCTTCAGATGCTCTTTAAAGCATCACATTTTTATCTCTAACTAACGATTGCAGGAAACGAAGCGAAGAAACATCTTTGCAGAGGACTTTGAGGTTCAAGGAGAAGCTCTATGTGTCGAGTGTCGATGGACCCCTTCCGGTGGTGCCCGACCATTTTGTAGAGCTCCACAACTGCGGGAGGATATCAGGAAACTGTAGGGCACTGTTACAGAAATAGGGGATGTCGGAGGCCCATGCCTTTGCCGATCGAAACTCGAAGGAATGGAGCTTCTTCCTCGTTCTTCCAAGTCACTCCAGAGCAGTTTATCACCCTCTTCCTCCAAATCTGCCAGCTAATGTTCGATTGTGCCAAGCATTCATCGTCGGATCCTGATCCAGGATCTAATATCAATCGTGGATGGTAAACCATCATCGCAACACCATGTGTCGACACGTGGACAAATAAAGGGATTGCCATCGTCCGTTCTCGCTGACGTTGGGTATTTTGCATATTCATACATAGCGATTTTTGCATTTAATATTTGACACTCAAACTTTCATCTAACGTATTATATTTTTGTCTATTTTTGCAAGAACACCATCATACTATTTATATTTGTAATTGAGTTTGTGCTAGCGCACCTCACATGTGGTCCTGCGTGAGGTGGCCATTTTGTACTAATACCCCTACGTCTTTTGTTATTTAAGTTTAGACCAAGAATTTTTATTTATAGTTATATAATTTTGGCAAAATTACAGAAAGGTCATGGACTTTATTTTTAATTACATATATGCCCTTGCCAGTTCAGTAATTTTTGTGCATTTCTTCTATTTATAAATATAGCAATTGTGCTCCAAAAATCACTAAAAAATTGGGTTAAGCTCATGATTGCACCACTTTCACAACGTTATATTTTTGGATTTGAAATTTAGGACTTCTACTATATATTAAAAATAGAAAGGAGCACAAATATTCCCTGTTTAGATTTAAAAATATAAAAAAGTATATAAAATTGTTCTGAAAAATTCCCAAAAAAATATATTTTGTTTATTTATGTACTTTAGCCTTCAGACCAAAACTCATAAAAATAGAAAAAGAAAACTCTTTTGAAAAATCTAAAAAATTCTTAAAAAATCCAAAAATATCATTCTCTAGTTTATATTTCTCTTTCTATTATTATTTATCTATTAAAATTGATTTAGAAAGTTTTAGATATTATTTGTTATTTTTAATTTCCATTTCAAGCCTACCTATTTATTTAATCCCTTATTTGGGATATTTTTAATTTTAAAAATCCATAAAAGTTGCAAAAATCCTTAAAAAATCATAAAAACGATAAAAAATATTATTTAAAATGCAAAAATATTTAATTCAATAATTTTAGTTTATTTTTATTATATTTATATCTATATTAGTCCATATTATATATATAGCCTTATATATTCTATATTATATATTATAAAAAAGAAACTAAAAATCCGAAAAGTATAAAGAGAAAAATATAAAAAATTTAAAATAATTTAAAAATATAAAATAAAAAAAAGAAAAAACAAAAAACCTACAAAACTACATAGAAAACAAAAAGCGCACATTTTTGCATTCACTTGCACCATTCTCCCGTTTGCTCCATGTGTTCGACACTCTACACATAATTGCACTATAAAGTTCATTATAGAGTTATAATAAATTTTAACTCCACATATTTTGGTTTTCATTTATTAATTATTATTGTGGGTTAATTGATGATTAATTGGGATTTCATGAGCGGTCGCCACATTGACTTTGTCTTCACCTTGTGAGGACATATTTTAACCCTCGTAAAATCTTGGTTATCAGGACCTCGAAAAACTTGACATGATTGAGAAGAGTACCCAGATTCTGGACAAGCTCGACTAGATTTCCATATAGTTGGAGTTTCTTGTCAAGACCATCACTACCTCCAACTCGATGTCCGCTACTGTCGAGGCTCTCACTGAGCAGAAGGAGTATGCACCAACACAACCTCCTCAGTCGAGTACTCCGCCATCTCAACCCATCAAGCACATATACTACATGCAGGCCCCTGAGTAGTAGTCACCCCAGCCACAGAACCCGATGGTATTATACCAACTAGAGCCCCAACTTGTGCATTAGGAGTAGTTCTATCCGCCCTCACCACTACTCAAGAAATCAATGGTGTGTGGAACAATGAACAACAACTGACCCATCCTTAGGGACAACCTTTGGGTCAAAAATCGACCAACCGTTCATGCCACCAGCAGCAGCTGAAGGGTAGGAACTTCTAACCCTACCAATCCTAATACCAACAGCCTCCACTGAATGGCAACAAATGGACGCATGGATACCAACAGCTGAGCTACTGGCAATCACAGTATCACCAGCAACAGTCGGATGCTCAGTATCAGAACTCCTCTAAGTAATACCAACAGTACACTTCTCGTCCCCCTCCTCACCACTACTCTCAGGGATACCAACAGTAGTCTCCCCAGCAGTACCAAGGTAAAAGGCCCCATCAGGGCGAATCTTCTGAGATTGCGCATGTAAACCTCGCTCTTGCTTGCTTGGAGTAATTATTGAAAAACATGGCTAAAATGAGCCAAAATATCGACAACCCGATGGCTGCTAAAACCATCATTCCAATTCAGGTCGAGGCCAATCCAAATAATTTTTGACGCAAGGAGCAGGTAGCTTGCAATGTTTTACCTGATTCAGATGAAAATAACTTGTTTATATCTAACACTATTACTCTCATGAGCGATAGAACACTTAGGTCGTCGGTGACAGTGAAGGTAAAGCATCTTGCATCTGATGGCGAGCCATCAGCCAGGCCAGCAGTAGGAGCCGTACACATTTTTGGAGGAGCACCATCGATAGATAAAGAACAAGAAAATGAAGTAAATACAAAAAAAACAAAAAGATAGATATAGAATTGGACATGTTGGAGTTCAGCATTGGAGATGCCCACACCTGCGGTAATCCAGAGCCAACCCACGTAGCCGAGCCTGCAATTTTTGGTCCACCACTTATAGATGATTTTACACAATTTTGCCATCTACTTGTACAAAATGATATGGACAAAATTTTGAATGAAAAAGTTTCGGATTCTATATTCCATTTCCTAAGGCAATGAAAAAAACCAAAAAGAAAATTTGAAAAATGCCTTGTATGATCCTTCGATTGTGGAAATCATTCAGAACTTGGTCTGAAATATGCCATTGATGAAAGCCATGGAGTACATGTCAGTCGTAAAGAAAGGACTTAAAGAAGCATGTACAACAAGGCACCGGCCTCGCCCCCACAATTCGAGGAGCCAATGTGGAAAGAATGAGAAACATATCCTCACTATGGCAACCGTCAATGCCATCAACAATCTCCCTGGTAAGAATAAAGACAAGGGAGCACCTCTCATTAGGTTAACATGCTCAATCAAGAGTTCGAGTAAACATTACTCGATGGTGGGTCTTTTGATAACCTTATGCCAGCTTCGCTACTCACATAATTTGGGATAGGATCACTTAAAGCTACCAAGATGATTATGTAGTTTGCAGACAAATCAGTCAAGCTATCTAGGGGCATGATGGAGGACCTGATTGTCACGGTCCAAGGGATCTAGTTCCCTATAGATTTTGTTGTGCTAGACATCGACATCTCCACACCTATGCTCCACACCCTCAACATCCTTAGTCGGTCGTTCCTCTGAATAGTCTAGGAAATAGTGAATTACAACATTGAAAAGATTACATTCAACTTCAATAGCAACAAAGTGCAGATAGAGACCATCCCTAGGACAAAACCAGTAGAGGTTGCATCTGAGTTGAGCGTGCTTGCACCTAACTTCCGAGAAGACTGCAACTTTCTTGCAAAGATCCAAGATACAAATCTATTCCTGAACGGCTTCGAGATCCATGAATTCCTTTTGTCATTGATGATGAGATCTTTGTTGATGCTCTTGATGAACTCGGTGTGGCCCCAATGAGCATCAAAGACCAAGAGCATATTATCGAGGATTTCTGCAGTCACGAGGACATCATTGAAAAAATTTGTGAATCCTTGAATGAAGAAGATGAACTGCCACATGTGGATACTGAATTGTTGAATGAACCAATACCTACAGTGATCACCGAAGTTACCACTAAAATAGCTCCCACTCCTCTAGATTTCAAACCTCTACCATCCAACATGAAGTACGCCTTCCTTGCGGAAGAACCAAACATGTATCTGGTCATAATCAATGCACATCTGATCGAAGAGAAAGAATCTCGTCTGATGGAGGTTCTTGAATTAAACAACAAGGCAGTAGGCTGGAAGATATCATATCTCCATGGGATCAATCCATCCTTGTTCTCGCATCACATCTACCTCGAAGTTGATAGCAAGCCCCGTTAATTACAGAGGAGATTGGATCCAAACCTCCGGGAGATCATTATGAAGGAAATTCAGAAATGATGTGATGTGGGATTCATATATCCCATCTCTGACAGTAAATGGGTGAGTCCCCTGCACGTAGTGCCTAAGAAGTCTAGGATCACCATTGTTACCAATGATAAAGGAGTGGAGATTCTGACCATATTGTTGACCTCATGGTGAGTCTTTGTGGATTACAGACGTTTGAACCTCTCCACAAAAAAGGAGCATTTTCCATTGCCCTTCATCGACTGGATTCTCAGGAGATTGGTCGCGAAGGAATATTTCTACTTCTTGAGTTATTCTGGATGCCGCCAAGTTGCAATCGTTCCTAAATACCAAGAGAAGATGACATTCACCTATCCGTTTGGGATGTACGCTTTCCGCTTGATGCCATTTCGGTTGTACGACGTGCCCGCTACATTCCAGTAATGTATGCTAGTTGTGTTTGTCGACATGGTAGGCAATTTTCTGGAGGTATTCATGGACGATTTCTCGATCTACGGATATTCATTAGATCAATATCTTGATTATTTAGATCGAGTCCTACGGAGGAGCTGCGAAGGGAACCTCATTCTCTCATGGGAAAAGAGAAAATTCATGGTGACAGAGGGGATCGTGCTAGGTCACGTTGTATTGAAACATGACATAGAAGTTGACCCAACCAAGGTGGAGGTAATTTCAAAATATGAGCCACCTACCAACCTCAAACAATCCGGTCATTCTTAGGAACGTTAGTTTCTACTGACGCTTCATCAAATATTTTAGCAAGCTTGCCCGATTGTTGATCGAATTGCTATGAAAGGAGACGTATTTTATTGTTGATGATTATTTTCTCCAAGCCTTTTCATAGTTGAAAGATCTCATCACCCAGGCCCTTGTCCTGTAGCCAGCGGATTGGACATACCATTTGAGATCATGACAGATGTGTCAAATTATTCCATTGGTGCCTTGTTGGGACAGAGGAAAGACAATGTACCATTTCCTATTCTCTATGCTAGAAGAACACTAGATGAAGTTTAAAAGAATTACACTGTTACTGAGAAGGGTTGTTGGCGGTAGTTTTTGCCTTGGAGAAGTTCAGATCCCATCTCCTTGGATCTGAAGTCATAATATATACTAACCATCTTCTACTCCTGAAGTTTGACCCTGAGATCCGAGACAAGCTTGGAGTCAAAAATATGGTGGAAGATCATCTCTCAAGATTACTCGAGATTGAGTCTATAGAGAAGATTTTGAGGTCGATTACCAAGACCTTTCCAGATGAAGCTATATTGTCCATCACCTTGATCCCCCGTATGCTGATGTTGTGAACTATCTTGTGTCCAAGTGAACTTCACAAGATTGGTCGAAACTGAAAGTAGACAAATTCTTGTCTGATATCCATTTCTACCAGTAGGAGGATCTATATCTCTTTCCTAAGGGGGTGGACTAAGGTGTATTCCTCAAGAGGAATTTGTAAGCGTCCTCGTGTGTTTCAATGATCGAGAATCTGTAAGACACCATTTTGGCAGAAGAACGATAGAAAATGGGCGAAACAATTGGAATGAGAGACACAATTCCCTTGAACTTTATTCAGATTTCAAATGTGTTTGATCCATGGGGAATTGACTTCATGGGCCCATTTCTGAACAGTCGGGGATTCGAATACATTCTGCTTGTTGTTGATTATATAAGTTGTTGGGTGGAGGCTATCCCAACCCAAGCAGCCGGCAATCGCACCGTCTGTCGTTTTCTAAAGGATCGTATCATTTCAAGGTTCGAGATTCCTAAAATTCTTATTTTTGATGGGGGTATCCATTTCATCATATAGAGGCTAATAAGCTGACTCAAGAATTCTACATTGAACATAGTGTTGCTGCACCCTACGACCCACAGTCTAGTGGCTTGGCAGAATGCTCAAACATGGAGATTAAGACAATTCTTCAGAAGCTTGTACGTCCGTATTGCCAGAACTAGCCTCAGTTGCTTGACTCAGTTCTCTGGGCTTACAGAACAACGTATATGTCACCTTTGGGAATGTGTCCCTACTGTCTGGTATACGACAAGCCATGCCATCCGTTCGTGAAACTTATTCAAAAATCCTTGTGGGAAATCAATGTTTGTAATCTAGATACTTAGGGATATTTACCCTAAGTATAGCGGGGACATGTCGAGTCGATGATTTCAAACATTCCCACCCTTGACCATCCCTTCCTTGTGTAGAGTCTGTTATACATAGGATTACTTCATCCTAAGTATATGGGGAAGGTCAACTTCTCATTCATTTATTCTTTAGTAGTTGTCGTATTGATTATTCCATACTTAGTACGAGTTATGTCTTTTCTTTTTCTCTCTGATCTATGAGGACCTAGCTCAAGCTAATTATAGGGGGGTCATATATACGTTGTATATACTTTAGCCATAACTCATACTTTAATAAGGACTTATGAATATATTAGGTATAGTGGGGTCCTATATAGATCAAGCTAAGTATGACTAAAACACAATTACTTAAGTGTAAAGAACATACTTGTATAAAATTCATTAAAATTCTTTGTATATACTGAATAATAAATCAGGTACAAATGCTTTGCAAAATGTTTGAAAAATGGTTTGAAAATCTCTTAAAAAATCTTTTGAAAATTATTTGGAAAATATTTTATAAAATGTTTTCAACCTTTATATAAATATTTTACTTATAAAAATTATTTTCTTTGTTTGAAATAAAATGTTTGGAAAATCAGTTTGCAAATAGTTTGAAAATGATTGAAAAAATAGTTTTAAAAATCTATACATACTATTTGAAAAATCTTTCCAAAATGATTTTCAAATTTTGTAAAATGTTTGAAATATTATTTGTCAAATTAGTTTGAAAAATAAATTTCTAAAAATATTTGCTAAATTTTTTCAAGTTATTTTGAGAAACATAATTCAAGCAAATAAAGATTCTTTACAAACATTTAAATACCTTTGTGTAAATCCTTCACCCTAATTCTTGTGAATAAAAGATGCACTTTCATGTAAACATATGCACATATTTCTTTGTCCTAAAATCATTTTGTTTTCAAAAAGCCATAAAATTTTGCAAAATCAAAAATCCCAAAAACATTTGCAAAAGCTTTTCAAAAATTGCATAAAAATTTGCAAAACCTTTTCACAAATCCATAAAAAGTTCAAAATCAGAAAATTGAATCACAAAAATATTTTCCTTGCATTGTGCATAGCATTTGCATTTTTCAGATTGGTATTAACAATTGATCAAGTCTAAGTAAAATCCAAAGAGTGGAGCTTGGTTGGACCTTAACCTACTTAATCACAATAACCTTATAGGAGCTCGAGTTGAGACATTTCAGGTCTGCTGGAATTAATTCTTTGAGACTATAAGACTTAATTCAATGTCATCTTGACTGCCTAAGTAGAATATTTCGGAACACACACATGACTCTTGTTGATAATGACCTATCTTGCACACCAGCACCTTACACTTTACTCACCTCAATTGAAGTGGTAGAGGACTAGATTTGCCGGCATGAGACACAAGCCAATGGAAACATTGGAAGTTGCACAGTTGTGGACATCGTACCCCAACCTGATCTAGTAGCGAAGTGGTCTAAAGAAAGAAGTTGTGAGTTGCAATAAAGCTTCAAAAGAGGGATAGTCTACTGGCTCAAGAGGAAAAAGTCCTTATGTAAATGTTGTTGTATATAGTATTCAAAAAAATGCAAAATCAGAAACTCTAAAAAGAAAGATGTGACAAATTCCAAAAAAAATCAAATCTTGTTGGATCATTTATATATTTGTAGTCAATAAGTAAGCTTGAGCTTCAAAGATAAACCCATGTGAGCATGCAGCTTGGTGACTTGACTACATTGGTCAAGCATCCTAAGATAGGTAGCTACATTGGCTACCGTCCATTCTTCTCTCCATCTCCTCTTCTTGAGCTGATTGTACTTGAAATTAGAAGGGAATATCCCACTTATCGAGGAAAGAGTTGTTGGGTTGGGGAATTAGGGTCACCATGTTGGAGAAGACTGACTTTTACTGCTTCAGCTGAGGAGAGCTACACATCACACATACTGTCCAAGATAGATTCATAGTCATAAGGGTTTGTATATGAGTTGACTTATTTTGACATGGCTATTAAGGAGACTTGAGCAGAATCCTGTAGTTCTTAAAGATTGTTGTGTTTTGAATCCGATTCCCAATAAGGTTCTGACCACACATAAAATCCAAAGGGCTCCAAACTTTGATTTTATGAAGACAAGTTTAAGAATTAAAATCAATCCAAGTTCTTTCTTTTTCTTTTCTTTATTTTCTTTTTTTCTCTTATAGGCATAAGTGTTCGCTAGGGACTAGCAAAGGCAGGTATAGGGGAGTGATGAATCTCCTTTTCGACACCTTTATTTTTTCATTTTGGCCTTTAAACCCTAGCTAAATGCATGTATATATCATTATTTTGCATAAATTAACATTCATTATTTATTGTGTAAATATTGTATAAAATACATTGTTTAAAGCCAAAATAAAAGAATAAAGAAAAGAAAAGGACATAAAATGTCAAAGGTAGTTTATGACCCTAAACCTCGAGACCTAGGCATCATTACGATTAGGTCGACAAGGAATAAAGTCGGTGGAGATAAGGTTCAAAAACTCAATAAAACCCTAATTTTATTTCTTCAATAATTCATTTTTGGGAGCTTTTTTATTCTTTATTATTTATACCTCAAATAAAGAAATTTTCTACATGCAAGTTGTAGATAAAAATAGATAGAAAAATACAAAATTGATTTCACACAAAAATAGTACATAGTATACATTTTACACTCATAATAAAATTCCAAACTCAAATTTCCCAGACCCATATCTTCTCCATATGTATCAAAATGCATCAAAATCACCTTTAATTATATATAAGTTTTTTGTTAGCTATTTAATGAAGGTTGTTTTACTTGTTTTATGCAAAAGTTAGGTTTTGAACCCCTAATGTATAGTTTACTTGAATAAAATGTTCCTTTTATTTATTCTTTATATTTGTTATTATTTGATATTTTTATAATTTTCTAAATATTATTTTTACTATATTTACATATTTCGAATAAAATAAAACCATAAAGAAAAGAATAAAATAAAATAACATACTAAAATACACAGATGAATTACCTATACTTATACCTATATAATAAGTATACATATTTCTTTAAGTGTACAAAATACATCGGAAAAATATAATAAAAATTTATTTGATCATATTAAAATAAGTTATAAATATATAAATTATGCTTATAAAATAACAATATGAAATAAAAATAAAATATACATAATATAAGTAAATATACATATAAATGAACCCTTAAAAAATAACTTAGAATAAATTAAGTCATAAAAATAAGTAAATCACCATAAAAGTCTACATAAAACAATAATATTTTTTTTATATTTTAATAACAAATTAAATAAAACATTTACTATTTCATTCCTTTTTATTTCTTCTTTTTATTTTCATTTTTGTCCACTTGCAGATGGCGTGGCCTAATCACGACCTGTCGTCCGTTGACCTTGGTCAACTCTCTGATAAAGGCTCTAGCATGTGTCAAACTACATTTGCCCCTCTCTTCCTTAAATTTTTCGCACAAGATTCTTTCACCCATTCAGCTCGATGTCTCTTTGACTTCTACACCTCGATCAATGATGTTTCATGTTGAGATCCTACATTGATCTGAGCATCACTGAGACGAGCACCATTTCCCCATCTCTTCTTTGCATGTACATTAGCCACCCCAGACTCCATTTTTTATTTTGATCCTTCTTCTGCCTTTCAAACCCAAACTTTCAAGCATCTTGAGATTCCAGGTGACGCATGGCCCTCGAGGAAGGTTCAACGAGTCACGCTAGCGTTGAATCGAGGTAGATCTAGCTCCACCACCTCCTCTGTGGTGAGTTCACCTCCAGCTGGTCCAGGTTAGGTCGAGTTTCTTCTTTTCTTACTATTTTTGTTTCTAACCTAGCAATATCATATATTAATCGTTACTTTTCTTCAATTCCGTCTAGTTTAACCTAAAATCACAAAAATATAAACATCGGAGCTCTGGCTCCGCTGCTTGTCTCTGACCATTTCAATGGACCTCCGGCTCTGCTATCGCCTCCATCACCTTTCCCTATCGCTTCTCTTCACTCCACGCATCTCCATTCATCATGATCATGCCCATATCATGTTGCTTGCTCTCCTTCTCTGTTGTATCGCCAGAGAGCTCCACCTGCATACACCTACATTCATCCCGACCTAGCTAGCACCACAGAACCTTCGTATTTGCGTGTTGGATCCTCTTTCAAGTTTTGGAGCGCCAAAGGACACCTTGAGGGTTGATTTTGATCAGGAACGAAGCACCTGGAGCCTCCATACTTCTCTAACCTTGCTAGCCTTCGTCGTAATTCCAAGTGCTCATCTAAAGTTTGTTGTAGCTCTAAGGCACTTCCATCCATGTTTTGGGACATTAAAGCCATCCTCAGGTGGTCGAAATCAGCCACCCGCATGTATCGAAGCCCGAACCGTAGGGAGTTCTTCCCTGTTCTTCCAGGTGAGCTCCCTTCTATCTGATCAGGAGCCAAGTGCTAGATTGAGGCAGAGATGTTTAATCAAGATGAATAGTGATTGTTGATCTCCTTCTGGGATTCTAATCCTAGGCGTCCATCATCGAAGCGTCATCGACCATCCATGTCTCAACACATGGATAAGTGAAAGATATCTGGTTGTTCACCCACGCGTAATTGGGGGTAATTTACACAATCTTTCCCCTCCTTTTTGTATATTTTATGTTTAGTCCTGTAAATTATTTATAACATTTAAAATTTGTGTAATATTTGCAAAAGGGACCTCAAGCTTTCATCAATTTGTTATTTAGTCCAATCCAACTCAGCTCGTGTGTCGTCACACGTGAGCTGGGCATTTTGCACGTAACCCCTCCTAGGATTTTGTATTTGTGTTAAGTATTTGAAGTATAAAAATATTAGTTGTAAACTTTTTGGATATTTGCATTGTAGCCCTCGTTCTTTATTTTAATCGTGAATATACCCTTGCTACTTCAAGTATTTTTGTGCATGTTTGTTTAATTTTTATACAAAACATATGTGCTCCAAAAATCATTTAAAAATAGGGTAATGTGCTTTATAGATTGATTGTTTACGGTATAAAATTAGTTTTGATTTTAGCCATTTTTCCTATTTAATAAAAATAAAAAATAACACATTTCGATCATGTTTCTATTTAAAAATGATACAAATTCTAAAAAAAGTTTGAAAAATTACGAAAAAAATTACATTTTATATATTATGATATTTTGAGCCTATAAACCAAAAATACTTAAAAATAGAAAAATAAAACACTTAAAAATTAAAAAGCTCCAAAATCCTCATAAAAATTATAAAAATTTCTAAAAAAACTCCAAAAAAACATATGTTTATATTTTTGAATTTTATTTACAATATTTATTGCCTTTTACAAAAGTTTTGGAAAATTTTGTCCATTTCCATATTTTTAATCTCCAAAACATTTCAGAATATTTATCTTGCCCACTATTTTGCTTTATTATTTATGTTAAAAATACAAAACATAGTAAAAATTAAAATAAAAATAGTAAAATAGATAAAAACTTAGAAAATACAAGAGTAATTTATTATTCACTATTTGGTTATTTTTAGTGGTATTTATAATTACATTATCCTATATTATATATATCTCTATATAGGTATATATATACTTAGATTAAAAAAAGAAAATTAAAAATAAGAAAACCTAAAATGGAAATAAAATTGTAAAATTAAACATTCTAAAAAATAGTAAAAACAAAACTCTAAAAAAATATGTAATTAAAACCCACAAACATTCAAAATAACTAAAATACCCAAAATCATTTATTGTCTTTTTTAGCAAAATTCTATTGTCTATCCTCTGTTGTTTTGTGTGTTTGACCCCTACTATACTTGTTTGCTATACAATCTATTACAGGGTATAATAATTTTTGACCCTTTGCTTTAGTGATTTATTTCTTTTGTGGGTTAGTTGTGATTAAACATGGTTGTTGAGAGGTCGTCACAGAGAGTGAGGCCTCATCTTGTGAGGATCATTTTAGACCACTCTAGGGGACGGTTGACTTCTCATTCTTCATTCTTTCTTTAGTCGTTATAGTATAGGCTCTTCAATACTCAATACGAGTTATTTCTTCTCTTTTCCTCTCTAATCTATGACGGCATAGACCAATCTAAGTATAGGAGTGTTGTATATATGTTGTATATACGTTAGCCATAACCCGTACTTGTGTATTTTAAATAATATGGCTAATTAATAAAAATTAAAACATACATCAAACTCTTTGTAATTACAGTTAATAAATTGGTTAAAAAAATTTTTACAAAATGTTCGAAAAATAGTTGGAAAATCTCTTTGAAAAATCTTTTGAAAACTGTCTGGAAAATATTTTTAACCTTTGTATGTTTGTTGTAAAAATTTCTTTTCTTTGTTTGAATAAAATGTTTTAAAAATCTATTTGCAAATGGTTTAGAAAACGGTTGCAAATATATTTTGAAAAACCTATACATATTGTTTGAAGAATCTTTGCAAAATACTTTTCAAAATTTTGTAAACTTTTGTAAAAATTATTTTACAAATTATTTTTCAAAATGTTTGTGAAAATCTTTTCAAAATATTTGGTAACCATACACAAGATTAAAGCAAATAAGATTCTTTATAATTTATGTACATATACTTATGAATAACTAGCTTATGTAAATTCTTGAATTCCAATTCTTGTAAAAAAAGAAGCACTCTCATGTAAATATTTGCACATATGTATTTTCTAAAACCTTTTGTTTTCAAAAATGACTAAAATTTTGCAAAACCAAAAATCTATAAAAATTTGCAAAATGTTTTCAAAAGTTGCATAAAAATTTGCAGCACTTTTTCAAAAATCCCATAAAAAGTTCAAAATCAGAAAATTGCATCACAAAAATATTTTCCTTCATTGTACATAGCATTTGCATTTTCTGGATTGATAATTACAATTGAACAATGTCTAAATAAAATCCGAAGATTAGAGCTTGGTTGGACCTTAATCCACTTAACCACAGGAACCTTAAGGGAACTAGAATTGAGACACTTCAGGTCTATTAGAATTAATTCTTTGAGAACACGAGACTTGGTTCAGTGTCGCCTTGACTACCTAAGTAGAATATTTCGAAACACACACATGATGCCTATCGACAATGACCTAGCTTGCACACTCATACTTTACATATTACTCTCCTTAGTGGAAGTGGTAGAGGGATGGATTTTCCAGCATGAGACACTGGCCATTGGAAACATCTTAAGTCACATATTTGTGGCGATTGTACCCCAAATCGATCCAATAGCCATGAGGTCCAAGGAAGGAATGTCGTGGGTTGCAACAAAGTTTCAAAAGAGGGATAGTCTACTGGCTCAAGAGGAAAAAGTCCATATGTAATGCTGCTATATATAAACTCTAAAAATATAGACGGGAAAAAGTCAATTCCTATCGGAGCATATATGTATATAGTCAATAAACAAGCGTGAGCTTCAAATTCAATATGTAAGTGAGCCTATAGCCATATGACTTGGCTACACTGGTCAAGAATCCTAGGATAGGTAGCTACACTGGCTACTGTCAATTCTCTTCTCCGCCTCCTCTTCTTGAGCCAGTTGTAATTGAACTTAGAAGGGAATACCCTGCTTCTAGGAGTTATTGGATTGGGGAACTAGGGTCACCATGTTGGAGAAGACTGACTTTTACCGCTTCAAGTGAAAGGAGCTACATATCACACACTATACATGATAGACTCATAATCATAAGGGACTGCGTATGACATCGATCTGTTCTGACCTGGTTTTTTAGGAGACTTGGGCAGAGTTTTGTGGATTTAAAAGGTTGTTGTGTTTCATGTCCGGTTTCCAATAAGGATCCGAGTAAATTAAAAATTCAAAGATCAGACTAAGCTCTAAACTTTAATTTTGTGAAGATGAGTTTATGAACTAAAATCAATTCACTTTATTTCTTTTTCCTTTTACTTATTTTCTTTTTGCACTTATAGGCATAAGCGTTTGCTAGGGACTAGCAAAGGCAAGTATAGGGGGGATGGATCTCCATTTCATGACCTTTATTCTTCTATTTTGGCCTAAAATCCCTATTTAAATGCATGTGTATAGCATTAATTGATACAAAATAACATTCATTATTTATTCTTTAATTATTGTATAAAATATTGTAATTAATTCTAAAATTAAAGAATAAAGTAAGAAAAGAAAAAGAAATGAAATACCAAAGTTACTGAGTGACCCTAAACCCCGAGACGAAGTCAAGAATTGACTTGGTCGACCAGTAATAAAGTAGAGGGAGAAAAGGACCAAGACAACAATAAAAACTCTAATTTATTTTGCCCAATAATTGAGTTTTGGGACCTATTTTAATCTTTATTATTTATACTTCAAATCAATAAACTTTCTACATGAATATTGTAGATAAAAATACAAGGAAAAATACAAAATTAATTTCACTGAAAAATAATGCGCAGTGTGCCCGAAACACATAAAATAAAAAGTCAAAATAAAACTTTACAGACATGTATCTTCTCCATACTATATCAAAATGGACCAAAATCATCTTTGATTGTATATAATATTTAATAATCTAATTAGTCAAGGTGGTTTCATCTAATGTGGAGTTAAGATGCAAAAGTTAGGTTTTGGGCTCACATTGTGAAATATACATGTATATTTTATTCAATATATTTATTCTTTGTATTTTTCAAATTTTTTATTTGTAAAATTTTAAAATATTATATGAAATATATGTACATATATGAATTAAAATAAAATCATCAAAATAAACTTAGAATAAATATTACATACAAATACATAGATAAAATATACATGTATATACCTATAATTGGATTTCTTTCAAATAGGATGCAGTCCTTCCTAAGTTCAGGAAGGCCAGCCCCTTTTTGTATAAAACAAGATGACTTTAGTAGAATACATATGCAGTTTTGTATTATAATGTGCAGTTTTAATGTTTGTATTATAATACGCAGTTTTGTATGCAGCTTTGTATTTATAACGTGCACCTATAATACAAACTGTATACGTATTCTACTAAAGTGTCGTGTTTTATACAAAAAAGGGTTGGCCTTCCTTAACTCAAGAAGGACTGTGTCCTATTTGAAAGGCCCCCACCTATAATATATTTATTTACTTAAGTGTACAAATAAACTCATAAAAATATAACAAAAATACCTAATTGTATACAAAAATAAATCAAAAGGTATATATAATACCTGTATAAAATAATAAATTATGAAATACAATTAAAATTAAAATACATATAATACATGCCTAATTGCCTATATATACATGTAAATAGTACCATGTAATCAAGTATCTCGAAAAACTAAATAAAAATAGGAATTAAATACTACATAAAATTAGAAATATTTTTACTTTATAACCAAAATTTCATTAATTTGTTTGTTATTTATGATTCATTTTCGAGGGTATTTTCACCCTAGAATCATCTGGTTGGTCCACGTGGACCAACCATATCGTGATGTTTGTTGACCTTGGGTCTACTGTATACCTCCCCTCTTATTTCTGTTAGAACCCATGAACCACATGTTTTCTCCCCCTATTCACGCTACTACCATGTCCCTTCTCCCTCGAGCCCTTCCATCCATCTGCTCTCTAATATTCCATGATCTTCGCGACCCATCTCCCATCATCATTTCTTGTCCCTTCGCATGCCACACCACCTCAAACTTCTCCCATCACCACTATATATAACCATCCCCTCTTCGCAATTTTTTATGTGGGTTCCCTTTTTAGACTTGGCCCCTCAGACCACCTCCATGGTGTTGCAGCTCATGACAAGAGTTGTTCGCTACTATTCGTAGCGAGGAGGTACGATGTAGAAGGGTTTCCCAGCCATAGCCGGATGTGACTCCAAGCAATCTGATCTCCTTGGCCTCTGGCCAAGTCGAGGTTCTTTTCTTTGCCTCTTAGGTAATTTTAATTAGTGTCTTTTAATTCTGCATCTTAGTTCACATTTTGATTGTTGTTTTAGCTTAGATTTGGTTGATCTAGTTCGCAAAAGCTTTAGAAGCTCCGACCATTGTGCCTCATCGTGCCTCCGTGTTTTGACCAACCCTATTTACCTCAACACCTCACCCCTTCATTTCTCCATGTATCTCCCCTAATTAGCCACCCAGATCGACCATTGATCTGGAGACTAAAGTCTAACTCCATCGCCATCTGCTGGACTTTGCCACCCAGATCATTTCACCCTCAACCTTTTCTAATAAAGGCATAGATTTCCCCTCCTAGTCTTCTTCATTTATCTGCAAGCCCCCCATCTAGAAGAGCCCTTTTGTGGGCTAACTGTATCAAGAACAAGCCACAGATCTTCCTTAGAACTCTTAAGCTCTATAACCCAATCAGTGAGATCCTGACACATTTGAAGACTCTGGGAGGTGTGAAATGACGGCATGAGCGTAAATAGTTGATCATCAAGGCTCCAAGTACCCAGAGAATCGTGCATCATTAGATTCAAACTCGCCATGGGCTAGTTCTTCCTATCCCATCCCCTTTCATTCAATCAAGAACATATCTCCAGGAGAAGCAGGTGAATTTATCAAGGTGAACCTTAACTATTGGATCTCATCTGAGATCCCAGACGTCGAAGATGAAGCGATATCGTGCCATCCAAAGCTGCAACGTATCCAAGTAAATAATCGAGAGTCGCTGGATCGCACCTTTTTTGGGGTAACTACATACATATCCCCACCCCTTTATTTTATTATCATTTAGTTCTTTAAATATTTAAAGCCACTTAATATTTTGTGTAAAAATTGCAAGGATACCCTCGGACTTTTGTTATATTAATTTTAGGTCCTTATTAGCTCAACTCATGTGGCCCCCTATGTGAGTTAGGTATTTTGCATATTTAACCTATCGGTTTTTGTAATTAGAGTTTAATATTAAAACTTTGAATTTCAATACAAAGGTTCTGGTAATTTTTTATGCACCCCTCTTATTTATTTTTAATTGCAAAAATACCATTGTCAACTTCTTGTATTTGTATTATTGCATTTCCTTTACTAAAAAAGCTCCTATGCTCATTTAATTTTGGGAAAATTAGTTTAAGTGCCTTAAATCATGCTTGTTCACGCTTTGTCTTGGGATTTGAGATTTATTTGATTTTTCTATTTATTTAGCTTAGGTGATTTTTATTCCCTTTCTAACTTAAAAATTCTCAAAAAATTATAAGAGGAAAGGGATCCTACTCCATGGAGTAGGTAACTTACCTACTCCACTTTCATTTTTTCAAAATTTTTTTAATTTTTTTTGAAAAATGCTTCCATGGATTTTTATAACTATATCTATCTAATATGTCATTCAAATTTCATCAGAAACAGAGACTCATACGGCCTCCATCCATAACATGAAAATACAGCAAATCTGTGACCGTTGAAAACTGATTGTCTGGATGGAGGCCGTACGAGTCTCTGTTTCTGACGAAATTTGAATGACATATTAGAGGGATATAGTTATAAAAATTCATGAAAGCATTTTCCGAAAAAAATAAAAAAATTGAAATAGAAGGAAATGGAGTAGGTAATTTACCTACTCCATGGAGTAGGATCCCTTTTCTCAAATTACAAAACCATTTCTAAAAATTCCAAAAAAAACTAGCTATTGTTCATATTATAACTCCAAACCAGAAATCACAAGATAATATCAAAAGAAAAACCCTAAAAATCAGAAACCTCCTCTAACCCTTAAAAGATTGCAAAATATTTTGAACCCCCCCCATATTAATTTTTGTTCTATATTTTTATATGATTATTATCAACATAGTAAAATTGATTTGAAGAAATTTTGAGATCATTTTCTATTTTTATGTCTCCAATCAATTTGTCCAGTTTTAAAAGTGCCTAATATTGTATATTTTGGACTTTAAAAATACCTAAAATTTTACAAAAAAAACGAAAAATAACAAAAACATAAGAAAAATATTAAAAACACAAAAATACTTTATTTTGTAAATTTTGGTTATATGTTTATATTTATAATTATAATACCTTATATTGTATAATATACATATATATAGTTACAAATAGCTAATATTATTATTAATTCATAAATATACTTATTAATGTTTTAAATTCCATAAAAATAAAAAGGACTATTCTATATGGATTTTTTTGATTTCTTTATATTTATTATATATTTTATATTACATAGCCCTTATATTATATATATATTACATATATAATTACATATATAGCTATATTATATACTAAAAAATAAAAAATAAATTAGAAATTCAAAAAAAGAACATAAAAAAATTGAAAAAAATATAAAAGAAAAATATAAAATATAAAATATAAAAAACAAAAAAAAACGCAAAAGGTTAATTAATTAATTAAGTGAACAGTGTACAAATACAATCTATATTAATTATTCATAATTTATTTATAATTAATATACTTGCTACACCAACTTATCTCCCTGAGTTCGACACCCTACATGCTTATCACTATACAAACTTTTTTGTATGGTTATAATAAATTTTGATTCACACTTTTTTGCATTGATTGATTCTTATATTGTAAGGGTTGATTGTTGCTTAATCCATTGGTCTTTGTGAGAGGTTCCTCAACGACTACGATCTCGCCTTTTGATATCATATGAACTTCTCCTCAGATTATTCGGGTTAAACAAAAATCAAATTCCATCAGAGTATGTATGAAATAAACAAGGCATTATGCTTCAAAGTCAAATATCTCAAAGTTGCCTGCAGCAGGAGACTTGACTACACTAGTCAAACTCCATAGGATATGTGACTACACTAGTCACAATCCATTCTTCTCTCTACCCTCTATTCCTGAACCAGTTGCACTTAAACTTAGAAGGAAATATCCCAGTCCTTGAGGAAGGAAAAGCTAGATTGGTGACTGGGGTTATCTTGTTAAGGGAGACTATTCCTTGCTATTTCTGATGAGAAGAGCTACCTTCACTTACAATGTACAAGTAAGACTATAGTCATAAGGGTTTGTGTATGAAGAGACTTATTCTAACATGGCTATTGAGGCAAACTGAATAGAGGAATATGGAACTTGAGGGCTATTAAGTTTAGGTCGTATTCCCAATAAGGTTCTGAATACATTAACAATCCAAAGATCTTGACTAAGCTCCAAACTTTGTGTTTGTGAAGACAAACTTAAAAATCACTATCATTCAAAGTTTCTTTATTTCCATTTTCTTTATTTTCTCGTATGCATCACTTATTCTTCTAATAAGAGTTTGCTATAGGATAGCGAAGGTAAGTATAGGGGGTGATGAATAGCCATTCATCTACCTTTATTCTCCTATTTTGGATTTAAAACCCTAGTTAAATATATGTACATATCACTGACTTGCATGAATTACCATCCAACATTAATTTGTAAATAGCATGTGAATATTAGTATTTAATCCCAAAATAAATAATAAAGACAAGAAAGGAAAAATAAAGGAAGTATTGAAGATGCTAACCGACCTTAATCCCCGAGACCAAGTCAAACATTGGCTAGGTTGACAAGGAATCAAGTAGGGGGAGATAAGGGCAAAATATTATACATGAAGTATGCAAAACTCTAGAAACCATAATTGCAATATACAATACATTTATACCATGTATTTAAACTATTTTATTTACACTCATACACACATCAAATAAACATGTTTATAACATGAAACTTGTTTATATTAATGTATAGAAAAAATAGAAAAATACAAGCCAATCAAAATCAAGCATAGTACACATGGTACATAAAAATAAAAAATGGCAAACAGAACTTCAATGATCAATATCTACTCCATATGAACTCAATTTGAACCAAACTCATCACCATTACATTTCAAATTAAATTATTTATCTAATGAAGATGTTTGATTTAAAATAGACTAAGATCCAAAAGGCAGCTTTTCCGGGGCACCATTGTTCTAGGGCATCTGTATATAATACTATTTTATTTAATTTCTTATATTTTTACTCCCTTAATAATTTGAAATAATTGTATGTATTACATAAAATATATTAAAAATATAAACATAAATTAAAACATTTAAAATAAATCCAAACTAAATAATGAAGTTAATACATAGGTATACTATTCCTATAATATGTATGCATGTGATTATTTACATACATAGACAAAACAATAATATGTAAATACATAATAAACAATACCATAAATATATAAAATTTGTAAAAATAATAATATTCATATAAATTACTAAATAAAGATACAAAATACAAAAAATAGGTATATATATCTATATATTTATATGTAAATATTCTATACTAACAAATAATGTTAAAAATCAATAAAAATCTTCTAAAAAGAGTTATTAAATAAGGAACTACTTTCATGTTTTGAGAATTAATTATAAAATCATTTGTTATTTTATTTTGCAATATCTCAAATTTTATCCCTATTTTGTCTTTTTGTGTGGGTCTAGACCAATCAAATACGAGAGAGCGTTGACCCAGGTCAACCCTCCCTTCGTCATGTAAATACTTCCTTTTATTCGGTCTGAGCCCCGATCTCCAAATTCTTCTGATTAATGCTTGCTACCTTTGATCCCGATTTTTTCATAAAAATTACCCCTCTAACATCCTCGATTCATGCTAGGATATCATCTCAACTTGATCTTCATCGGGCGAGGCATAAACACTAGGTCAAAGCGGTCTCTCTACTGCCATGTATATATTATTTTCTTAGAACAACCTCGCTCGAGGAACTCAATCGCACCTCTGCAATCCCAAGTCCACTCTCAAGTTGAGATCTAGTGACAACCTCGCACACCAGTGAGGAGGAGACTATGTTGAGTCTCAACCTATCGGAGAAGAAGCTTCTCAAGCAGTGGTCCTCTGCTTTCCAAGTAATAGGTCTATTGAGGCATAGATAACATAATTTAGATTCTATTTTAATTATTAGTGTAGATGTAACATTAGTTTTCTAGTTCTAGCATTAGATTAGTTGTATTTCCAATACTTCCATTCGTCAGAGCACTACGACTCAACCATTGTGTCCTTATGTTATAAGCTGTTTCCAACTCACCTCTCCACCCAACTCTCTACCTCATCATGTTCTTCATCTAATCCACCATCAAGACAACCCTAATCTTGAAAAGATTAGGTGAATGATCTCCATCTACCATCAGACATCGGAGACTTACCTTCCTCACCATTTTTGTATTCTGTGGATAGCTTTTGCAAGGGGAGGTCAACCCCTCGAGCCCAGGTTCATTTTGTGTAGGTCAAGACTAGAGAGAGTTCCATCAAGGGTAGATTCAGGTACTTGGAACCCATTCCAGGTCCACACGAGTGTCGAAGAACCCAAGTCTCTCTTAGCGAGACCTGGAATCCTTTTATGGACCACCATTCAATGCAGATAGCTGATAGGAAGGTTTTGATCCTGGTCCTAAGCTGATACATCAACTAAGAAACGAGATCTAGCTGATTGAAGCTACCTAGGAGCCTTGTACTATCTCGTTCGTCCAAGGGAGGTCTCCATCATCTGATCATGAGCTAGCTCTAGGTGCAGCAGTAGCTGTTTGATCGTGCACAATATCCAACACTAGTTCTATTCCAATATCTAATCATCGCCATCCAGTAGTGAACCGGTGTCAGTGTGCCTCAAACGTTGATCATGTCAAGTCATCTAATCTTTGTCGTTGGATCCGTACACATTTGGGTTAAATTACACATAACCCCCATATAATTTTTGTTTTATTATTTAATCTTGCAAAATAAATATCACGTGTAATATTTTCGGCAAAAATTACAAGTAGGACCTCATACTTTCCTAGATTTGCATTTTAGTCCTTCCACCTCAAGTGTAGCGATACATAAGGCGTTATGAAATTTGCATGAATGCTATTAAGTTTCTTGTACCTATTCTGAAATACATTTAAAACTTATATAAATTGTAATAAAGTCCCTGTAACTGTGGCATTTTATTTCTTTTATTTTTTGCATACTAAATATTTTTATTGCTCTAAAATTATAGGATAATTAATATAGATGGATGTTTTCATGCTTGTCCTCACATAATTTTTATTGGTATTTTATTTAATTTTATTTTTTAAAAAAATACAAAAATATGCACTTTCTTCTCATTTAAATATAAAAGCCCATAGAAAATAAAAAGTTTTCAAAAAAAATTATAATCTATATTACTTTATATTATATCATATATCCAAAGTCCCTGAAAAATATGGAATATAAAACCTAGAAATCACAAAACCCTAAAAATCTTAGAAAAACTTGCAAAAATTTTATAAAATGCCAAAAATAGTTCTTTCTATTTTTTATTTTTCTTATCATATATAGTATGTATTAAAAATAGTTTGAGGTTACTTTTCGATATAATCATATTTATTAAACTCATAAGAAACTCAGATAATTAATCTACTCACTATTTTGATATATTTATTATTTTAAAAATACATAAATAAGTAAAAAACTATAAAATTACCAAAAATAGATAAAAACAATCTAGAAATCATAAAAATCTTTATTTTGTGTCTTCTAAGTATATTTTGACATATGCAAAAATATAATAGGCTGTATATAATGTATATCCTATATATTACATATATTATTTATAACAACATTTTTATTATATATAAATATATCTCTTATTTTGAAAATAAAAAGAAAATAAAAATCTAAAAATTAAAAATATAAAACATTCAAAAATCCATAAAAATTAAATATAATTAAACCCATCTAAAAATAAGAAAAAAGTAAGAACATGAAAAAAGAAAATAAACAAGAAATTAATACTAATTAGGAATAATTAATATTGATTTCCAATCCATATAGTTTGCTCCACTTGTTCGACCTCTACATGTGCTTACACCTATACACATACATTATAGAGTTATATTAAATTTTAATTTACATTCTCGCTTGATTTATATATCATATTGTGGGTTAATTGTTGATTTATTGAGGCTTTGATCGATACAACAATTATTGGCTTAGTTTGTTAGGCCAATAGATCAAAGCCTTGTCATCAATGCTTTTCATTGTCCTATCAAACTTTTGTTGTGGGTGACATCAAATCTTACCATTATGATGCTAATTGTGAAAGTAAATGGATCCTTGATGGGTTTTTCGAACCTGAGAGGGATGCTCGTTATGGCAATCCTCTCTCACCACTATTTATCATTCATACACTATCCATATTAATGGGAAGCTAACTAAATTAACAAGTGATGAATCTCCATTCATCACCTTTATTATTCTATTTTGGCCTTAATTCAATAGTTAAATGCATATAAACAGCATTAATTTGTACAAAAAAACACTCACTGTTTATACTTTAAATATTGCATAAAATATTGTAATTAATGCCAAAATAAAAGAATAAAGGAAGAAAATAAAACTAAATGAAATGCCAAAGGTATTGAATGACCCTAAACCTCGAGACGAAGTCAAGAACTGACTTGGTCAATCAAGAATAAAGTAGGGTGAGATAAGGGCCAAAAATGAGAAATAAAACCCTCACTTTCATTCTTCAATAATTCATTTTTAGGACCTATTTTATTCTTTATTATTTATACATCAAATCAATAAACTTTGAACATGAAAGTTGTAGATAAAAATGTGTAGAAAAATACCAAACTTATTTCACATAAAAATAATACATGATATGTTCTCTACACTTAGAATAAAAACACAAAATCCCAACTTCATATACCTGTATCTCTTCCATATGAATCAAAATTTCTAAAAATCACTTTAATTGTATATAAGTTTTAATTAGCTACTTAATGAAGGTGGTATCATTTAATTTGGATTTATGATGCATAAGTTAGGTTTTGGACCCCCTATTTTATAGTACACATGAATAAAATAATCATTTTATTTTTTATTTATATTTTTCATTGTTTTATATTTTTGTATTTTTGTAAATATTTTTTATAACATATGTGCATAATTAAAATAAAATAAATTCATTAAAAAGAAGATAAAATAAATGTCTATTTTAATACATAGATGAATACCATATACATATAATTATACAATAAATATACATAATTATTTAAGTGAAAAATAATCACATAAAAATATATGTAATTAAATAAATCAAAATTATATAGAATACATGTATAAAATAATAAAATCTAAAACAAACTAAAAATAAAATACATATTATATATATACTTATGTTTATACTTGTAAAAAGTAATCTATAGTAGACAATCTTGTAAAAATAACTAAAAATATGATTAAAATACCATACAAAATTGTATATAATTTTAATATTTTAATAAAAATAATTAATTCATCTATTATTTAAAACTAATAAAGGATTAATTCATTATTTTGTCTTGTAGTGTGCTAACGTGGACCAATAGGTGCCCAAGGTAAGTTGATACCATGTCAATTGTCCTGCCCAAGGTAAGTTGATACCATGTCAATTGTCCTTACGCCCCTTGGCCTGCATCTGGCAGTGCTACTTCATCCTCTTCGAGGATTTTTTTCAGCATGATATGTTGCTCGAGGAGGATCAACTGTTTCATGAGATTTCATCCATGTTCATCTATGATCCTCGCTGACACCTCGCCTAGGGCCAAGCATCCTCGATACACCCACAAACTCTAGACGAAGTCTCCACTTTACTCGCATGTACAAATGTACATCTCCACCTTTTTTCGAGGTTGGTCCCCTTTCTACCCGTTCTTGGCCCCTCGGATCACTCTCATGGGGATGCTACTCTTGATAGGAGAAGCTCTCCATGCTTTGCAGTGAGGAGGACTGGCAGAGAAGGTGATTCCCTACCATCATCGAAGCTCCACTCTAGGTGGTCCATCTCCTTGGCCTACGGCCAAGTTGAGATTTTTTCCCATGCTTTGTAGGTAGATTTTTATCTTATTTTTCATTTCACGTCTTTATTTTCTCTTCTAATCAATAGTTGCAGTGTGTAGTTAGGACTTTAACTCACCAGAGCTCAAGAGCGTTGGCCATCATGTATCGTCATCACAACCATGTTCTGCCCCTCACTTCCCATCCATTTCGTTCCCCCTTCATTTATTCATCATCTATACCTCATAATCCACCTAGATCCCTTTGGATTTGGGCCACCGATGTCTTCTTCCACCCTAGTGTCCTGACCTCCTCGATCCACCACCATTTCCGCTCTGATCATCGTCAATAATAGCCAGGACATCCCCCCATCGCATCAACATGTTTGTAGCTTTTTTGCAAATCCTGAAGGGGTTGCCTAAGGCCCAGAAACTTTGAACTTCAATACCAAGGTCTTCCTCAGAATTCTTGAGCTCTAGTGCCCAATCAGTGTGCTCCGGACCCATTTGAAACTCTAGGAGGTATGGGAAGGCTGTAGGAGTGTTAGGAACCCCTCAGCGATGCTCCGGGTGGATGGAGACAAGAGCAGCATCAGATCCAAACTTCCCAATGATGAATTCATCTTCAGTTCTTCCTGATCCATCCTGTGCCGATTGATGAAGAATGGAGCTCCATAAGGAGCAGGTGACATCTGATCAAGGAGAAGCACAACCATTGGATCTCATCTGAGATCTAATCCAAGACGTCAAAAATGAACTGACATCGTGTGATGAGATGACACCACATGTCTAAGTGAATCAATCCGCGTTGCAGGATCGCGTCCTTTTGGTGGGTAATTGCATATATACTTCGCCACTTTACTTTTTTTGTTTGTTTCTGTAAATATTTAAAGACCCTTTATATTTTCTGTAAAATTTTGTAAAGGGCCCTCGAATTTCTTACATGTTACTTTTAGGTCCTTGCTAGCTCAGCTCACGTAGCCTCGACATGTGCTGGCCATTTTTCATATATACCCTTGTGGGTTTGTGTAATTAGAGTTTAATATTAAAACATTGAATTTCAATTATAAATTTCTGAGTATTTTGCATGCTATCCCATGCCTTTTATTTTACTGGCAAAAATAACCGTGTCAACTTTGTTGGTTTTTTTTTGCTTGATTTTATATTTTTTATAAATATAATCCATGATCTAAAAATTATGGGAACATAGGATAATGTGTTTGATTTATTGCTCTTTAATGTTATATATTTTATTTTGCATTTCACGCATTTTCCTATTTGTTAAAAATAAAAAAGTGCATGTTTGTTCCCTATTTGCTTTAGAAAATACAAAAAGTATAAAACATATTCCAAAAATTACAAAAAAATAGTGGTTGTCTATTATTATATTTGTCCCTCCAAACCAAACATCCCTAAAAATAGAAAAAGAAATTCACTAAAAATGAAAAATCTCCAAAATACTTATAAAAATTATAAAATATTCACAAAAAACGCTAAAAATATTAGTTTCTGCTTTATATTTTTATTTATACTTATTACTAAGTACTAAAATTAGTATTGAGAACTTTTTAACTCATTTAATATTTTAAATCTCAAAACAATTCTCTCCATTTAAAACGTCCTTGATTTTGTATATTTTGGACTTTAAAAATACAATTAGCAAAAAAATCTAGAAAATAAAAAAACGTAAGAAAAATATATAAAAACATAAAAATATATTATTCTGTAATTTTTATTATATTTATATATATTTATAAATATATTACCATATAGTGTAATATATCCTTATAATATAGTTAAATACAATTAGTACTATTATTTCTTATTATAAATACATACTATATTTTTAAATCCTTAAAAATAAAAAGACTGTACTTTTTGTTATTTTCTGATTTATGTACAAATATTATATATTTTAATATATATATATATATATATTACCTATATTATACATATACATACATATATTTATTGTTATATATATTTATATTATATATTAAAAAGAAAAATAAATTAAAATCAGAAAATTATTAAAGAAAATAAAATTATAAAATAATAGATTTAAAAAATATAAATTGATAAATAAATAATAAAAAAATAAAAAAACCCACAAAAAATAACTAATTGATTAATTTAGTAGATATAGTAAGAATATGCATTATTATTTATTCATTGTTTATTTATAGCTAATAATCAGAGCTACCACGTATTGTTCCATGTGTTCACCACCCTACGATACTTGTCACTATACACATTTCATTGTAGGCTTATAATAAATTTCCATCCACACACTTGCTTTATTGCTTCATTATTATATTGTGGGTCGATTATTGAATTTAGCACAGGTATTTGTGAGTTGTCACTGCATCGACTGTGCTCTCGCCTTTTGTGGAGCATACGACCCTCCTCCATAGTTTGATCACTTTTTTAATGGCATTGTTGTCGCGAAGCAACGAAGTGTAGCATTTATTTTGTATATTACATTGCTTAGTTTTATTTTTATTTTTTGCTAATTATTTTTTTGTTTATTCTGACCACCTATTTCTTTGTTGATCTTTCTTACCAGGTAATGGACGACGACGATGAGTTTTTATGAGGTTGACACCCCCGAGCTGATCAGGAGAGAGCAAGAGGAGGAGGAAAAGAGAGAAGAAGATCGAGCAGTCCCTTTTAGTTTTTTGTTTTATTTAGTGAGAGAGTGTTTTTTTATTTTTGTAAAATAAATTGTAATAATTTTGGACATTGGGCACTGCCATACCTCATGAAGTCCAATGCCCGGGTGTTTGTTCACATGGGGGCCTCGTCGTGTTTTTCGTGTTTTCTCGCTCTTCTTTTTTTCTCTAGTTCATGCATTTTGAGTTTTTTCACATTTCTTTTATTTGATTTGTGTTATTGAGCCCTAGTTTAGGATATGCTTGATCGATAAAGTAGGTCCAAATACTTAATTGAATTGCATGTACATATAGTCTTATGCTTCAATCTAGCCAAATAAATTATTGATTATTAAGATTCAGTACCAAACACCATGAGAGATTCCATACAGTGCTTGTAGGACCCATTGTGGCAGGCACCGAGGAGTCTCCAAGACCGGACTCTAGGTATCTTTTCAAGAGATTCAGTATTTTGTTCTTGACGTTAATAACAACTCTTGTTTCTAGGGCACTTCCATCGGCTTGCATCGCATATAGAGTAGGTTTCATTTTTGTATACCATTCTGCACGAAAAGAGATGGAGGTTAGGTGAGCTTCTCTATCTGAGAACACATCATTGATTTATGATTGCATTTCTTTTCTGACTCTCTCCCTATGATTTTCACCACATAGGATACTAAATGAATTGGTGCCTCATTAGGATTCATACAATTATAAAAAAATATCCAAAAAAAGTGATAACCAATAAAATTAAGACTACTAATTCTACTCAACCTTAAAATAAAAAAGGATAAATCTTGTTTTGGGGAGACTAATCCCCTCCTTGTACATAGGTTGTATTCAGATCGAGTGAGGCACATACACCTAAGGAATAGAGCCCCCAACCCTGGACTTGTTCTTTAAATGCTTGGGCTGGTTCTTGGGCCATGTTATCGCTGGAAGCACTTGCCTCAAATGTTAGGAGAAGTGGTCCCTGTTGATGAACTCCGTTTCATCGCCTTTATTCTATCATTTTGGCCTTGAAAACACTAGCCAGCGCATGTAAATGACATTAATTTGCACAAAATAGCATCCATTATTTATTGTATGTTTTATATATAAAATAAGGTTTTAAATGCCAAAATTATAGAATAAATTGAAGAAAAAAAAGGAATAAAATATTGAAAATATTTTATGACCCTAAACCCCGAGACCAAGGCAAGAATTGACTTGGTCGACAAGGAATAAAGTAGGGGGAGATAAGGGCCAAAACTACAATAAATACCTCATTTTATTTATTCATTAATTATACAGTTTCGACACCTATTTCATTCTTTATTATCTATTCGTCAAATAAAGAAACTTTGTACATAAAAGTAGATCATAATGTAAATAAAAATATAAAATTGATTTTGTGCCAACATTATATATAGTGTTCATTTTAGACAAAAAAATAAAAATCCAAAAACCAAACTTCACAGACCCATATCTTTTCAATAAAAACTTGAAACATATCAAAATCACTGTAATTGTATATAACTTTTCACGAGCTATTTAATGGTGGTGGTTTTATATTTTTTGGAGTTACTGTGTAGAAGTAAGGTTTTGGGTCCCTATTATGCATTCTACCGATTAAAATATTCAATCTATTCATTATTTTTACAAATTCATGTTTGTATAATTTTTGTAAATCTTATTCGTAACATATGTGCATATTAAAATTAAAATAAAACAAAAAATAAAATGAAAAATAAAATTAATCCATGAGAAAACATAGACAAAATACCTATGTTATTATATATACATAAAAAATGTGGAATATATTCTTTAATTATGTATTCCTTTATATTTTTCTAATATTGTAAATATTATGTAGATTCTATTAAAAATATAAAATTCAAATAAAATACAACAAAATAAAATAGTATACATAGAACACAGGTAAAATACCTATAAATATACCTACATAATATATATATCTATTTATTAAATTGTACAAATAGCATCATAAAAATAAAATAAAAATATATTTATAGTCATAAAAATAAGTTATAAATATATAAAATAATAGAATAAAATGCTAAAATAAAATATACAAAATAAAAATAAAAATTTACAAAACATTGGTAATCATACATATAAATAAGCCATTAAAAATAAACTGCTAACAAAATAAGCCAAATAAATAAATATCATAATAAAATACTACATAAAATAATAAACATTTTTACTAAAAAATTAATAAAATCTTTTACTATTTTAAATTAATTATTCTTAATAAATTAGGTTGTTTTGTCGCCTAGCGGGTGACGTGGCCCAATAGGGTCGCGTTAACTGTTGACCTTGGTCAACTCGCTCCCTGCCTCCCAATCTGACGCAGCCCATCTTTTCCCTGATGTTCTGCCCTTTTTCATGGGTGTCCCATCCATCTCTCATGGATGCTTCCTTCACAAGAAATAATCTCTGATCATCCATGATTCACGCCAGATCATTGTATAATCTATACATAACCCTGATTCATCGATCTTGGCCGGTCAATAATGGTGCTTAGTAAAGTTTATAAATAACGCCCTTTGCCTCCTCTTCCAAATTTGGTCACCATTAGAGCCCTAGGAGCCTTCGTCTTGGATTCCAATCATCTGCTCGTGATAGGAGGAGGTGCTTCGTGCTCCGGCAAAGATCCAGGAGGTCAGGGTGCACCCATGGCCGCCGTCGCCGGCGACCCTGCTCCCTGGGTGTCTCCCAGGTATAAGAGCTGTCTTTTTCTCTTTACTTTCACGCATTATAGTTGTAGGTTTAATTTCCTGCCCTTAGTGTAGAATTTAGTTAAATAATCCATCCCTAAATGCTCACCCTGTAGTTCGCTGGAGTTGAGCTCCGGCGAGCTCCTCCGCGGCACTCGGACCATCTTCATTTCCCCTTTCGCCTTCACATCGATCCTTCGCGCTTTCTGATCGCTTCTCGTGCATCAAACCCCCCAGGACCTCCAAGGTTCTATGAATCAAGGGACTCCTCCCCCGCGTCGTCGGAGTCCTTTCCGTCCACCCCTTTTTCTTGTGTATCTAGCTTCATGTTCGGTCGAGGAGAAGCTCCTCGAGCCGTAGTTCATTCCTGTGCAGGTTAGGCGTGTCACGAAGTGCCAGAAGCCACGTTCAAGGCCCGTCGGAGATACCTCGGACTCCTCGCCTTCCCCGACCTCGCGCAGGAGCCCCGATGAACCTCCAGCCATTTCGATGCCTCTAAAATGTCGAGCATCTCGCCAGGAGTGTTTGGGGCCATCTTGGAGCTCTTATGGACGCCGGCGGAGGGAGATCTCGTCGAAAGAACCTCGCCCAAGCGAGTGTTCTTCCATGTTCTTGGACCGCGTCTCTTCACCGTTGGATGAAGATGATGCCTCCAGATGCTATAGACGTCGTCCGATGAAGCCTCGTTTCGACTGTCATATCCTTTCCAAGGATCTAATCTTCACCGATCATTGGGGATCATTAACAATCGCTGGATGAGCGACATGCGTATTAGTGAACATCATCCAGCCGTCCGTTCGCACTTATTATGGGGTAATTTACGCATCTTAGCCCCGTTCTTTTTGTATTTATAATTTAGTCCTGTAAATAAAATATTACGATATAAAATAAGTGGAAATTTTGCATCGAGGACCATGTATTTACTTTTATTACTTTTAGGTCCATTCCACGTCACCTCACGTGTTGTTCCACGTGAGGGGCAAAATTTTAGGAATGACCCTGCATGTTTTGTAAATTTTTGTTGAGTCCAGTAAGTTCTACTTTACGTTATATTTTTTTGAAAAATTTACAAGCAGTCCCTGACCTTTCACATATTTGCATTTTGGTCCCTACTTGTATGTGTCACGTGCAGTACCATGTGTTTGAAAAATTGCACATATACCCTAACGGTTTTTGTAATTATAATTTACTCATTAAAAATTTAATTACATTGTATATTTCTGATGTTTTTGCACCGAAACCCCCTGTACTTTAATTTATTTGCAAAAATGCCCCTGCTAGGACTTATATTTTTGTGACATTTATCTAATTATTAAAAATACCTTTATAGCTCCCAAAAATATGCAAAAATAGGATTAGGTGTTCCATGTACTGTACTTACATGCCATGTGTCCACTTTGCATTTTTTGCATTTAACCTATTTATTAAAATTAAAAAGGAGCCTAAATAATCCCTGTTTAGATTATAAAATACCAAAAAAATATAAACATTTTAAAAAATTCCAAAAAATATATATATGGTATATTTTGATATTTATTGAGTCCAGGAAACAAAACCCCCTAAAAATAATAAAAGAAAATTAAAAAAATCAGAAAGCTCTAAAATCCAACAAAAAATATAAAAATTCCATAAAAAAGCCAAAAATATGTTTTTCTGTTTTACAATTATCTATATATTATTATCTATGTATTAAAATTAATTTAGGTAATTTTGGGACTTAATTACTATTTTTAAATCCCAAATTAATCCCGGATTATTTATTTAATCTCGTATCAGGGATAATTTGACATTAAAATACATAAAAATTAGCAAAAATTTTTGGAAAATACAAGAACATTAAAAAAACATTAAAAACCCAAAAACAATTTATTTTATGAATTTTGATTATATTTAATAGCATTTAAAATATATTTCTATGTATTGTGTTAATAAACCTTTATATAGGCTATATTGTTTTTATAAAAGAAAAAGAAAATATAAAAAGATAAAAATATAAAAAGATAATACAAAATCAGAAAATTAAAATATAAAAATCAAAAATAAAATAAATATATATATATATATAGTATATAATATATAAAATAAAAAATCCACAAAAAGAGTTATACAAACCAATGGCGCGGTTCATCGTGAATAACTGTAGGCTACCTATTTTGCTCTATATGGTTTGACCTTTACATGCTTATACATTATGCATTTTATGGTAGATAAACTAAATGTTAATTCCACATTTTTGGTATTGAATTGGTTTATTCAATATTGTGGGTTAATTGCTGACTAATTGGGGTTTGGTGGGTGGTCGCCACAGCCATTTTGTCTCCGCCTTGTGTAAGACTTATTTTGACCCTCACGAGAAATCGGTTATCAGATGGAGCTGTTGTTGGGGAGCAATGAGCATAGCCTATTTTTGCCACTCATTTTTGTATAATGATTTATCTGATTTATTGATCCATTTATTTATTTGCAAATTAATTCTTTGATATTTATTGCAATTATTCATTGATTTTGTGGAAATTTATTGTTTTGTTTATTTAAAAATGCTAATGCCAAATTTTTGTAACTTTGATGAGAGGGCCTGCCACGCGAGGACGGTTTCCTGGGAGACCAATGCAGCCAATCTTGGAGGAGGCCGGTCTTATCTTTTTGACCAGTTGGAGAGAGCACCAAGGAAGCAGGAGGAGGGATTAGCTTAGGGATATATATATATGAAATTTTATGGTGAGAGAGAGAGCAATATTTTGCATGTAATATAACTTGGACTCTACTCTTCACAATGAGGTCCAGTGCCCAGGTGTCTGTTCAACCAGGGGCCTCATCATAGTTTTTCGTGTTTTATCGCCTTCTTTTATGTTGTTTTCTATTGTTTTGAGCTTTCCGCTTTATTTTACTTTGTTTTGTGTGCATGGAACCCCTAGATTTAGGTTGCTTGACTCGGTAACTAGGTCCACACATTAATAAGAATGTCTATTCCTATAGTCTACAAACATATGGATCTAGTCAAATTAATAATCCTAGTAATTCAGATATGAGACCAGGTGTCGCTAGAGGTCGTATACAGCGCGTGCAGGACCCATTGTGGCAGGCACCGATCGGCATCAGAGATCGGACCTTGGCCTCATTTTCGAATAACTAGCAATTGGTTCTTCACGATTAATAGCAACTACAGTTTAGGGCAATTTTTTCGACTGCACACCCCCATGTAGATAGGTTTAAAAATTCTGTTTTGCATACCGCATGGAGAGAGCTGGGATGCACTGTAAATCTTCTAACTCAGCATGCATCATAAGGTTGACGGGTGAGATTTCCATCATTGAATTGACTTGCACGGCTTTTCCACTATCTCCCTCTGATTTTGAGCACCTAGGACTTCAATGAAAATCTACAAAAATGTTAGGCGCTTGTATGAAAACAGACTCAAAAAAAAGTGAAAACCAAAAACTAAAACAAGGGGACTGCTAAATAAAATTTGACCATAATTAAAATATGCAATGGATCATCATTGTACTGCTTAAATCTTTTAAGGCCACTCCTGTGAACCCGACTCTAGATTGCTTGGCCCAGCTTGTCAAAGGGCTAGCAGATATGGCCAGGAAGTTAAATGACCTGACGGCCACTAAGACCACCATCCCGGCACAGGTCGAAGCTAAACCTAATAGCTTCAAAAAGGAGCAGGTAGAATGTGATGTCCCGTCTATGCCTGTAGAGTCAGATGATTGTACTATTTTTTATCTAATGTTGTAACTCTCAGGAGCGGTAGGGCCTTGCCTCCGCCTGCCATCAACAAAGGGGAGAATAAAGCTTTAGGTGAATCGTTATCTTCTTCATCAATCGTTCCAGCTATAGGGACGGATCAGGAAGAAGAAGGAGGAGCCATTCCACCAGCCACCTACCATCCAAATCAATAAAAAGCACAAAAAAATCAGCAAAAACAAAAAGAACAAAAATAAGATCGTCGCCGAAGTGAAGCCGCACCAACCTTGGAGGAGCTGCCAGCAGCAGCCGATCCCTTTCCAGACGACGGAGTGGAGGCCCCACTTTTTGCTCGTCCACCAGCACTAGCACCCCAACTTTCATATTGTACTCCTTTTTGTAGTCTGAATGTACAATAGTTCATGGACGATGGTTTTATTCTAAATAAGAACTCTAATTTTGATTCCAGCAATGTACATATTCCCTTTCCTGATGTAATAGAAAAATCCAAAAAACTTGCAAAAAGAAAAAGTGCATTATCTGATCCTGGAGTTGTGGATATCATTAATAACTTGACTATTGAGATTCCCCTAATGAAGTCCATGGAGTACATGCCAGTTGTGAAGAAAGGTTTGAAGGAAGCATGTACAAGCAAGCGTCGCCCAGCACGAAAGAACAGATGCAAACAGGTTGAGAAGCACATTCTCACCATGGCTAGTGTAGCAACCATCAGCAACCTCCCATAGAAGAAGCAGGACAAAGGAGCACCTCTTATCAGTTGTGAGATTTTTGATCAGGTCTTCGAGCGCACGCTTCTTGACAGCGGGTCTTCCATCAACCTTCTCCCCTTGTCGCTACTACAAGAATTTGGGCTAGGTTCGATCAAGCAAACACGAACTATCCTTCAGTTCACTAACCAATCCATCAAGCGATCTCGAGGTCTTCTGGAAGACGTTGTGGTAAAGGTGAGGAAAATGCAGTTCCCAATTAACTTTGTAGTCCTTGATATGGACTCCCCTGCACCCTTACGCTAGACCCCTATCATCCTTGGCCAGCCATTCCTGCGCACCTCAGAAGCCGTAGTTGATTATGGGTCTAGCAAGATCACCTTCTGTTTGGGCAACAAGCGAATCACTATAAACATGAATCAGCGAGCCGAAAGTCATGACTGATGAGAGTCGTACAACACCAGAAGCAAACTGTGACTTTATTGCAAAAATCAGAGATACACCACTTTCTTTGGATAATCCATGGACCCAAGAAATCCTCTCTCTGGAGGAGGACTTGGAAAGCACAGTCGACATATGCTCCAATGATACTTGGGAGATGGACTCCAATGTGCTGATGCGCATTCTTGAGTCCAATGATTCACTCCAACCCGAACACGATGAGCCTAGTGCAGAACTGTTTGGCACATCACCAGAATCTCAACAGAGTACTAAGGGCAGAAGCTCTACCAGAGTTCATGCAGTACATCCCACCACCAGTGCAGTTTCCAAAGTGACAGATAAGTTGGCTAGGTCAGAATCGGAACTCAAGCCACTTCCGACAGGCCTAAAGTATGCTTTCCTTGCAGGTGAAGAAAACATGTATCCGGTCATCATCAGTAGCAGGCTGAACCCGGAGTAGGAATCTCGACTTCTCGAGGTTCTAGAAGAGAACCACAAGGATCTTGGTTGGCATGTATTAGATCTCCGCAGGATAAATCCGGTGTTGTGTTCACACCATATTTATCTGGAAGAAGATGTTAAGCCATCCTGCGAATTCCAAAGGAGACTGAATCCAAAATTACGGGATGTCATCATGAAAGAAATAACGAAATGGTGTGATGCAGGCTTCATTTATCCCATCTCTGATTCAAAATGGGTAAGCCCTTTGCACATATTTCCAAAGAAGCCAGGGCTTACTGTGGTTACAAATAATAGAGGAGAGGAGATATCCACTCGGGTACCGACATCCTGGCGTGTGTGTGTTGACTACCGCCGTCTTAACGCAGCAAGTAATAAGGACCACTTCCCCTTGCCATTCATTGATCAGGTTCTGGAAAGACTAGCTAGCAAGGAGTTCTTCTGCTTTCTGGATGGGTACTCCAGGTACAACTATGTGGCAATCGCCCTAGAGGACCAAGAGAAGACTACATTCACTTGCCCGTTCGACACCTACGCTTTCAGGAGAATGCCCTTTGGATTGTGCAACGCACCTGCGACATTTCAGAGATGCATGATAGCAGTCTTTGCCGAGATGGTAGGCAGTTTTCTTGAGGTGTTCATGGATGACTTCTTAGTCTATGGTGACAGTTTCAATTCTTGTCTTGAGAACCTAGATAGAGTACTTCAGAAATGTCGTGAAGTTAATCTAGTTCTATCATGGGAAAAGAGACACTTCAAGGTCACAGAAGGAATTGTGTTGGGTCACATCGTTTATAAACGTGGCATGGAAGTCGCCCCGGCAAAGGTGGATGTGATTGTCAATATCGAGCCACCTCTGACAGTAAAGAATGTGAGGTTATTCCTGGGGCATGTGGGTTTCTACAGAAGATTCATCCGAGATTTCAGTCGCATTGCCCGACCTCTTACAGAACTTTTATGCAAGGAGATCGAGTTTAATGTTGATCAGCATGTTCTCCTTTCTTTCAATCAGCTCAAGGAGCTTATCACTCAAGCTCCAGTCCTACATCCGTCGGATTGGTCTCTCCCTTTCGAGATCATGACGGATGCGTCAGACTTTGCAGTTGGGGTTTTTCTAGGAAAAAGGAAATATAAGGTGCCTTATATCATTCATTATGCCAGCAAGACATTAGATAAAGCTCAAAGAAATTACACTGTGACAGAAAAAGAGTTGCTAGCTGTGGTATTTATCCTAGAAAAGTTCAGATCTTATTTACTTGGATCAAAAGTTACATCTTCACAGACCACTCTGCTATCCGATATTTACAGTAGAAAAAGGATGCCAAGCCCAGATTGATCAGATGGATCCTTCTCCTCTAGGAATTTGATTTGGAAATCAAGGGCAATCCTAGAGTTCAGAATGTGGTAGCAGATCATCTCTCCAATTTTGAGCAGCAAGAGCCTCCACTGAACAAGGAACCCATCCCAGAAACCTTTCCTGACGAATCGATTTTGGCTGTGGATTCACTCCCTTGGTATGCTGATATTGTCAACTACCTCGTTTCAGGGGTAGTATCGTCTAATTGGATAAAAAATCAGAAGGACAAATTCTTGTCAACCATCCATTTCTACCGATGGGAAGATCCCCTCTAATTCAGGGAAGGGGAAGATTGCATTTGGCGCAGGTGCATTCCTCAGGAGGAGCATCATAGTGTCCTCGAGCACTGTCACACGCTCGAATCTGGTGGACACCACTCTAGAAATATGACGGCAGCAAAAGTACTTCAGTGTGGCTTCTAGTGGCCCACACTATTCAAGGATGCAGCAGCGTTCGTCAAACGATGCACTGACTGTCAGAGATTGAAGGGCACACTCACAGCGAAGGATTTGATGCCCCTGAAGATCATTTAGATAGCATACGTTTTCGATGATTGGGGCATCGATTTCATGGGGACTTTCCCTAATATTCAGGGATATGAGCACATCCTTCTTGTCGTCGATTATGTGAGTCGCTGGGTTGAAGCTATCCCCGCTCGAAACACCGAAAGTCAGACAGTATGCCAATTCCTAAGAGGAAATATCATTTCATGGTTTGGGATTCCGAAGATTCTTATATCAGATGGGGGTAGCCACTTCGTGAATAAAGACGTTGAAAAGTTAACAAAGGAGTACGACATCGACCATCGAGTCGCATCTCCTTATCATCCCCAGACCAATGGCATGGCAGAATTATCGAACAGATAAATCAAGACGATCCTTCAAATACTTGTGAGGCCGGACAGAAAGAATTGGTCCCAACTCCTGGACTTCATCCTTTGGACATACAGAATCGCTTACAAGTCTCCTCTAGGCATGTCGCCCTATCGTCTTGTATATGGAAAACCATGTCATCTGCCCATAGAATTAATTCAAAAATCTTTATGGGCAATCAACCTGTGCATTTTTTACTCATAAAGTAGTGGTCAGAAAAGGAAAGATGATCTGAATAGACTCTTGGAATTCCGAGACTATGCATACGCTAACACATTGATATCAAGGAGAAGGTGAAATGATGAATGGCACATCAGACGAAAGAGCTTCGAAGCTGGGCAGGAAGTGTGGTTATTTGATGCAAAGTCGAAGATATTCCCGAGCAAATTAAAAAGCAAATGGACAGGGTCATTTCAAGTTTGTGAAGTGCGTGACAATGGAAGCATTGCCATATCAGAACTGTCTCCTAACGCACAGTCATTCGTCATCAACAGTCAACTCCTGAAGCTCTACATTGAGCTTGATACTTTCTTGGTTGTTGTCGACTCAATCCAGGTTCTGCGCTTTGAAGATACATTTACAACACTGGTAGCATCGAAAGATTCAGACAATGCACCTCAAAAATTGTTTCCATGTTTTCTTCTTTTCTTCTTTTCCTTTTCTATTTTCTTTTTCTACTAAAAAGGTGTCGCCCCTTCTTGGCAGTCTTCTATACTTAGGACGTACTTTGTCCTAAGTATAGGGGTGTGTGTAGCACGAGTCCTTTCCTTCTTTGATCTTCTTCGTTGTCTCCTCTTCTTAACTATACTTAAGGGTATCTTACCCTAAGTATAGGGGGAGACAACCTGAGTATGATCTGTCCATTCTCATCCTTGACCATCCATGCCTTGTGTACAGTCTGCTATACTTAGGATTATTTGATCCTTAGTATAGTGGGGACGGTTAACTTCTTGTTCATTCATTTATCTCCTCATTCCTTCATTATTTAGACTTCCCTATACTCAGTCCGAGTTATGCCTTCTCTTTCTCTTTGATCTATGTGGACATAGCTCGAGCTAAGTATAGGGGGGTCGTATATACCATATATATATTTTAAGCCATAACTCGTACTTTCATATTTTAAATAACACCTATGGCTAAAAATAGTGTTAAACTATTCCCAATATGCTAATAAAAGATGAGTGTAGCTCCTCACTTTTTGTACATTCTGATTAATAAATTAGGCAAAGATGCTTTTTGCAAAATGTTTGAAAAATGGTTTGAAACATTTTTGAAAAATCTTATGAAGGCTATTTGGAAAATATTTTGTAAAAAGTGTTCAGCCTTTGTAAATATTATTGTTTGCAAAAATTTATTTCCTTTGTGTTAAATAAAAATGTTTGAAAAGCGATTTGCAAATGGTTGGAAAAATGGTTGCAAAAGTATCTTGAAAATCTATATATACTGTTTGAAAAACCTTTGCAAAATGATTTTCAAATATGTGTAAATTTTTGTAAAAACTATTTGTGAAAATTATGTTGGACTATAGTTTTCAAAATTTTTGCAAAATAATTTTCAAATAAGTTTGAGGAGTATACACACTATACTGAAAAGTTCTTATAAATGTATAAAAGTGAGTAACAATCCCTAGTAAATCCTTTAAGAACCAAAACACTTCTATACATAAAATATATCCCCATGTAAAGATATGTACCATTCTTTTACTATATACTGATTAATAAATAAGGTTAAAAATGTTTTTGCAAAATTATTTGAAAAATGGTGTGACCCATTTGGAAAACATTTTGTGAAATGTTTTCAACCTTTGTAAAAATATTTTGAATTGCAAAAATTCTTTTCTTTGTGTGAAATAAAAGATTTGAAAACCTATTTTGCAAATGCTTTGGAAAATGTTTTGTATAAGTATCTTGTAAAATGTATATATATTGTTTGAAAAATATTTGCAAAATGGCTTTCAAATGTTTGTAAACGTTTGCAAAATTTATTTTGTATTATGGTTTTCAAAATTTGCCTTCAAATAAATTTGAGGAATAAAGGCATCATTAAAAAATAAAATAAATAAAAAATAAAATAAATAAATAAAAACATATAATTAAATAAAATTCTTTCTCAATTGTGTACATGTACCTAAATAAGTCACTTTGTTAAAACCTGTAAATTCTTTAAAATTCTTAAAACTTGTAAATAAATAAAAAGAAATATGCTCGTGCAAATAGCTGTAAATATTTTATACTTTATGTGCCGAAATTCTTTTCCAAAATTCTTTTTGTAAAAATTATTCTTGTTAATTTTAAAATTCTTTGAAAAATTTCATCATCCTTTGCATCATTTTTCTGCATTGTACATAGCATTTGCATATTATTCTTTGAGTGAGCTAGATGATTGAACAAGTCCAATCAAGTCAAAGATTGGAGCTTGGTTGGACCTTACTACACCTAATTGCATTGGAACCTTATGTGAACTAGGTTTAGGGTACTTTAGGTCCATTAGGACTTAATTCTTTGAGACTCAGGGCTGGGTTCAAGTCACCTCAACTGACTAACTAGAACTTTTCGAGATGCACGCATGAATCTTATCGGTCGTGACCAAACTTGGACACTTGCACCTTTCACTTGGCTGGACTCAGTTGGAGTGGTGAGGGGGTTGGATTTGCCATTCTGAGATGCACACGGGTGGAAACTTTTGTCCTTATCTAGGGAGGAAAGTGCACCCCAACCTGGTCCACTTTCAATGAAGTCTAAAGACAGGAGAGTGTGGGTTGCAATAAAGCTTCAAAAGAGGGATAGTCTTCTGGATCAAGAGGAAAAAGTCCTTATGTAAATGCTTCTTTGAATAGTATGTTTGAAAAAAAAACTCCTAAAAGTGGATGGGCTTGAAAATAAAAATAAAATGCCTGCGGAGCATGTATATATGTTGTATAGAAAATAAACAAGCTTGAGCATCAAAGTTATACCATGTGTGCCTGCAGTTGGATGACTTGAACACTGGCTACCGTCTATTCTTTTCTTAATCCCCTCCTCTTGAGTTGGATGCCACTTGAACTTAGAAGGGAATACCCCTCTCCTCGAGGATAGAGAGCTGGATTGGGGAATCATTGGGTTGTCATTCTGGAGAAGTCAGTATCTTTGTCATTTCAGTTGGGGAGAGCCACTATCACTTACATTATACAAGTCGGCTTCATAGTCATAAGGGTTTGTGTATAATGTAGGCTAGTTCTGATCTGGCTATTGAGGTGGGTTGAACCGAGTTTTGTGACTCTCGAAGGCTGTTGTGTTTTAAATTTGGTTCCCAATCAGGTTCCACACACATTCGCACATCAAGGTCTAACCTGAGCTCCAAACTCTGATTTTGCAAGGACAAGTTTTACAACTGAAAGCAATTCTCTTCACACTTTCTTTTTCTTTCGAATTTTCTTTTCTTCTTTATTCTTTTTTTGCACTTATTGCATAAGTGTTTGCTAGGGACTAGCAAAGGCAAGTATAGTGGGGTAATGAACCTCCGTTTCATCACCTTCATTCTATCATTTTAGCCTTGAAACCCTAGCCAACACATGTAAAACGACATTAATTTGCACAAAATAGCATCCATTATTTATTGTATTTATTGTATATAAAATAAGGTTTTTAATGACAAAATTATATAATAAAGAGAAGAAAAGAAAAAGGAATAAAATATGAAAATATTTTATGACCCCAAACCCCGAGACTACGGCAAGAATTGACTTGGTCGACAAGGAATGAAGTAGGGGGAGATAAGGGCCAAAACTACAATAAATACCTCATTTTATTTATTCATTAATTATACATTTTTGACACCTATTTTATTCTTTATTATATATTCGTTGAATAAAGAAATTTTGTACATAAAAGCTGTAGATAATATTGTAAATAAAAATACAAAATTTAGTTTGTGCCAAAATAATATACATTGTTCATTTTATACACAAAATAAAAAGCCAGAAACCAAACTTCACAAACCCATATCTTTTCAATAAAAACTCGAAACATATCAAAATCACCTCTAATTGTATATAACTTTTCACGAGCTATTTAATGGTGGTGGTTTTATATTTTTTGGAGTTACTGTGTAGAAGTTAGGTTTTGGGTTCCTATTGTACATTCTACCGATTAAAATATTCAGTCTGTTCATTATTCATTATTTCTATAAATTCACATTTTTATAATTTTTGTAAATCTTATTCATAACATATGTGCATATTAAAATTAAAATAAAATCAAAAAGAAAATGAAAAATAAAATTAATCCATGAGAAAACATAGATAAAATACCTATGTTATTACATGTACATAAAAAAAGGGGAATATATTCTTTAATTCTTTATCCCTTTATATTTTTATAATATTGTAAATATTATATATATTCAATTAAAAATATAAAACTAAAATAAAACTCAATAAAATACATCAAAATAAAATAGTATACACAGAACACAGGTAAAATACCTTTAAATATACTTACCAAATATACATATCTATTTATTAAAGTGTACAAATAACATCATAAAAATAAAATAAAAATATATTTATACTCACAAAAATAAGCTATAAATATATAAAATAATAGAATAAAATTCTAAAATAAAATATACAAAATAATAATAAAAATGTACAAAACAAAGGTAATCACACTTATAAATAAGCCATTAAAAATAAACTACTAACAAAATAAGCTAAACAATAAATAAAAATCATAATAAAATACTACATTAAATAATAAACATTTTTTATTTTATACTCAAAAATTAATAAAAGCGTTTACTATTTAAATTAATTATTCTTTAATAAATTAAGTTGTTTTGTCGCCTAGCGAGGGACGGGGCCCAATAGGGTTGCGTCAATTGTTGACCCTGGTCAACTCGCCCCCTGTCTCCCAATCTGGCACAACCCATCTTTTCCCTGATTTTCCATCCTTTTTCCTGGGTGTTCCATCCATCTATCGCGGATGCTTCCTTCACAAGAAATAATCTCTGATCATCCATGACTCATGCCAGATCATTGTATAATCTGTACATAACCCCGATTCATCGATCTTGGCCGGTCAATAAGGGTTCTTAGCAAAGTTTAGAAATAACGCCCTTCGCCTCCTCTTCCAAATTTGGTCACCATTAGAGCCCTAGGAGCCTTCGTCTTGGATTCCAATCATCTTCTCGTGATAGGAGGAGGTGCTTCGTGCTCCGACAAAGTTCCAGGAGGTCGGGGCGCACCCACGGTCGCCGTCGTCGGCGACCCTGCTCCCTGGGCGTCTCCCAGGTATAAGAGCTATCTTTTTCTCTTTACTTTCACGTATTGTAGTTGTAGTTTTAATTTCCTTCCCTTAGGGTAGAATTTAGTAAAGTAATCCATCCCTAAATGCTCACCCCGTAGTTCGTCGGAGTTGAGCTCAGGCGAGCTCATCCACACGCACTCGGACCATCTCTGTTTTCCCTTTCACCTTCACATCGATCCTCCATGCTTTCTGATCGCTTTCCGTGCATCAAACCCCCCAGGACCTCCAAGGTTCTACGAATCATGGGACTCCTCCGCCGCGTCGCCGGAGTCCTTTTTGTCCACCCCTTTTGCTTTCATATCTAGCTTCAAGTTCGGTCGAGGAGAAGCCCTCGAGTCGTAGTTCATTCCTGTGCAAGTTAGACACATCACGAAGCGCCACGAGTCACGTTCAAGGCCCGTCAGAGATAACTGGGACTCCTCGCCTTCCCCGACCTCGCGCAAGAGCCTCGGTGAACCTCTGGCCATTTCGATGCCTCCAGAATGTCGAGCACCTTGCCAGGAGTGTTTGGGGCCATCTTGGAGATCTTATGGACGCCGGCGGAGGGAGATCTCGTCGAAAGATCCTCGCCCAAGCGAGTGTTCTTCCCTATTCTTGGACCGCGTCTCTCTGCCGTTGGATGAAGATGATGCCTCCAGATGCTACAGATGTCATCCGATGAAGCCTCGTTTCGACCGTCATATCCTTTCTGAGGATCTAATCTTCACCGTTCATCGGTGGATCATTATCAGTCGCTGGATGGATGACACGCGTATTAGTGAACATCATCCAGTCGTCCGTTCACGCTTATTATGGGGTATTTTACACATCTTAGCCCTGTTCTTTTTGTATTTGTTATTTAGTCCTGTAAATAAAATCTTACGTTATAAAATAAGTGGAAATTTTGCATCAAGGACCTTGTGTTTACTTTAATTACTTTTAGGTCTATTCCACGTCACCTCACGTGTTGTCCCACGTAAGGGGCAAAATTGCAGGGATGCCCCTATAGGTTTTATAAAAAAAATTTAGTCCAGTAAATTCAACTTCACATTATAAATTTTTGAAAAAATTGCAAGCAGGTCCCTGACCTTTCACATATTTGTATTTTGGTCCCTACTTGTATGCGTCACGTGTAGTACCATGTGTTGCAAAATTGCACATATGCCCTGGTGGTTTTTGTAATTTTAATTTAGTCGTTAAAAATTTAATTAATGTTGTATATTTCTGGTGTTTTTGTACAGAGATCTGTGGACTTTAATTTATTTGCAAAATTGCCCTTGATAGGACTTATATTTTTGTGACCTTTATCTAATTATTAAAATCAGCTATATAGCACCTAAAAATCCACAAAAATAGGATTACGTGCTCCATGCATTGTACTTACACGCCATGTATCCACTTTGCATTTTTTACATTTGACCTATTTATTAAAATTAAAAAGGAGCCTAAATAATCCTTGTTTAGATTACAAAATGCCATAAAAATTATAAAAACATTTTGAAATATTCCAAAAAAATATATGGTTTCTGTACTTATTAAGTACAGAAAACAAAAGTCCCTAAAAATAGTAAAAGAAAATTAGAAAAAATAAAAAAGCTCCAAAATCCAACAAAAAATATAAAATTTCTACAAAAATACCAAAAAATACATTTTTTGTTTTACAATTATCTATATATTATTATGTATATATTAAACTTATTTAGATATATTTGGGACTTAATTACTATTTTTAAAACCCAAATTAAACTCATATTATTTATTTAATTTCGTATCGAGGATATTTTTGACATTAAAATACATAAAAATATGCAAAAATTTCTAGAAAAATACAAAAACATTAGAAAAACATTAAAAACCCCAAAACAATTTATTTTATAAATTTTGTTTATATTTAATATCATTTATAAATATATTTCTATGTATTGTGTAAATAAACCTTTATATAGACTATATTGTTTTATAAAAGAAAAAGAAAATATAAAAAGATAAAAAGATAAAAAGATAACACAAAATCAGAAAATTAAAATATAAATATCAAAAATAAAATCAAAAAATAAAAAAACATAAAATCAAAAACCCATAAAAAGAGTTTTACAAACCAACGGCACGGTTGATCGTGAATAACTGTAGGCTACCTGTTTTGCTCTTTGTGGTTCGACCTCTACATGCTTATATACTATGCATTTTATGGTAGAGAAAATAAATGTTAATTCCACATTTTTGAGATTTAATTGCTTTATTCAATATTATGGGTTAATTGCTGACTAATTGGGGTTTCGTGGGTGGTTGCCACAACGATTTTGTCTCCGCATTGTGTGAGACTTATTTTGACCCTCACGGAAAACCGGTTATCACCTATGTTCTAGTAGGTATGCACCACCAACTAGAACACAACCACACTAGGTGACTACATGTATGAGCTTGTAAATATATTGTATTCTCACCTAACTCTAAAATTCGACAAGATAAAAAGATCGAACTTTCATGATCATCACTGAGTTGAGTTGGTGAATTGAAGGGGTGATTTATTTATATTTGTATTCGTTTAGATGCATACTCGATCTTATCTGTGCATTTTCCCCTTTTTCTCACATTTCTTTACTTGATCATCGTGATCTCCTGATCCCTATCTTTTGTTTCGAAGATGTTAACTAGAGTTATTTTTATCTGAACTTCGTAGATCCTTCTCACTCTCAAGTAAGTTCACCTCCATTTTATTAGGACGACTTTGCTCCAAAGATTCTTTTTGTACATATCAGCATGATGAATCTCCATTTTATGACATTTATTCTTTCATTTTAGCCTTTAAACCCTATCTAAATGCATGTACATATCATTATTTTGCATAAATTAACATTCACTATTTATTATGTAAATATTGTATAAAACACATTGTTTAAAGCCAACATAAAAGAATAAAAAAAAGAAAAGAAAAGGAAATAAAATGCCAAAGGTATTTTATGACCCTAAACCACAAGACCTAGGCATCATGATGACTAGGTCAACAAGTAATAAAGTAGGAGGAGATAAGGGCCATTAAATAAAATAAAAATCCAATTCATAAATGCCAATAATTTAGTTTTGGGACTCATTTTATTCTTTCTTATTTTTACCTCAAATCAATAAACATTATACAAAGAAGTTATAGATAAAAATACATAGAAAATACAAAATTGATTTCACACAAAAAAATACACAGTGTACGTTATATACTCAAAATAAAATACCAAACCCCAAATTTCCCATACACATATCTTCTCTATGTGAAATCAAACTAAATCAAAATCATTTTAATTGAATATAACTTTTTATTAGCTATTTAATAATGTCATTTCATTTAATTTGGAGTTAAGATGTAAAAGTTAGGATTTGGACCCCAATTGTACAATATACCTGAATAAAATATTCATTTTATTTATTATTTATATTTTTCATTATTTTATGATTTTATAATTTTGCAATTATTCTTTATAATATATGTGCTTATTTAGAATACAATAAAACCATAACGAAAACATTAAAAAATATCATACTAAAATACGTAGATGAATTACATATACTCATGCCTATATAATAAATATCTCTATTTAATTAAGTGCACAAATAAACACGAAAAAATACAATAAAAATATATTTGTGTATATTGGAATAAGTTATAAATATATAAATTATATATAAAATAATAAAAAAAATAAAATAATAATAATAAAATACACATATCATAGGTAAATATACCTATAAATGAACCCTTAAAAAATAACCTATAATAAATTAAGTTGTAAAAATAAATAAAAATCCCAATAAAATACTACTTAAAATATAAATAGTTTTCATGTTCTAACCTAAAATTAATAAAACCATTTAATATTTTTTGAATTATCTTTTAATTCTTTCTCTATCGTATCTTTTTACAGGTGATGTAGCCCAATTAGGGCATGTCCCTCGATGAATTGAGGTCAACTCTCTGACCCCAGTGGTCCTCGACTCCTTCATGTAAAGTCTTCTCGACACATCCCTCCATCCTGTGGTCCCTTCCTCTTCCTCGTACAGCTCTTGGTCTGTGTGAAAACCCTAGTCAAACTTCTCCCCATCCTTGCATGTATACAGCCACCTCCTCCCGTTCTTTGATTTTTCGATTCCCTTCAACTCCGTTTTCTCCCCTTCATTTGCACCCACAGGATTGAGATAGGTGAGAGATAGCTCACCTTGCATTTTGAAGCAAGAAGGAGGAGTGTTGAGGCAGTTCCCACTATCTCTGATGAACTCCAGTATCGAGGTTCCATCTCACGACCTATGGCTAGTCGAGGTACTTTTCCTTTGTATTTTGGTAGATTTTGGTTTCTGATTTTATTTCCAGCCGTTAGATTTAAGATTAATTAACTTCTTTAGTACAGAATCGATTCCCTGTAGTTCGTCGGATCTTAACTCCGGCCAGTGCTCCATCATCGTCAAGCCACTGTTCTTACCCCACTTTATCCCCATTTCGTCCATCGTCGTTTCTTCTATGCCCCTTACCACTTAACTCACCCAGATCCTCTGTGGATCTGGAGATACCTCATTAGAGACGTCCGCTGCATCGCATCTCGCTTCCATTCCAAGCGCTAATGGGTCGAGGTAGTTTGCCCTTGACCCTCCTTTCTTCTTGTGCAGGTCTTGAAGCCCCATTCCATCTGGAGGGCGATTTTGGAGTCAGGGAAGGTGTCTAGGTCTCCTGACTTTCTCCGACCTCCGTAGACTACTCCAGCAATGCTCGGAGTTTTTTGAGCCCTCCAGCCATTAAAGGACGCCTCCAGGAAGCTTTGGCCCCATTTTGCAATAGCAGTAGTGAACACTGGAGGGAGGAGATCTCACCATAGGAAGCTCGCCCAGATAAAGCTTCCTCCTTGTCCGTCTGACATACTCCTTCATTGTTGGATCTTGAGTTGTCGCCCAGGTGAGCAGTTGTCATCCGATCAGAAGGACCACAGATATAGGATCCCATCTGGGGATCTAATCCCAGACGTCGCTACTGAACCGTCATTACACGTTGTGCGGCTGACACGTGTCTAGTGGATCGACTAAGGCAACACGATCCAGTGTGCCTTGGGGGTATTTTGTACTTTAACCCCCTCCTTTTTGTTTATTAATATTTAATATTCAAACTTTCCTCTATAGTTGTAAAATATTTGTAATAATTGCATTTCAGACCTTGTAGTTAATCTTATTTGCGTTTGAGTCTAGTCCAACTCAGCTTACGTGTTGTCCCACGTGAGATGGCCATTTTCCACTATTACCGTCGCGGCTTTTTAGAATTGTTATTTAGTATTTATATTCTGTAATTCAGTTGTAAACTTTTGTGTAATCTGCATTGTAGTCCCTGACTTTTATTTTCATTGCAAATATACCTTGCTAGTTCATTATTTGTGTGTTTGTTTTATTTTTTCTACAAATATCAAGCACGCTCCAAAAATAATAAAAAATTAGGGTAAAGTGCGTGCATGCATGCTCTTTCACGTTATTTTTAGTTTTTCATTTTAGGCACTTGTCCTATTTATTAAAAATCAAAATAGCATGTTTTTATCTCTATTTGAATTAAAATATCCAAAAAAATTTATAAAATCATGTTTGAAAAATACAAAAAAAACTAGTTTTAGTTAATTATTATATTTTGTGCCTCCAAAACAGAAATCACTAAAAATAGAAAAAGAAATATTTTGACAATAAATAAAAGAGCTCCAAAATCCTTATAAAAATTATAAAAAAACATAAAAGAGCTCCAAATCCTTATAAAAAATATCAAAAAAACTTTTTAAAATCCAAAATTATTTATTTCTTTCACTGAATTTTATTTATATTATATAATATATATATTAAAATTAGTTTTAAGGAATTTTGAACCATTTATATATTTTTAATACCTCAGAACTTTTGACATATTTAGTCGATCCCTCCTTTGGGATATTTTGGGCTTTAAAACTCTAAAAATTAGCAAAAATATCCAAAAAATATAAAAACATTGGACCACTATAAAAAGTACAAAACAGTTTAGTCTTGTAGTTTTGGTTATTTTTAGTTATATTTATAATTATATTACATATTATACATATAGTTATATATATAATCTTATATTATATATTAAAAAAGAGAAAAAATAAAAATTATAAATTATAAAAGAAAATAAAAATTATAAATAAAAAACAATTAAAAACATACAGAAACAAAATATATAAAAATATATATAATTAAAATCCCACACAAAAAGATAATAAATAGATAAGAAGGACAATTTTTGCATTCACTTTCACAATCTATCATGTTTGCTCCATATGTTTGATACTCTACATACTTAAACCTATACACACATTTTGTATAGTGATAATAAATTTTAACCCACATTTATTTTGCTATATCTATTGTGGGTTAATTATTTTTTGAGTTGATTTTTGTGAGAGATCACTACAGCGATACTAATTGTGTTTATTAGCCGACCCTCGCAAAAGCTTTCTCAACAAATGATGTCAATGCCGGGGAGCAACACCATATATACTGTATTTATTTGTTTCATCTTCTCTATTTCTCTCTTTATTTAATTGCCATTTTTATTTGATATCATTTCGGACCTATCTAATCATATTTCTTGTTTGAATTTGTTGTGAGGGACCACAAATCGAGGGAGGCTCTCCTAGGATACCTACACACCCACATGAAGTGGAGTCAGCTTTTCTACACAAGCCGATAGGAGAGAGCGACAAAGGAAGACTTGGAGGAATTTTGAAGAAAGTGACTTTTGTCTTCTATTTCATTTTATTATGTAATTTAAGTGAGAGAGAGAGTCATTTAATTGTAATAACTTGGACTCTCAGAACACTACAACTTCACGAGGTCCATTTCCTGAGTGATTGTTTACTTTGGGGCCTCGTCAGCCTTTTTGCTTATTCTGACTTTCTTTAATTTTTGTTTCATGAGTTTTGAGATTTTCGATTTTAGTTTTGTTTGTTTTATGTGATTGAGCTTTGGAATAAAATTACTTGATCGATAGAGTAGGTCCAAAGCCCTAATTGAGTTACATGTACATATAGATTACGCTTGCACTTAGTCAAATTTGATTGCTTCTCACTTAGACTTGGAACCGCGTGCTGTGAGAGGCTTCTATACATTGCTTGCAAGACCCACTGTGATGAGCACCGAGGAGCCTCCATGACAGTACTCTTAGGTTTCGTTGTAGTTGTTTAGCACTTTCTCTTCATGATAATAACAATTACTATTCGGGGCGATTTCATCTGTTGAATTGCATATAATGTAGATTTCAATTCTTCTTAGCATGCCATGAAGAGAGCTGGATGCAAGGTGAGCATTTCTATTTTAGCATACATCATTGATTGCCACTTGCATTGCTTTTCCGACTCTCTCCCTCTAATTTTGGCAAAATAGGATACTAAAGGGCATGATCCCTCATTAGGACTCATACATTTTTATTAAAAATCCAAAAAAATTGATAACCAATAAAATTGGGATTGCTAATATTAATCAACCTTAAAATAAAAAAAGAAATATCCTTATTTTGGGGAGAATAACCCCTCATTATATTCTGCATTTAATTTTTACACCTACACACTAAGGATTAGTGCCCCAATCCCAGGCCTACCTTCATGCTTCTACAAGTTTTTTAAAATCACCTAGCTCTAAAATTGGACAAGATAAGAAAACTGAATTTCCCGATCATCAAGTGTTGAGTATATGAATTGAGTGGTTTTGTTTGCTTATATTTGTGTTTGTTTGTGTGCATACCCGATATTCTTTGCGCATTCGTGCCTTTTTCTTACATATCTTGATTTTAATATTATGCTCTCCCAATCCCTGCCTTTTGTTTCAGAGATGGTTGGCTGGAGTGATTTTAATCTGGACTTTGCATATCCCTCGTACCCTCCAGCCGATCCACCTCCATTTTACCAGGAGGACTTTGCTCCTGATTTTCTTTTTGTACATATCTGTCTCATCCATAGGATCAGGACTCGAACTTTTATCCACCACCACTATCACATTGCCCATCATCTCACCCACCCGAGACTAAGCTGTTGGAGTAGCTCTCATGGACATCGTTCTTGAGTACATGACCTGATTAGTGGAGCAAATGAATTTGAGGATAGATGACCTCACTAGCCTAAATAAGAGCCACATTGTTGCTTCACCATCTGATGTTATGAATTCATTTGAGGATACCTATGAGAGCTATTAATTGCCCACAATACAAAAAAATAAAAAAATAAAAAAAATTAGGAGACGCATAGCCGATTCGATTTGTGAGGAGAGGGCACCCTTGCCAGATCGTTTGACCACACTCACATTCTCCACAGTTCCCACCTTTGACCCCAAGGATGACACAATACAGAATGCTTTTAGTCATCATTGTGTAGATGTTGATTCCGGTCTCCTCCCTTGTGTGAAGGAGATCCAAAAACTTAAAAAAATATTGACAGAACCAGAAGTGGTGGCAGTTATTCATGAGATTATTGAGGCTCCACTTCATCAGGCTATGAACCAATTATCTGCACCCACACCAAAAAAGAGAAAGCGGCAATGCAGATCTGAGCGACACATTCTAACCATGGACACTACCCACGCCATCACTCACCATCCACATACTAGGAAAGGGGACACTAGCACACTCCTTATTAGATGTGGCATTTCTAACTATTCTTGTAATCACACTCTCCTTGATGGCAGTGCATCGATTAATAGAATACCCTTCTCGGTGGTACAACATCTTTACTTAGGGACTCTCAAGAAAACCATGATGATTTGTCAATTCACTAATGGATCAATAAAGAGGCCAAGGGGTCTTCTAGAGAGCGACGTCACCTAGATTCAGGGCAAGAGCTTCACTGTTGATTTTGTTGTATTGCTTATAGAGATATCCACCTATGTGGAGCGTACTCCAATCATCTATGTATAGCCTTCCTCGCCTCTGCGAGAACCGTTATTGATTACGGATATGGAGAGATACGCTTTTGTTTAGACAATGAGAGTGTTTTGATTGAAAAGATCACAACACCCACCATCGTCCAGAGACCCATATCGAATGAGAGTGTACCTATGTCAGCCAACCCTGAGGACTATGACCTATCTACTGATATCAGAGAGGTTTGCTTTTTGATGGATGATACTGAGACCTAAGAATTCCTCTTTAGGGAGGAAGACTCGAAAAGCATAGACCTTGGAGTTCCCCCTAACGGTGCGTGGCGATGTATTGATGACATCTGTGGAATGTACACCATGGACACTTTAGAGCAAAGGGTAGACTTAATAAAGACTTCGCATGGCGAACTTGACCTTATTACTTCCATCGATGAGTTCGATCCCTTTTGGTTTGAGATTTGTGAAACATACCAGGCTGAACCTGAACACACTACTTCCACTGACCAGTTCATGCATTTTCATATTGGGATTGTTGAGGACTTTCATCATGTCAGGCCTGATTTGTTCGTGTCTGCTAATGACCTCGATATCAACCTGCATCTTGTGAGATTCATTCCTCAGCAACCACGTAAAAAGGTCCGCATTCTACCTTCTTGATCTCCGTATATCCATCTCTTTATATATTATCTTTCATTTCCTTCCTTCCATCTACCGTTTTGCTCATCCACCACATTCCTTGTATTTGCCTTAGTTAGGACGTATTTTGTCCTAATCATAGGTGGTGGACGAGCCGAGTGTTCTTTCTTCATTTTGTTTCATCACTTCTGTTGTTGCCTATATGTAAGGATCTTCTATCTTAACTATGGGGGGTGATGCATACATTTTCTTCACATTTTTTTTCTATTTATTGGTTTATTTTGGTCACCTCAAATGTCTCCTATCTTGTTGAGATTTTTGTCTGTACTTAGGGATATATTACCCTAAGTATAGGGGGAGACATACTAAATTCTGATCTGTTCATTCCCACCCTTGACCCTCCCCACCTTGTGTACAATCTGTTACACTTAGGATTATTTCATCCTAAGTATGGGGGGTGGTCAACTTCTCATTCGTTCATTCTTTAGTCGTTGCCGTATAGACTTTTCAATACTTAATACAAGTTATGTCCTCTCTTTTTCTCTCTGATATGTGATGACATAGCTCAAGATAAGTATAGGGGGTCGTATATACTCCGTATATACTTTAGCCATAGCTCGTACTTTCATATTTTCAATAAGTATGGCTAAAATACATTTAGCTAAGTTTAAAGAGCATACTTGTATAAAATTCATTAAAATTATTTGTATATACCGATTAATAAATCAGGTAAAAATGTTTTGCAAAATATTTGAAAAATGGTTGGAAAATCTTTTTGAAAAATCTTTTGATAACTGTTTAGAAAATATTTTGTAAAATATTTTCAACCTTTGTAAAAATATTTTGTTTGCAAAATTTCTTTTCTTTGTTTGAAATAAAATGTTTGAAAATCTATTCGCAAATGTTTTTTAAAATGGTTGCAAAAATAGTTTGAAAAAGCTATACATAATGTTAGAAAAATCTTTGCAAAATGATTTTCAAATTTTGTAAATGTTTATAAAAAATATTTGTCAAAATAGTTTGCAAAAATAAAGTTTTAAAAATGTTTGCAGAAATCCTTTTAAATTATTTTGAGAACTATATACATAACTTAAGCAAATAAAATCCTTTACACACATTGTATATACAATCATGTAAATTCCTAATTCTCAACTCTTGTAAATAATAAAAAGCACTCCCGTATAAATATTTGCACATATATCTTTTTGTTTTGAATTCTAAAAATTTGTAGAATTAAAAATCCAAAATCTTTTCAAAAATATGCATAAAATTTTGCAAAACTTTTTTAAAAATCCGTAAAAAGTTCAAAATCAGAAAATTACAAAAATATTTTCCTTAAATTGTACATAGCATTTGCATTTTTCGAATTGGTATTAATAATTGAACTAAGTAAAATCTAATGATTGAAGCTTGGTTGGAACTTAAATCTACTTAATCACAGGAACCATATAGGAACTGGAATTAAGGTACTTTGGGTCTGCTAGACTTAATTCTTTGAGAACACAAAACTTGGTTCAGTTTCGTCTTGACTATGTAAGTAGAATATTTTGGAACACATGTATGACTCTTGTTGATAGTGACCTAGATTACACACGTGCACCTTATACTTTGCTCGCCTCAGTTGAAGTGGTAGAGGGCTGGATTTGTCGGCTTGAGACACAAGCTAATGGAAACATCGGAAGTCACACATTTGTGTCCCTTGTACACCAACCTGATTCAGTAGCGAAGAGGTCTAAAGACAGAAGTTTTGGGTTGCAATAATTCTTCAAAAGAGGGATAGTCTACTGGCTCAAGAGGAAAAATTCCTTATGTCAATGATGATGTATATAGTATTCAAAATAATTGCAAAATCAAAAACTCCAAAAAGAAAAGACAAGAAAAATCTAAAGAAAAATCATTTCCTGTCGGAGCATATATATATATGGGGTTGGGGAGCATGCACCCACGTGCATGTAATTTTACATGCACCGGTGCCTATATCTTCCACATTTTTTACTTTTTTGAAAAATAGCACAATGTATATTCATCTATATATCCCTCAAATGTGCCATTCGAATTTCGTCACAAACAGAGAGCCATATGCCCTCCATCTAGAACGGGTCGATTACAACAATTCTAAGACCGTTAAAATTACCCATTCTAGATGGAGAGCATAGGAGTCTCTGTTTCAGACGAAATTCAAATGGCATAATGGAGGGATATATAGATGAATATTCATGATGATATTTTTCAAAAAAAGTAAAAAACATGGAAGATATAGGCCCTGGTGCATACTCCCCAACCCCTATATATATATAGCCAATCCAACTTCCGATCGCACCTAAAATCCAAAGGACCGACTTAAGCTCCAAACTTTGATTTTATAAGGCAAGTTTGAAAGTTAGAATCAATCCAACTTCTTTCTTTTTCTTTTCTTTATTTTTATTTTCTGCACTTATAGGCGTAAGTGTTAGCTAAGGACTAGCAAAAGAAAGTATAGGGGCATGATAAGTCTCCATTTCATCACTTTTATTCTTTCATTTTGGCCTTTAACCCTAGCTAAATGCATGTATATATCATTATTTTGCATAAATTAACACTCATTATTTACTATATAAATATTGTATAAAATACATTGTTCAGAGCCAAAATAAAAGAATAAAGAAAAGAAAAGAAAATTAGATAAAATTCCAATGGTATTTTATGAACCTAAACCCCGAGACTTAGGCATCATGATGACTAATTCGACAAGGAATAAAGTAGGGGGAGGTAAGGATCATTAAATAAAATAAAATCCTATTTCATAAATACCAATAATTCAATTTTGGGACCCATTTTATTCTTTATTATTTTTATCTCAAATTAATAAACTTTATATATAAAAGTTGTAGAAAAAACACATAGAAAATATAAAAATGATTTCACATAAAAATAATACATAGTGTACATTTTATACTCGGAATAAAATTCCAAAACCCAACTTCTCATACCCATATCTTATCCATGTGAACTCGAAATGTAGCAAATCATTTTAATTGCATATAGCTTTTTAGTAGCTATTTAATGAAGGTGGTTTCATTTAATTTGGAGTTAAGATATAAAAGTTAGGTTTTGGACCTCTATTGTACAATATACCTGAATAAAATATTCAATATATTTATTCTTTATATTTTTTATTATTTTATGAATTTATAATTTTGTAAATATTCTTTACAATATATGTTCATAGTTAGAATAAAATAAAACCGTAAATAAAGCACTAAAAAATAACATACTAAAATACATAGATGAATTACTTATACTTATACATATATAACAAATACTTCTATTCAATTAAGTGTACAAATAAACTCAAAAAATAATAAAAATGTATTTATGTATAATTAAATAAACTATAAATATATAAATTATATATATAATAAAATATAAAATACAAAATAAAAATAAAATACGCATATCATAGGTACATATACTTATAAATGACCCTTAAAAAGTAACCTATATTAAATTAGTTGTAAAAATAAATAAAAATTACAATAAAATACTACATAAAATAATAAATACTTTCATGTTTTAACTTAAAACTAATAAAATCATTTAATATTTTATTTTGAATTATCTTTCAATTTTTTGCCTTATCTTTTTGCGGGTGACGTGGCCCAATTAGGGCCAGTTCCCCATTGACTGGGGGTCAACTCTCTGACCCCAGTCTAGGCTAGTCAGACCTTTTTACACCCCGTCCTTCTCGATTTCTACACCATGATATGCGCCCCAATGGTCCTCGAGTCCTTCATGTAAAGTCTTCTCGACACATCCCTCCATCCTACGGACCCTTCCTCTTCCTCATATAACTCTTAGTCCACTTGAAAACCCTGGTCAAACTTCTCCCCATCCTTGCCTGTATATAGCCACCTCCTCCCATTCCTTGATTTTTTTGGTTCCCTTCGGCTCCTCTTTCTTCCCCTCATTTGCACCCATGGGCTTGAGCTAGGTGACAGCTAGCTCACCTTGCATTTTGAAGCGCGGAGCAGGAGTGTTGAGGTGGTCCCCACAATCTCCGGAGAACTCCGCCATCGAGGTTCCATCTCACAGCCTCTGCCCGATTGAGGTAATATTCTTTTGCATTTAGGTAGATTTTTGTTTCTTCTTTTATTTCCTGCCTTAGATTAAAGCTTAGTTAACTTCTTTAGCGTAGAATCGATTCCCTGTAGTTTTTTGGAGCTTAACTTCGGCCAGTGCTCCACCATCATCTAGCCATTGTTCCAATCCCACTTCATCCCCATTCCGTCCCTCGTCACTTCTTCTATTCCCCATACCACTTCACTCACCTAGATCCTCCGTGCATCTGGAGATTAGCGTCTCCATTCCACCGCCTCGTTGGAGACATTCGCTTCACCTCATATCTCTTCCATTCCTCCCTCTAACGGGTTGAGGCAGTTTTCCCTCGACCCTCCTTTCTTCTTGTGCAGATCTTGAAGCCCCATTCTAGCTGAAGGGTGATTTTAGAGTCAGGGAAGGTGTCCAGGTCTCCAAACCTTTCCTGACCTCTGTGAACTAGTCCAGTAGCACTCAGTTTTGAGCCCTCTAGACATTAAAGGATGCCTCCAGGAAGCTTTGGCCCCATTTTCCAACATCACTGAACGCCCGAGGGAGGAGATCTCATCGTAAGAAGCTCTCCTAGGTGAATCTTCCTCCCTGAATCCATCATACTTCTCTGCCATTGGATCTTGAGTCGTCTCCTAGGTGAACAGCTACTGTTAGATCGGAAGGACCACAGCCGTGGGAACCCATCTGAGGATCTAATCCCATACATCGTTGTCGAACCATCATCGTGTGTTGTGCAGCCAACACATGTCAAGTGGATCGACCAGAGCCGCACGATCCAGCGCCATTTGGGGGTATTTTGTACTTTTAAACCCCTGTTATTTTTATTTATCAATACTTAATATTCAAACATTGCTCTGTAGTTGTAAAATATTTGTAATAATTGCATTTCTGATCTTGTAGTTTATCTTATTTTTGTTTGAGTCTGGTCCAACTCATCTCACGTGTTGTCTCACATGAGCTAGGCATTTTGCAATATTACCCTCACGACTTTTTGGAATTGTAATTTAGTATTTAAATTCTATACTTTGTGAACTTTTTGGGTAATTTGCATTATAGCCCCTGAATTTTATTTTAATTGCAAATATACCCTTGCTAGTTTATTTTTTGTGTGTGTTTTCTATTTTATAAAAATATCAAACATGCTCCAAAAATCATGAAAAATAGTGTTAAGTGCATGCTTGCATGCTCTTTCATGCTATATTTTTACTTTTGCTTTTAGGCATTTTTCCTAATTATTAAAAATCAAAATAGCATGTTTTTGTCCATGTTGAAATTAAAAATTCCAAAAAAATTATAAAATCGTGTTTAAAAAATCCAAAGAAATTAGTGTTTATTTATTATCGTATTTTATGCCACTAAAAAAACCACTAGAAAACGAAAACCTTAAAAATTAAAAAGCTCTAAAATCCTTATAAAAATTATAAAAGTTATAAAAAATCTTTAAAAAACCAAAAATATTTATTTATATCTCTAAATTTTACTTATATTATATACTATATATTAAAATTAGTTTTAAGAATTTTTAACCATTTATCTATTTTTAATACCTTAAAGCTTTTTGCCTATTTATTTAATCCATGTTTTGGATATTTTGGACTTTAAAACTCCCTAAAAATTAGCAAAAATATCTAAAAAATCACAAAAACATTAGAAAAATATAAAAAGTGCAACAAAATATTATACTAATTTGGTTAATTTTAGTTGTATTTATAATTATGTTACTATATGTTATACATATAGTTATAAATATTCCTATATTATATATTAAAAAAGAGAAAATATAAAAAAAATAAGAAGTTGTAGAAAGAAAATAAAAATTAGAATAAAAACAATTAAAAATATAAAAACTATAAAAAGACATTAAAAAACACACAAAAAATAATAAATAGATAAGAAGAAGGACGGATTTTCGATTCACATGCACAATCTATCATATTTGCTCCATGTGTTCGACACTCTACATACTTACACCTATACACACATTTTGCAGAGTTATAATAAATTTTAACTGCACATTTATTTTGTTATATCTATTGTGAGTTAATTGTTGTTTGAGTTGATTTTTGTGAGCGGTCACTACAGCGACGCTAATTGTGTTTAATTAACCAACCCTCATAAAAGTTATCTCAACACCGCCTAATCCACAATTTCAGGCATCTGATTTTGATTTTACCCACCACCACCATCACAATGCCCACCATCTCGCACATCCAAGACTGAGCTATTGGAGTCGCCTCTTATAGATACCGCTCTTGAGTACATGACTCGGGTAGTGGAGCAAATGAAGCAGAGGATATATGACTTCACTAGTATAAATAAGAGTCATATTAACGATTCACCTTCCTATGCCATGGATTAACGAGTGGATACCAATGAGAGCTTGCAATCATCCAAAATATAAAAAAATGAGAAAATTCTAAAAATACAAAAAGATAGTAAGAGACACCTAACCGAGTCGAGTTGTGAGGAGAGGTCACCCTTGCCGCATCACTTGCCCACATACGCATTCACCATAGTTCCCACCTTATCCACCCCCAAGGATGACACTGTACAAACTACTCTTAGTCATCTTTGTGTAGATGATGATTCTAATCTCTTCCCTTGTATGGAAGAGATAGAAAATCTGAAAAATGTTAACCGATTCTAAAGTGGTGGTATCTATTCGCGATATTATTGAGGCCCCAGTTCAGAAGGCCATGAACCAATTATCTACACTCCACCAAATAAAAGAAAGTGACGAGGTAGATCTGAGCGACACCTTCTCACCATGGCCACCGCCTACACCACCATCCATTCTATGGGAAAGGGGACATGAGTACACCTCGTGACATGTGCCATTTCTGACCACATGTGTGATACTCTCCTTGATGGCGATGCATCAATTAATATAATACCCTTCTTGTTGGTATAGTCTCTTCATCTTAGACCTCTCAAGGAAATTAGGATGATTTGTCAATTCATTGATGGATACATAAAGAGGTCGAGGGGCATTCTTGAGAACATCGTCATTCAGATCCAGGGCATAAGCTTTACTATTGATTTCATTGTATTTCCTACAAAACCTCCACCCCCATGGAGCTCTCTTCGATCATCTTGGGACAACCCTTTCTTGCCTCTATGAGAGCCGTTATTGATTATTTATCTTTATAGATCGCTTTCGTTTTAACAATGAGAGCATTATCTTGATCACTGCATCCACCATAGACCGGAGAACCACGTCTGATGAGAGTGTACATATGTCAGCCGACCTCGAGGACTATGACCTATCTATTGGTATCAAAGAGGTTTGTTTTATCATGGATGATACTGAGACCCGAGAATTCCTCTTCAAGGAGGAAGACTCGAAAAGCATAGACCTTGGAGTTCTCTCTTACTGTGCTTAAACATGTGTTGATGACATCAGCGGTATTTACACCATTGAGACACCTTAGTGCGGAAGGCAGACATAGGAGAGACTTCACAGGCCAGACTTGACCAGACTACTTCCATATATGAGTTTGTGCCATTTCATTTTGAGATTCTCGAGACTTCACAAGACAAAATTTAACACACTACTTGTTGTCAACGGAAAATTTGGGGGTTTTGATTTTTTTATTTTATATCCCCGACAATGGCACCATTTTGTTGGCACGAGAAATTAGGGGGGTTGAATTTTTTTATTTTATATCCCCGGCAACGATGCCATTTTGTTGCGCACGAAATCTCGGAGGATCAGAAAAATTATTAATGGTAAACAATCGTCATCGTTGTTGTTATTATCCCCAAAATCTTGTGACAAACAAAAAAAATATTTTTTTTGCTACTTATTAACCTGTATAGCAGACAGGGTCGAACTCAGGGAGGCTACATATCCCGAGGGTTATTCAATTAATCGAAAACCAATTAAAAGAAAACAAGAATCTCAAAGGACGACTATCCTTGATTTTGTGATTTTTTATCATTTTAATTATTTTTATTTTTTTTATTTTGTTATTTTCTGATTTTCAATTTTTTAGTGATTTTGATTTTTACAATTTTTTTATTTTCAAAAATAATACGAAGTAATATTCACAAGATCAAAAATATGTACACCAACTCTTTTGTAATTTTTCAATTAATAAAAATGCTCAGAAAAATCCAAAGAAACTATTTTGGGGTTTTAAAAGTTTTGAAATATTTTTGAGAATTTTTGTGGAATTTTTAGAAGTTTTTATATTTTTCTAAAAATCAAACAGTGAAAAAATGTGAAAATGTGCATAGCCTGGAGTAATTTGCAACTTAAAAATATTTTAATGCCTAAAACTCCTAACAATATTTTTAAGACAAACTAGAAGCAATTATCTACAAACAGGAACTGAAATCACAATTTTTGGATTTTTATAGAATTTTCTGTGATTTTTACAAGACTTTTGTTGTTTTTCAATTTTTTGGGTTATATAAATAATTAATGCAAGAAAATTGATCAGAAATTACAAGGCAATGAAATACAGTTACTCTAATATTTTTTTGAATTTTTGGAACAATATTTGAATTTTTATGAATTTTGGAATTTCAAACAGGGAAAAATGACATGTTCTTTATTTTTTAAAAATAATAAATGAAATCAAAATGCAATGAAAATTTTATGCTAAGAAGAAAATCACATCAGGAGAATAGCATATTTTTGCAAGATTTTGAGATCACAAATAACATTTATTTCATTCAAAGAGAGCAAGCAATTATTGTTCTGCAGTTTAGGGACTAAAATGTAAACAAGTTTTGTTTTTGCATCCAATAAATAATAAAAATAAATCACAAAGAAGAAAGCACAATTTACCATATATCATGTGCATGTCATGTGCTTTAGGCTCTGGCATGGGCTTTTTCGTAATTTCAGAAACGTTCAGGGGTTGAAGATGCGATTGTCCCTTTTTTAATCAAAAGCACAACCCTAACAAGGGTTTCTTCTTCTATCTTGAATCACAGGGGCACCAAGGGTCGGTCGCCGCCTCTCGCGGGCGGGCGCATGGGCAGTCGGACACACAGCCAAAGGCAGAGGATGACGCGGGCTTGCGGTGGTGGAGCGTGCGCCGCGCGTTGGATGGAGGCGCGGCATTGCAGGGGCTGCAGGAGGAGGACTGGACGAAGGAGCGCACGGGGGTTCTGGCAGTGGTCGGTACGTAGGTGTGGACGAGGAGGCTGTTGCTCAGGGCTTCGCGCGGTCAGAGGTTGACGCGACGGAGCATTGGAGCGCGGGGCTGCCGGGCGGAGGCTGGCGGAGGAGGCGTGGGGCTTGCGCTGGGAGGTGCGGCAGAACGGCCTGGGCAGTTGGTCACGCTGTAGCGGAGGCGGAGGGGCGTTGGGGCTCCGCTGGTGGATTAGCGGGCAGCATCAGAGGGCTACAAGCAGCCGGGGTTCGGGGCGGCGATGGAGCGTACGGGGGCTCTACTAGCGGCACCGAGGAGGGCGGCGTGGTCGCTGGTGGCTGTGGGCGGCACGGGACGGCACTACCGCCTGCGTGTGTTTATTTTGTTTATTGTAGACAGTAAATAAAAGAAAAAAATTATTTATTTTTTTGTAAATCCGAAAAACAAGGAAAGAAAGGGATAAAGAAATTCTTTTTTTATTTTTATTTTTATATGATCTTGCAAAACAAACGTTAGAGAACAAAAAGAAACAAATTTTTTTATTTATTTACAAATCGGAAAAATGAACGGAGATTCGACGGAGATGAGGGATTTGAATCCGACCTCCGGCCACCGTACGCTGCCGGAGTTGAGAGATCGTGGACGATAGAAATAGAATGTGTGGAGTTCGACAAAGTGAGATGAAAACTTGAGTCGGTGGTGGAATAAATCATGGCGGATTTTAAGATCTAGATAAACAAAAAAATGACAAGGAGATAAAAAATACGAGAAATAAACTACGATTAACCTAGATAAAAATAAGAAAAATGTGGATCTCACCTTAGGAGCGGAAAAGGATCGTGATCGCCTCGGCAAGGCCGACTCGCTGTCACCGGACGGCTCGGAGGCTAGGCACTATTCTCGACGAAATTTTCTCTCGGAGATCGGGCTCCTCTCTCTAAAGATTGATCAAGTTGAAATGAGGGAGAAGGATGAAGGAAGGATATGGTTTGATCCTCAAGCGCATCACGGAAGCGTGTTCGTCGTATCGAATACGACAAGGAGCGACTAGTCGGACTAGTTGCTCGATGCAGCGGAATTTTAAAAAAAATTATTACGACGAAACCACATGATCCAAGAACACTTCTCGGATCGTCTCGTCTAAACCACAAACAAGTAATAGGATTACCTCTTGAAGCGTGGTTGCGATCAAGTCTCTAAACGAAGAGACCTCCTGTCTCAAGTCCGATCCGACGGAGGAGACGCTTGCGAGCGCGGGGATGAACCGCGTGCTTCTCGCAATCCATGTTGATGATCCAAGCGGCAGATCTCCTGATCTCGACACACGAGATCTGACGTCTTCTTCACGAGCGAGGCGCACCGAAGGAGACGGAGATCCACGAGCAGACGAACGGGCAGCATAACGACGATGCTACGGCGATGGAGAACTTCTCCATGGCATCCATGGTGGACGGCCATGAGAGGAAGAGAGAGGGATGACCTCTAGAGAGAAAGAGAGAGAGAGAGATGCTTCTCAAGCATTGTGTGTAAAGAGAGAGCATGGGTATGCCTCTCTATTTATAGGGTTTTGGGATCCATGGATCTCAATCCATGGGACAACACAAATCCAATGGTTCTCATTGATTGTGTTTCTTTCAATGGCTAAGATTTATGTTGGTAAAAACCAACAACAATTAATTTAATAAAAATAAAATATATGTAGAATATAATTTGATTTATATTAAATCAATCTCAATTAGAGAAATAGGAAAGGAGGCAAGCCTCCTTCCATAAGAGGGTGGACGGCCACCACATTCCTTGTGGAATTGTGGCCGTCCACTCTTCCTATATGGAAGGTGGATGCCTCTCCTATTATATGAGATTGTATTATCTCATAATTCTCTCTAATATCTCTCAACATTTTTTGTTGAATATTATTTCACAAAAATAAATCCAATTTATTTTGTGAACATTGCAATCATGCCATTGGAAATTTGTGAATCACATTCACAACCCAAAACAAAATGTAATTTATATTTTCAATTAATTAGACAATGTGTATCCAATACACATTAATAATTAATCTACTAATATAAATTATATTTAACTCTCTCCAATACATTATAAATCACATTTATAATATATTATGAATAATTGGATATTACTATCCACATTATTCTTATCCATAATAATTAAATCACATTTAATTATATTGGATAACTTATTCTCATGTGCTCAAATAATATGAATCATATTCATATTATTTACATCTTTGATAATCAAATCACATTTAATTATCTAAGATAACTCTTCTTATAATATGAATCAAATTCATATTATTCATGATAATTAAATCACATTTAATTATCCATTTTCTCAATGCTCGGATACATATATCAACAATAGAATTATCCATGAACTCTTTCAAGGATAATGCGCTTTCTCCGCGAATACTTGGAGATAAGGACAGGGCGATTGTATTGTTCCACGTATAGTGACATGGATATTGAGATCACATCTCAAATCCAGATCTCGGGCCTCCCATAGATGCTTGATTAAATCAAGACCGCAAATCTAATCTTCTCATTGAATCTGAATCACATTCAGATCAATGTCCAACATTTGGACTAAGATGAGATTTCTTCTCTACTGAGAGGAGTCACTAAAATCCAGACCCGTTTCATCACTCCCTAGGAATGGAAGCGTCATGGTCATACAATCGTTTATGATCACATCATCCTCAGGTATTCCTAATACCTGTACATCCTGCATATTGGAAGACTCAGATTAAACCCGAAGTATTAGATCAACTTTATACTGTCTACTTCAGGGTTTTATCAGTAAGTTTCTCATTTGATCATTGGGAGTCGGTATTGATCATATACTTTCCAAAAGCATATATCATACCTAGGTCTTGATCATATACTTTCCAAAAGTATATATCAAACCAACAAATTCAGTCAAGCTTCCAAAGCGAGACGACCGTGCGCACGGAATTTGATTCTTCCCAATATCTCATGAGTGAGCTCATGTCTTCCGGTTCAGTAGTGAACATGTATGATCCCTTTGAGAGATCGTATTACTCATATGCCCTTATATGCACACCAGCGCGCCGGTGTATAGACCTTGATTAGGCCATCAACCTATTGGTCTGCCAAATGTACATACTTAGACATATAGTAACACATCTGTCTCCGGTCAGAGGATGTGTGCCTATATCATGACAGCATATGATATAGGGCTTTGGTTATCTCGATCTCGTTAAGTCAACTCTTTGACCTAACTAATCTGACACCTTCGAATCTCTATTCCTATGCAGAGGACCTGCATCAAGAAGTCGGTCAGATATCAGCCTAACTGAGAAAGGATTGCCATCTCCTACTCAGGCTGGAGATCATCTCTTAATAATCATTTGACGGTGCTTGATGAGTCCTCAATCTAACTCATTAGATATTCATCTAAGCACCAGCCTCTATGATTCAATAATTGAACAACAGCTGTATGATCATTAAGATGGCCATGGTACATAACCCTAATTGTACTAAGGGACCTATTATGCAAATTATGTATTCTTCAATTCAGATCAAGGAGTGAATTGCAACAACATTTATTGCATAATGGCTCGCTGTGGGCTCGCATTTCCAACATAAGGAGCCATATAAATAGAAAAGATAGAATGAAGTTTGAATTTTGAATTTTTTTTTGATAAAGAGATATGAAATTGAAGTGAATTTTTTTTGAATTTTTTTGGTGGAAGAGATAAAAGAGATGAAATTTAAAAGGAGATAAAGATAAAAGGAGATAAAAGTATTTACAAAATTACCTATTTATTTTGAATTTTCGTCACTTATTTATTTGAATTTAAAAAATTATTTTTTTATTTTTTATGGAGGTTAATTAAAAATAGCAACTATATGCATATATTATAGACATATATGATATTATATACAAGGGTAAATGAGGAAATTAGCCTTTTTGATTTAAAAATTATTATTATTATTATTATTATTATTTTAAAAATTATTAAAAATATTTACAAATATATACAAATACAGTATTTACAAAATACATGGGAAAATTGCACAAACCACCCTAGAAAACCGATTTTTCAACCGTAACTCCAAAAATTATGATAATACAGCCATTTTGAAGATAATTTAATTTAGAATCCAATGGAAGTGAGATTAATTCAATTTGAGCTCATATGGAGCCGAAATTGATCTTTCAATTAGTTCTTATTGGCTTTTTTCCAAGTGTGACTACTTTTATTCTGTACATGATTTAATTATGCAATCATTTTTATTAATTAGAACACATTTTTATTTACAAATTTAGTTTTGAACGTTATTTGATTTGAGGTCAATTAAGGCACAAATAAATTAATGTTAGTTTTATACATATATATACAAAACAAGTGAGAAGTATTTACAACAACACACACAATTTTTTTTGGATTTTCTGCTTAAGGACCATATCTCCCCCTACTTTATTCCTGGTCGATCAAGTCAAGTCTTGACCTTCTCTCGGGGTTTGGGTCAGCCTGTTACAGTCTTCCTTTTATTTTATTTTCTTTATTTTTTTATTTTTTTCTTTTCTTTATTTTTCCTTTCTTTATTTATTTATTTTAGGTTAAAATTAGTAAGAAGTGTACAATATTTACACACAAATGCAAGTTAGTAAGAATATGGAGTTAGTGTTATATGTAGGTGTTTTATAAGGGATTTTAAGCTAAAATAAATGAATAAAGATGATGAATCGTAGATTCATCACTACTTCCACTGACTAGTTCGTGCCTTTTCGTTTTGAGATTGTTGATGATCTATACCATATAGATCATGATCAATTTGACTAAGATGATGATCCCTATATCTGTTTTCGTTTCATTTCCTTCTATCTACTATTTCGCTCATCTACCTCATTCTGAGTGTTTGCCTTGCTTACGACGTACTTTGTCCTAAGTATAGAGGAGATGGATGAGTCGAGTGTTCTTTCTTCATTCTGTTTCATCACTTCTGTTGTTTCCAATACTTAGGGCTCATTTATCCTAAGTATAGGGGTATTTTTTCTTTTTATCGGTTCTTATTGTTCCCCTCAATTGTCTCCTCTCATGTTGATATTTCTGTCTATACTTAGGGATATCTTACCCTAATTATAGGGGGAGACAGACGAAGTGGTGATCTGTTCATTACCACCCTCGACCCTCCCTACATGTATAATACAATATGATATACTTAGGATTAATTGATGCTAAGTATAGGGGGGACAGTTGACTTCTCTTTCTTCGTTCCTTCATTCTTTCTTTTGTCATTGCAATATAGACTCTTCTACACCCAGTAGGAGTTATGTCTTCTCTTTTTCTCTCTGGTCTATGAGGACATAGCTCAAGCTAAGTATAGGGGTTGCACATACATTGTATATACTTTAGCCATAGCTCGTACTTTAGTATTTTTAATAGTATGGCTAATTAATAAGAATAAAAAACTAGCATCCAATTCTTTTATATATTGATTAATAAATCGGTTCAAAAATATTTTGCAAAATGTTTGAAAAATGGTTGGAAATTCTCTTTAAAAAATCTTTTGAAAACTATTAGGAAAATGTTTTGTAAAATATTTACAACCTTTGCAAAAAAGATTTTGTTTGTAAAAATTCATTTCTTTATTTCAAAAAAATGTTTTGAAAATTTATTTGCAAATGGTTTTGAAAAATGCTTGCAAAAGTAGTTTGAAAAATCTATACATATTGTTTTAAAATTCGTTGCAAATAGTTTTCAAATTTGTAAATGTTTGTAGAAATTATTTGTCAAATTATTTTTTGCAAAATAAATTTTCAAAATATTTGTGAAAATTTTCAAATTATTGTGAGAACTATGCATATCATTCAAAAAAATAAAAGTTGCTTACAAACTTTGTAAATAAACTTGTAAATAACTAACTTGTGTAAATTCGTGAATCCCAATTCTCGTAAAAAATAAGAAGCACCCCCGTGTAAATATTTGCACATATTTCTTTTTGTTTTCAAAAATCAATAAAAATTTGTAAAAACCAAAAATACCTAAAATTGGCAAAATGTTTTCAAATAATTGCATAAAAATTTGCAAAACTTTTTCAAAAAACCCATAAAAAGTTCAAAACCAGAAATTTGTGTCACAAAATTATTTTCTACATTGTGCATAGAATTTGCATTTTTCAGATTTATAATGACAATTGAACAAGTCTTAATAAAATCCGAAGATTAGAGCCTGGTTGGACCTTAATCCACTTAATCATAAGAACCTTAAGGGAACTAGAATTGAGACACTAGAGGTCCACTCGACTTAATTCTATGAGACCACGAGACTTAGTTCAATGTCATCTTGACTGCCTAAATATTTCAAAACACATAAATGACTCTTGTCAACAGTGACCTAGCTTTCATACCTACACTTTACACCTTGCTCAACTCAGTTGAAGTGGTAGAGGGTTGGATTTGCTGGTTTGAGACACAAGACAATGGAAACATCAGAAGTCACACACCTGCGACCATTTTACCCAATCCTGATTCAGTAGCCATAAGGACTAATGATAGAATATTGTGGGTTGCAATAAAATTTCAAAAGAGGGATAGTCTACCGACTCAAGAGGAAGAAGCTCATATGTAAATGTTATTGCACATAGTATTAAAAAATACAAAATAAAAAACTCCAAAAAAATAGACGGGCAAAAGTCAAAGAAAAATTAATTCCTGTCGGAGCATGTATGTACTCAACAAGAAAGCTTGAGCTTCAAAGTCAAGTATATATGTGAGCCTGTAGTCAGATGACTTGGCTACATTGGTCAAGCATCCTAGGATAAGTAGCTACGCTGGCTAACATCCATTCTCTTTTCCATCTCCTTTTCTTGAGCTGGTTGCACTTGAACATAGAAGGGAATACCCCACTTTTCGACGAAAGAGTTATTAGATTGGGAAATTAGGGTCACCATGTTGGAGAAAACTGAATTTTATCGTTTCATCCGAGAGGATCTACATATCACTGACATTATACAACATAGACTAATAGTCATAAGAGATTGTGTATGACATCGACTTGTTCTGACCTGGCTTTTAAGGCGACTTGGGCAGAGTCTTGTGAGTTTTAGAGGCTATTGCCTTTCAAGTCCGATTCCAAATAAGGTTTTGAGTGCAACTAAAAATCCAAAGATCCAACTGAGCTCCAAACTTTTATAAGACAAGTTTGAAAGTTAAAATCAATCCACTTCATTCTTTTTGTTTTCTTTATTTTCATTTCCGCACTTATGGGCATAAGTTTTTGCTAGGGACTAGCAAAGGCAAGTATAGGAGGTTGTGAATCTCCATTTCATCACCTTTATTCTTCTATTTTGGCCTTAATTCCCTTGCTAAATGCATATAATTAATTTGTACAAAATAACATTCACTATTTATGGATGAAATATTGTATAAAATATTGTAATTAATGATAATATAAAAGAATAAAGGGAGAAAAGAAAAGGAAACAAAATACCAAAGGTATAGAATGACCTAAACCTTGAGACTAATTCAAAAATTGACTTGGTCAACCACGAATATAGTAGGGGGAGATAACGGCCAAAAATGAGAAATAAAAACATCATTTTTATTCTTCAATAATTCATTTTTGGGACCTATTTTTTATTTATTATTTATACATCAAATCAATAAACTTTGAACATGAAATTTGTAGATAAAAATGCATAGAAAAAAATTCATTTCGCATAAAAATAATACATGATGTTCTTTCTACACTAAGAATAAAAACCCCAAATCCTAACTTCACAAACCTGCATCTCCTCCATATGAACTCAAAATTCATCAAAATCACTATTAAGTGTATATAACTTTTTATTAGTTATTTAATAAAAGTGATTTCATTTAATTTGGAGTTAAGACGCAAATGTTAGGTTTTTGGTCTCTAATATATAGTATACTCGAATAAAATAATCATTTTATCTATTCTTTATATTTTCATTATTTTTTATTTTTATATTTCCATAAATATTATTTATGGCATATGTACATAATTAAAAGAAAATAAATTCATTAAAAGAAGATAAAATAAATAAGTTTATTTCAATACATAGATGAATACCCTATACATATACATATATAATAAATATACATAATTATTTAAGTGAGTAAATAGGCTCATAAAATACAATAAAAATACCTAAATATGTAATTAAATAAATCAAATTATATAAAATACATGTATAAAATAATAAAATCTAAAATACAAAATAAAAATAAAATACATAATATATAGATAAATAGTCCTATGTTTATACATGTAAAAAGTAACTTATAGTTGAAAACTTATAAAAATAAATTAAAATCATATTAAAATTCTACATAAATTTTATATAATTTTTTATTTTTACAAAAAATTAATCCATCTATTATTTTTAAAGTAATTAATATGAGATTACTTCCCTACTTTGTCCTGTAGTCTACTGACGTGGACCAATAGGGGCTCAAGCTATGTTGACCATAGGTCAACTATCCTTACGCCCCTAGGACTACATCTGGTAATGCTACTTTGTCCTCTTCGAGGATTTTTCCTGTATGATACATGAAACATCTGGTTTCTGCGAGGGTCTAGAAATCTCACAAGACGAGATATCCAATCGATGTGGTGACCTCTCATAAAACCCGGTCTAATTCAACAATCAACCCACAGTTAAATATTAGGCAATAAAGACAGTGTGGATCAAAGTTTATTATAAACCCTACAATAAAATATGTATAGTGACAGTAGAGTAGGGTGTCGAACACGAGGAACACATGATGTAGTACTTTTATATTATTTAAAAATAAATAATATAGGCGTAGATGTATATATAGCTATGCACAATATTAGGCAAAATAATGTGGTTTTTGATTTTTAGTTAATTAATTAAATATTTATATGTATATATAAGTCCCCTTTTTGTACTTTTTTTGTTTTATAGTTGTTGTTTTTTTAATATATAATATAGGATATACAGAGCATATATGCAATATAAGCTAAGATAGATATAAATAATAATAATAATAATAAAAGTCCAAATGAATTAAATAAATTGTTTTTGGGTTTTCAAATATTTTTATTATTTTTTGTGATTTGTTTAAGATATTTGCTTATTTTTATATATTTTTAAAATCAAAAATACCCTAAAACAATGATTAAAGTAATTAGGCTGAATTAAATGGAGATGGAAAATAGCAAACAGAATCAAAATTTCTCCAAATTAATTTTTATATATAAATAATAATACAAAAAGGAAATTATACAACAGAAATCATTATTTTTTAGAATTCTTGGGGATTTTTATCAATTTTTATAAAGGTTTTAGGGGTTTTTAATTTTTCAGTATTTTCTTTTTCTATTAGTAATTTTTTGTCTGAAGGTAAATAATACTTAACAAGCATAATGTATTTTTTGGGAATTGTTTTATAAACTTTTTAGCTTTTTTAAGGTAAATAGGGATTGGTCATGTACTATTTGATTTTTAGAAAATAGAAAAGGGCATAAAATGCAAATGTAAAATTACAACATGATCAAGCATGCATCCAAGTACCTATTCCTATTTTTTGGTAATTTTTGGGGCACAATAATTATTTTTAATAAAAAGAAAACAAAGCACAAAAATGTTCAGTTTGGTAGGGGTATAATTGCAAATAAAATAAAATACGAGGGGCACAATGCAATTTTACCAAAAATTTAACACTAATATTCAAACTTTATGTATTAAAAGACAATTACATAAACATGTGAGGGGTTGCATGCAAATTTTACAAGATAAACGTACGCCTGCACGCGACTCTAGAAGGGACTAAATCACTATATATAGAAAGTTCAAAGGGTTACATGCAATTTATTCACTACTTTTTAAACTACCTAAAATATTTACAGGACTTCTTGATAAATACAAAAATGTGGAGGGAGTCTATGCAATTTACCCACTTATGTGTCAAGATCCAACCGTCTTGAGCTCTCCATGTGTCTGATCGTGCGACCGTCCTTGCGTACCCCTTCGTGAATAATCAACGGTCCAGATTAGATATGGACCGCTATTCTTGATCGAACGCCACTTCGAAGGTCCTGCAAAACACAATCGAAAGACTCTCAGGTACGAGGGCTATCTCCTCGACCTAGGTTTGCTATAAATAGCAGAGGGAATGGAACGGAGTGGGGAGCTTCGGCGAAGGCAGTGGAGGGAGCTTTGACTCCTTGAATCATGGCTTGATTCAAGGGGGTTCTGAGGGGGATCGATGGAGAATGCGAAGAGGATTGAAATGGGATGGAAGTCGGGTGAATTGAGGGTCAGATCGCTCTAATTTCGACCTGGAACACGAGCTCCAGAAATTTGGGGCTTTTCGATTTAAGTGTGATTCGACTAATTTAACTATGAATTAAAGACGTTGAATGAAAATTAAACTTAAGAGTTGCCTATGAATAGAAGAACGAAGGGCTCAACTGTCCTGAGTCCAGGAGCAGAACCAACCGACAGCAGTCCGGCGGTGGGTTGGATACACCTCCTCCCTTGCTCTCATCGCTGCAAATCAAGGGCTCCACCTTGCTGTCACCATGGCAAATCCCATAGGAGTGATCTGAGGGGCTAAAGCTCGAAGAAGAGGGATCAAAAAACCAAAATGGGTGAGGGGTATATATTTATAGGTGGTTTTTTAGGATGCTTTGAGGGGATTTTGCATGCGATCGAGCGAGGGTTGGTGAAGATTCTAGGATGGGCGTGTATCTAAGACGAAGAGGTTGCACGATGGTGGTGGTCTCGAAGGTAATGAGTGATGGAGGGGGCATGGAGAAATTGGCGAAGAGGTGGCCTCATGAAGAGCTGACAGATGTCAGAGGGTAGGCCAGACAGTTGACCGGCGGTCAACATTTGAACGTGCCTGGTTGGTCCACGTGGACCAACTAGGAATTTCCAAGATAAAAATGCCTTGGAAAATGAATAGTAAATAGAATTTATTTTATTTTTTTTATGTTGTAAAATAAAAAATGTTTCTATTTTTTGTAGTATTTTATATGCATCTTTTTATTCTTTAGAGAGTTTATTTACAAGTTATTTTTTTAGGGTACATATATAGGTATATTTACCTATGTTTTAGGTATTTTATTTTTAATTTGTATTTTTTATTTTATTATTTTATTCTGTTATTTTATAAAATTATAACTTATTTTTATATACTTAAAATATTTTTGTGATGTTTTTCTTAAGTAATTTATATATTTTATTAAATGGGAGTGTGATATCAACAGGTAATTTATATAAGTATTTTATTTTAATGTTTTATTTATGTTTTTATTTAAGTCTTAATATGTACATATACTATAAATATTATTTATAAAATTATAAAAATAAAAATAATAAGGAATAAATAATATGATTATTTTAATCGGGTATATTATACAATAGGGGTCCAAAGCCTAACTTTCATACCTTAACTCCAAAAAATATGAAACCACCTTCATTAAATAATTTATGAAAAGTTATATACAATTAAAGTGATTTTGATATATTTTAAGTTTTTGTTTGAGATATATGGGTCTGTGAAGTTTCGGTTTCAGGATTTTATTCTGTGTATAAAATGTATACCGTATGTTATTTTTGTATGAAATAAATTTTGTATTTTTTATACATTATTATCTACCATTTTCATGTACAAAGTTCTTTTATTAGAGGTGTAGATAATAAAGAATAAAATAGGCCTCAAAAAATAATTATTGGTCTATTTTGTAGAATGATCGGTTCTGTATTTTCTGTACAATTAGCCGCCCTATCTCCTCCTACTTTATTCCTTGTTGACTACATCATCATGATGACTAAGTCTCGGGGGCTAGGGTCACTTCAGTCCTTGATACTTTGCTTTTTTCCTTTTCTTTCCTTTATTCTTCTATTTTGGCGATAAATATAATAAATGTACAGTATTTCATATAGTATTTTGTACAAACTACTGAACGTTTATTTTGACAAACTAATTATATATATGTGTATTCAACAAGGGTTTAAAGGCCAAAATGAAAGAATAAAGGTGATGAAATAGAGATTCATCAATACGTTACTCGAGGAGGATCAATCGTTTCATGAGATTTCATCCTTGTTATCCATGATCCTCGTCGACACCTCACCTTGGGCTAAGCATCCTCGATATACCCTCAAACCCTAGACAAAGTCTCTACCTCACTTGTCTGTACGAATATCCATCTCCACTTCTTTTTGAGGTTGGTTCCCTTTCTTCCCGTTCTTGCTCCCTTGGAGCACCCTCATGGGGATGCTACTCATGACAACAGAGGCTCTATGTGCTTCACAGAGGAGGATCGACGAAGAAGGTACTTCCCAACCATCATCGGAGCTCCGCTCCAAGCGGTCCATCTCCTTGGCCTCTGGCCAAGTTGAGGTATTTTCTCGTGCTTTGTATGTAGATTATAATGCTAGTTTTCATTTTGCATCTTTATTTTCGCTTCTTATCGATAGTTTTTAGCATGTAGTTAACTTTAGCTTGCTGGAGCTCAAGAGCTCCAGCCATCATGTATCACTCTCACAACTCTATTCCGACCCTCACTGCCCATCTATTTCATTCCCCCTTCATTTCTTCATCATCTGTACCTCACAATCCACCCGGATCCCTTTTGGATATGGACCACCGAGGTCTTATTCCACCCCAGTCACCGAACCTCCTTGATCTACCACCATTTCCCCTCCGAACTTCGCCAATAAGAGCCAGGACCTTCCCCAATCGCATTGATGTTCTTTTTAGCTTTTACGCAGGTCCTGAAGAGGTCGTCTAAGGCTTAGATACTTCGAACTTCAATCCCTGAGTCATCATTAGAACTCTTGAGCTCTAAAGACTATTCAGTGGGATATGGACCCATATGACGCTCTGGGAGGTGCAGGAAGGCGACAGGAGTGCTAGGATCCCCTCGACAGTGCTCTAGGTGGCCAGAGACGAGAGCATCATTAGATCCAAACTCGCTAGCGGTGAGTTCATCAATAGTTCTTCCAGATCCATCCCCTCTCGTTCGATCAAGAACAGAGCTCCAAAAGGATCAAATGATGTCCAATCAAGGTGAAGCTCAATCGTTGGATCTCATATGTGATCTAGCCCCAGATGTCAAAGATGAACCAGCATTATGTGAAGAGAAGACGCTACGTGTCCAAGTGAATCAACCCGCGCTGATGGATCGCATCCTTTTGGGGTATTGCATATATACCCCTGCCTCTTTACTTTATTTTCTTTTGCTTTTGTAAATATTTAAAGATCCTTCATATTTTATGTAAAATTTATTAAAGGGCCACGAACTTCTTGCATATTACTTTTTGGACCTCCCAACTCAGCTCACATGGCCTCCCATGTGAGCTAGGCATTTTGTATATATACCCTTGCGAGTTTATGTACTTAGAGTTTAATATTAAAATTTAAATTTCAATTTTAAATATTTGGGTATTTTTCAAGTTAGCCCCTACCTTTTATTTTATTTGCAAAAATACCCTACTAGGTTAGTTAGTTTTTTATCTTGATTTTCAATTTTTTATAAATATTATATGTGCTCTAAAAATTATGCGAAAATAGGATAATATGCTGGATTTATTGATCTTTCACATTATATATTTGATTTTGCATTTCATGTAATTTTCCTATTTATTAAAAATCAAAAAGTGCACGTTTTTCCCTATTTGCTTTAGAAAATACAAAAAAATATAAATCCTATTCTAAAAATTCCAAAAAAATGTTGGTTGTCTAGTATTGTATTTTGTCCCTCTAGATCAAAATTCCCTAAAAATAGAAAAAGAAAATCACTAAAAATTAGAAAGCTCCAAAATCCTTTTAAAAATTATAAAATATCCACAAAACCCCAAAAACTTTAATTTCTTATTTATATTTTTATTTATACTTATTACTAAGTATTAAAATTATTTTTGAGAATTGTTGAATCCATTTAATATTTTTAAATATCAAAATAATTTGGCCCGTTTAAAAAGCCCCTAATTTTGTATATTTTGGACTTTAAAAATATTTAAAAATTATAAAAAAAATCAAGAAAATCATAAAAACATAAGAAAAATATAAAAATATTTTATTATGCATTTTTTTATTATATGCTGCTATATTTATAAATGTATTACCCCATAGTGTATTATATCCTTATAATATAGTTATATATAACCAGTACTATTATTAATTATTATAAATACCTTACTATATTTTTAAATCATTAAAAATAAAAAGGAATGTACTTTTTGGTATTATCTAATTTTTGTACATTTATTATAAGTTTTATTATATATTACATACATTATACATATTACATAGAAAAAATGGGGCTGCTCCCGCCCCATATTTCCATAATATTTTAATTTTTTTTAAATATCACCATGTATATTCTTATATATATATATTATATGTCATTCGAATTTTGTCAGAAACAGAGACTCTTATGCCCTCCACCTAGAATAGGTAATTTCAACGGTCTAAACATTGTTGTAATCGACCTGCTCAAGATGGTGGGCATATGAGTCTCTATTTCTAAAAAATCGAATGGCATATTGGAGGGATATATAAATAATATACATGGTGATATTTTTCAAAAAGATAAAAAAATTGTGGGAAAATGGGGTGGGAGCAACCCCATATAACCCCTATTACATATATATATAGTTATATATTATATGATATATTAAAAAGAGAGAAATTTAAAATCAAAAAATTATATAAATAAAATAAAAATTAAAAAAAATAAAACTATATAAACTTAAAAAATAAATAATACTAAAAATAAAAAACCCACAAAAACATTAATTATTTGATTAATTGAGTGAATATTGTACAAAAGACATTATTATTTATTCATTATTTATTTATAAAATAGTAATCAATGCTACCACGTATTGTTTCATGTGTTCGACACCCTACCATACTTGTCACTATTCAAATTTTGTTGTAAGGTTATAAATAAATTTCCATCAACACATCTGATTTATTGCTTCATTATTATATTGTGGGTTGATTGTTGAATTTAGCATCGGTCTTTAGACTGGTCACTGCATCGACTGTGCTCCCACCTTGTGTGGAGCGTACAACCCTCCTCCTTAGTCTAGTTGCTTTTTCAACCAGTAGGGGGAGATCGAAGGCTTGATGGTTCCAATATTCTAGATCATGTTTACAAAATTTTTCTCAAGTGTATATGATGAAATTGCTCTAAAACAAAACTAAGGGTTATACTAAGTATATTTGTTGAAATCTCACGTTTGCAAACAAATGGTCGGAGATCATCCACTCATTGTTTAAATACGAGTGATGACGATGAAGTGTGGGCTTCTTTGATATTGGGTTGGAACACTAGAATCTTTTCAATAAATTATCTTGGCTTTTCGTTGTCACTTTTTCCTCTGAAGAGAGAAAATTGGGAAGGCCTGATTGAGAATTTCGCTTAGAAGTTGAAGGGGTGGAAGGCGGCATCGCTATCGCTTTCTAGTATGGTTGTGATGTTAAACTCTTCTCTTACTCTTCTAGCAAATCCCACGATCCCGTTCTTAAGCTTCTACAATATTGAAAAACACGACCGATCGTGTTGTCTAAAAAGATAAACAACCATCGTTGCTATGACCAGTCATTTAGTTAACCTTTTTATTTATCTTATTTATACTCCTAATCTTTGATGTACAGTTAAAGAACTGGAGTGTCGAACTCAGGAAGGAAAACTGTTAGAAACTAGGGGTAAACTATAGAAATCTAAGGTAAAAGGTTTCCTAATTTTCATTTATTTTTAAGGATTTTTCTAGATTTTTATTTGATTTTTTTGAATTTTATATTGTTTTTCTGAATTTTTAAGTATTTTGTAATTTTTTTTAGAAAATGTTTTGTAATTTTTATTTGATTTTTGATTTTGTTTTTTTTATATTTTATCTTACTATTTTTAGGAATTTTTTTATGGATTTTATATCATTTTTAATGTTGAAAATTCAGTTTTTATTGAAACTAAATTTTATTTTGGATTTTTAATGAAGAAAACTAGCAAAATATTTTTCAGGCGAAATTATCTCCAAAATGATATATTGTACGTTTTTATGTGATTTTTATTTATTTACATATGAATTTTTGAATTTTTAATGTATTTTGTATTTTTATTGATTTTAATACACAATTTTTTTGGTTTAAAATGTAAAATATGGTAAAATATACTTTAAGTAATTTTGTAGGATTTTTAGAGAGTTTTTATATTTTTTATGTCCTTTTAAAGTTTGTTATATTTTTTAGGATTTTAAATGATTTATTCAAAATAGACAATCTTTTTTTTTCACAATATATTTATATTGTATGTAGTATATTACATAATATTTTAATGTATTTTAATTATATTTTTATATTTGGTATTTTATTTATAGGTATAGGGATGTGTATAGTGGTTATATGCAGTTATAGGGGTATTTGCGTAGATAGTAGAACTCACAGAGGTCTTCGCGCAAAACTTCCTAGAATTCCACGTACTTGGGCACGTGCTTGAAACGGTGGAACCTATTTTTGAATGACTATAATTCTAAGGGTGTTCTGTGCAAATTCTCTAGACTTCACATGTTCCTCGCATATTCTTCACCCTCTGGACTTGCTCGTGATTTGCAATAGTATCGGGGGTAGAAACACAATATGCCCACAAATATCAGGGTCCTTATATGCTTCGCATGTGAGATGTTAAAGCGGTGGGGCGGCGGTGGCTACTTTGGATCGTCTGATCTCATATGATCGGACAAAGCTGGTGCAGTATGGAACTAAAGGTGTTCTTCCCCAAATCTCTTCGAACGTATTGAAACTCAGATCGACTCCATTCTACAAGCAGTGGTGGTGTTTATCCGATGCTCAGATGAAAGTACTCTCTCCGATCGAGCGGTTGAATTTATTTCCCCAATTTTTTAAGATGGTGGTGCTTGATCTTGCAGCGGAGCGGCTTCGAGGGTGGCAGCTCATCAAGCACCATGCGCACAAGGCGGAGTACGACGATGAAGTTCAGAAGATGCAAAACCTGTAAGCAGTTCAGAAGATCGAAGACGATGCCTCGGCTAATCGTCAAAACAAATAGTAAATTGATGAACTAATCTACGACAGGGGTGAATTTGAAGTCCAAACTTCAGTACTATTTGACCGAAGGTGAATAGAAATGGAGGAGATTTGCATCGAAACGGAAAATTGAAGGAAGATTGGAATTTAATCAGACCAAATCAAAGATGAATTAGAGGGGTAAAAGAGGATAGAGTAGTAGAATATCAGAGAAGGAAATCATATAGGTAGAAGAAGGTTACGAATCTAACCTAGAGATGAAAAACGGGCGATGCGCTTGTGGAGGAGTTAGTTGCCTCGACATTCGGCAGAGGCGGAGGCTTGGTGTGGCGGGGAAAAAATTGATGTCGGTGAGATCGCACCCTCTCTCTCTCTCCTCGCTTCAATGGGGAAGATGACCTCTGTCACAGGCGCACCCAGGAGCTCCCTGGGAAGAGATGGAAAAATGGTAAATACCATGAGCTAGAGGGGGACGATGGTTATTTATAGAAGAGAAGGAGTCCAGGCACCGCTGACGGTGGCGACATCGCGAGGAAGTTTGGCAACGGCTGGTCATTGAGGCAGTTGGTGGTCGGGTTGGAGAGATGGGAAGAGGAGGCGTTGGAATTAGGGAAAGGTGGAAAACAGAGGAAAAAGAAGAAGAATCAGGAAAGTAAGAGAGAGAAAATAATAAAATTAAAAATAATAACATTTAGTTAAATGATTAATTAATATAATTAATAATAGGTTATATTAATAATTAAATTAAATAAATTAATTAAGATATATTTAAATAAAAAATTAAATAATTAATTAAGGATTTAATTAAATAAATACTTTATGAAATAATTAAGTATAAAATTAAGTACTTACATTAATTAATAAGTAATTAAATAGTAATTAATAAATAAGTAAATTAATAAATAAATAAATTTATTAATGAATTATTATTTATTTTAATTTATAATAGAGTTTTAATATATTAAATAATGATATAAGTTATGTTACATTGTACAATATACCAATATGGTCCTGAAATCCACATTTTTCATATTAAATCCAATTTTAATGAAATCTATGTCATTTTGTATATAATTGAATAATATGAATTTTAAGACTGAGTTTGCCTAATTCGGAGTCCGTATGGCCGACTTATGAGGTTCGGAAATTTTAGGTTGCAACTTCGTGGCTTTAAGTTTTGTTGGTATTTTGACTTAGTTATATTTTTATATTTTTACATATATTTTTAGAATATTTTTAGAAAAGAAATTGAGTCAATCAGGTTTACGGTTAATTATTTAAATTCTGGAAGTTTCTACATATGGTACATATATATAATGGGTCCTATATGTAAAAACTCACCCGTTTTATTTTGATAATTTTTTGATATTTTTAATAAATAGTATTAAGTTTAAAACAAAGTTTAAAAGTGAATTTGGTCCTTTGGAGTTTTCTATAAATAGTTATGAACCTCAGAAGTCGCTTTTGTGGCTTTTACGGTTCACTGTAATATTTTATTTTTGTGATGACTTATTTTTCTGATGTTTTTATAAAATAATATATACTTTTATGAACAACCTTTTGTAAAAGAAGTAATTAATTTGGGAAGATCTAAGTGATAAATAAAATAGGTCAAAAATATAAAATGTGAAAATGAGTTTAATTATATTTTTGGTCTTGATTTTCTGTCATTGGTATAAATTAGGATCCTTATCTCCCCCTACTTATTTGTTTTGTCGATCATGTCAATATTAACCTGATCTCAAGGTTAGGATCAGTCTGTATATATTTTATATCTGCATCCTTCATTTTTTTATTTTTCTTTTTCTCTTTATTCTTTTATTTTAGGTAAAATAAGTGTTAAATATATAATATTAATAATTGTGGTTAGAATAATAATTAGTTGGAATTAGTAATTATTTACATGTATTTTACAAAGGATTTTAGCAAAATGAAAGAATAAAGGTGATAAATTATAGATTCATCATTCCCCTTATACTTTACCTTTGCTAGTCCCTTAGCAAACACTTATTCTATAAATAAATGCAAGCAAAAAGAAAAAGAAAATGGAAAATAAAAGAATTAGAACATGCTTGTTTCTTTAAACCAAATCTCACTTCACCCAAAAATTAGAACACAAATTAGTCCTTTGGATTATTAGTGTGTCGGGACTCTATTAGAATTAGGATTTAAGCCTCGACAACCCTCGAGTTCCACAAATCCTTATCCAGGTTAAACTCAATTGCCAGCTTTTATCCACCTATTCACCGACTTTTCAGCTTTGAAAGCAATTTGTATTGTGTGTGAAAGGTTTTAGCTCTTCCCGCTATAGAGAAGCGAAGAAACCGCCCATCCCAGTAATACACTCCTATTGGGCCCTCATCTAGCTATTTGATCCTCGAGGAGTGGGGTAATCCCTTCTAAGGTCAGGTCATGTTGTGTCCACAATCGAGTATAGGAAGAAGAAAGAAGAATGAGAAAAAAATGGAGTGTGATCAGTGTAATCACATCTCCTATGAAGCCTGGCCAGTTTAACCAAGTCTTCACCAAGACATGAAGGCTTTTCTGAAGCTCAGACCATTGTGGTCAAATTTGGATATGGTGAATTTGGCTTCTTTTTGATAGACATGATTGTTGCACTGCATAGATCTTTTATGCCCCAATGGATATAGCATCTTTTCATTCTGTCCATTTTTTGAGGTCTTAGAAAAATTGTGACAGCAGGACCTTCCTTCCCTCATCCGAAGTTTTATTTCAATCCCAATATCTCCCGCCTTTAGACGTTAATGCCACTAGACAAGGTTGGAAAACACACCACCGAAATAGATTGCCCTTCGCAACCCCATGCAAGTCGAGCTAAGTGTAGGGTGCATGAGTTCAAAATTAATTCAAATGGAGAAGAGTTAAACGGATGACACCAGGTGTCCTACTTAGGCACTTTCAAGTTGAATTCCGAACATGTTCACATGGAATCCAAATAATTAAGTCTAAAAGATCTGAAAAGTCTCAATTCCAGTTCCTAATAAAGACATATTAAACGGATTAAGGCCTAAACTAAGCTCCATCTCTCGAACTTAGATCCATTTGGTTCGAGAATCATACTAGTTCTAAAAATGCTAATGAATGCAACAATTTTTTATGAAGTAGATTTTTTTTCGGTTTAGACTTTTTAAGTGATTTTCAAGACTTTTGCATAAATTTATTGAATTTTAAAACTTTTTAAGTTTTTTAAGGTCTTTTGAAAGAGTTAGTGGATTAATTCAATTTACACAATTTTTACACGAATCATGTTAATTTTACAAAGAATTTTATACACATTTTTATATACAATATTATACGACTTTTATACAAGATTTTACAAGAATTTTTTATAAATTTTTGTTAAGGAAATTATCAGAGTATTTTACAACATTTTTTTAATACAATTTTGAAGCCATTTTTTCAGACATATTTATGGTTTTCTTGCGGCTTTTAAAAACCCAAGATAGACAGCCACACTTTTAGAGAGCCATATTATTAAAAATACAATAAAGTACTAGTTATGGCTTCTAAAATATATATAGCATATATATACGACACTCCCTATACTTAGCATGAACTATGTCCTCATAGTGACCAAAGAAGCGACAAAGGAAGACAGAACTCAGGCTAAGTATAGATAGGTGAAAAGAATCCTATACTATAATGACTCAAAGAATAACGTTTAAAGAATACAAGTCAATCATCCCATCTATACTTAGGACCAAGTAATCCTAAGGATAACAAACTGAAAACCAAAGATGATCAAGGTCAAGAGAATGTACACGCTCAATGGCTCGTCTTGTCCCCCCTATACTTAGGGTAAAATATCCTTAAGTATAGAGAAAAAGATCAAAAGATGAGGAACAAGCGAGAAAAAAGACGATACAAAAAGAGAAAACAATCAAAAGAGGAAATGAGTGATATTACCCCCCCCCCCCCCATACTTAGGGTAAAGTGCACCCTAAATATAAGCAATGACAGGGGTAATAGAACAGAATGAATGAGGAGCAATGATGTCTACACCCCCCTATACTTAGGATAAAGCACATCCTAAGTATAGCAAAAATTCTAGATGGAACCTAAGGGTGTAAGATAAACGGAATAAAGAAAGAAAGAAAATCAAAAGTATATACAAAGTGATATAAATTATATAGGCTCAAGAAAGCCGAAGAGTGGCCTTCTTGTGCGACCGAGGGAACAAGAGAATGTACAAATGTCAGGTCAACATCAGGGTCATCCTCAGAGACATCCATATCCGAATCAGAGGATTTCTGATCTATGTCGACTGGTGAGGAGCAGCCCAGATGGCCAAAAAGATGGACAAAATTAACCTTTGAAAGATGCTCCAAGGTCTCTGATGTAGAGCAATAAAAAGGTCAAACTCTGCTGCGATCTGATAAATCCTCATCAACTAAGCCCTTATCTGAATCTGTTTGAAAAGAGGGCTCAACAACTTCACTGCTGGAAGGCTCGAATGAAGGATCTTCAACTGGATTGGGTTCGTCCTTCGAAGTACATGTCATAGTTTCAATGACGTAGATACTACGGATATCGCTAACACATCTCCAGACATGTGTACTCGGATCACCAAAAGATGTGCTCTCCATGTTTTCCTCTCGGGATAGAAAATTTGGGGTCTCTATACAATCAGAAAGGATATGATCGTGTTGTATCTCAGCTGTAATCCCACATGTCTCTGTCTCTGATGTTCCAGAATCACACTCATCTGTTGGCATAGTCTCTATCGGCTCGGAGCTCAGCACTGTGCTGCTAGAAAGAAAGGTCACATTGTCTATCCCATAATCAATAATGGCCTTGTCTGTATGCAGAAAAGGCCGACCGAGAATAATGTTAGCATCATGTGATGGTACTGAGGAATCAGAATCTAGAATAACAAAATCCACAATGAATTGTGTGCCTTGTACCATCACGACAACATCTTTGAGTATACCCTTCGGCCTCTTGATTGATCGAGTAGGAAACTGGAGAATCATTTGGGCTTGCTTTAGAGACCCTAAATGAAGAGTCTCGAGAAGATGGAAGGGTAAAATATTCACTGATGATCCGTTGTCTAACAATGTGTGCTCAAACTTGTGATCTGAAATCTAACAACTAACAAATGACGCTCCCATGTCTTTCTTTTTCTTCTTGGGAGATGTGTGCTGGATGACGTAACAAGTGGAAATGGTCAACACTTGTTTTTCAGAGTAGTGATTATACTTCTTCTTCCTTTCGGTGCAGTATGTTGCTTCTGGAATTTCTGAAGAAGATGAATGTGGACCAATGCCTCCGAAAGAGTGAGTTTGATCTAAATTCGATCCAGGATCTCTTTCGAAATTTTGAATCCTGAATTATTTTTAAAATTTTCCAATTTTCTCCCTTTCCTAGATTCAGAGTATCTGTGAAGGGTATCTGTACATCCTTTGTGTTAGTCTGTACACTCGCAGTATAAGAAGAAGAACAAAATCTTTTTTCTAAAAATGGGGGACTCGCTTTATGAAGTGTAGAAACTCGAGATTCATCAGAAGAGTCACGAGTCTTGTCTTTATTCCTTTTTCTGGATTTTTCTCTTTTTCATTTTTTTGTGATTTGTCCCCTTCAATATGTAGAGAATCGGAATCTGAATGTATACTTGCTCCCTTGCCGATTGTATGCTCCTTCAACGACTCATGTGAAGAGGGAATATTTGAAACTGATATCTGCTCTGTGACAATGGTGGAAATAAAATCTTTGAAGATATCCATCTGTTCCCTTTGATACGTGGTCTGCTCATGAATCAAATGGACAAAATGATCGAATGTGAGACCATCTATATCATGACTCTCAAAGTAATGCCCCACATCCATTTCAGTTTGCTGAAGATACTCAGAGAAAGCAAATGAATCCGAGGTGAAATGATCCTAAGGTGGTTGCTTCTGGCACTAGTCCTGATATCAAAACTGAATCGGCTAATAATCGGTTGAAACAACATCGACTCTCGCTTGGTATCTTGGAATACCTGAGGAATAGGTATCCAAGACTCGAAGTGGAAAGCATGGAACCGACTCATAATCTGGCTGAAAACTCAATAAAATATGTGTCAGTATATGAGAATGAGAACTCTTTATATCTAGTTCAACGTCTATTCTCGATATTGCATTAGTGTCCACATCAACTTCCTAATGTGTGATTCTTAAATCAACGAGAGGTGGATCGCATCTAAGTGGTCTATGATCTTCTTCGTGTGTTTTCTTGACATCAGAAATTTCTCCGAAGAGTTTTCAAAGTGAATCTTCGTCGAGATTGCGGTGTGAACTGCCACACGAGGCATCGATCAATACCTACTAATCTGCGGTCATCCCCTGATAGAATATTTGTGCTAAATCAGCTCTGGAGATCTTGTGATCTAGGAATCTCCGCAGAAGAATCCGAAAACAGAGCCACATATCATGGAGTGGCTCGTGAGGATCATGCGAAAATTCTCTGATGATTGACCACGTGAAATTGGCTCAGCCAATGGGGTAAAATCTCCTAAGAAAGTATGCTCGAAGCATACCCCAATTAGCTCTCTCCTCTTCCAAACATCAGAGCCATCTTGCGGCTCCGTCATTGAGTGTCAAGGGAAAGGTCTTCTTCATAGCATCCTCAAGTGTAATATCCGAGTAGAATCGAGTGCTATAAATCTCCTCGGACTCATAAAGATGCGCGTATGGTTCCTTGTGCGGTTTTCCATGGAACTTTGGCAGCAATGACACGAAGTCATAATCAATCAGGAAGGTTGGTAATTTTGATGTAGAGACTGACTCGGCTCTCTAAGAAGATGCATGCTGCTCCAATCGTACTCCTATCTCAACAACTAGTGGACTCGAATCTCTCATTTGATCTGAAACTGGCTCACGGGTCTCATACCTATGCTCAGCTATCACAGGTATAACCGAAGGCTGACTCGATGGAGATGAAGAAAAAGGGATGGAATGAGACTGAGAAGAAATACGAGAAATGAAGGGAGGGAATTCTTCGAGGTTAGAGCCATGCTCGGAGAAGGACTGAGGACTCAACTCCGGTTCGAGACACAAGACGTCTCGACCTGACCCAAATGATCGGGTAGATGCGCCTGAAAGTGCTACCGTAAGAGTCGGTCTAAGAGATTGTCTGCCCATCATCATGATTAGAAATATGACTCCTGATCGATAGATTGAGATAGATCTGAGATCTGAAGGATAGGACTCACACCACAAAATTAAATGCAAAGCAAACCCCATATTCACCAACTTAACCCAGTGATGACCGTTAAAATTCGATCATTTTATCTTGTCAGTTTTAGGGTTATTTGGCAGACAAGTTTCTCACAGATTAGCGTGAGTTGATAGGTGTCCGAAACTTCTCTGAAATATTGTCCTAAGTTCTTACAAAAATCACCTATTCTTAGCTAGTATGGGAGTAAGTACGGACCGTTTCTGGCTACCTGTGTTACTTGAGGACCGTGCTATTACGGTGTCCTATAAACATCCCACTCTACTAAGGAAACTTGGACCATTTCTGGCTACCCGAGAGTCCCCACTGAAGATTAAGTGATTAAATGTATGAAGTAAGTAGAACTTCGAAAGAAGCCCAGACTCTGGCTCTACCTTAAGGGTCGTCTCTCACTCACAGATATGGAGAGTACCTGCAATTCATCCGCTAGGGATTGCTCTCCCAAATAAAATGGAGTCCTTACATTTCATTTTAGGGTCAGATAAAATTAGCAGTCCCTGTTTTATTTTTTGGTTATCACTTTTTCGAGTATTTTCAAACAATCGTCTAACGTTTTTGTCTTTTTATTTTTGTCATAGATCACAAGCAACTAGGATATTTGACCTAAGCAAGCATCTAGCTACGATTACGCAGAGGGGGGAGAAATTGAGATATCCTCACAAGCACTTGTCCTCAAAAAAGCCACGAAAAACCATCGAGAAAAAACACGAAGCGAGAAAACCACTATGGGTGCTCTGCTCCCCCAAGTGCACATCACTCGGTGAAACAGACCCTGAGAAGAAGGGAGGGAGGTACAAGTCGGGATACCCTGAACATAAAATTACAACTAATCGGCTATGTGGTTCTGTCTCGTGCTGTTCAACATGTATTGCACAACTTAGAATCAAAAAATTGTGAGATTAGGAAATAAAATGGCAAAGAGAAAAACCCTAAACCTAAGTCCATGATCTACCCTACCATTGCCTCCATGGCAACGGCGTCATCTAAAAACACGACTGATCGTGTTTTATAAAAAGATAAACAACTGTCGTTGTTGTTACCGGTCAAAATTTTGCAGAAAAGATTAATTTTTAGTGAATCTTTTTATTTATCTTATTTATACTCCTATACTTTGATGTATAGTGAAATCACAGGAGTGTCGAACTCAAGGAGACAAACTGTTAGAAACTAGGGGAAAACTATAGAAAATCTAATGCAAAAGGTTTCTTAATTTTTATTTATTTCTAAGGATTTTTCTGGATTTTTTTATTTTTATAAATTTATATTGTTTTTGTGAATTTTAAGTATTTTATATTTTTTATTATTTTATAAAATATTTTGTAATTTTTAGTTGATTTTTGTATTTTTGTTATTTTATTATTTTTAATTTTATTATAATATTCTTATGAATTTTTAAGAGGTTTTTTATTTTTATGGATTTTATATCATTTTTAATGTCGAAAAATTAATTTTTATTGAAAATAGGTTTTTATTTTTTATTTTTAATGAATGAAATTGTAGAAAAATATTTTTATTTTATTTTTATTGTAAAGTAGGTGAAATTATCTTCAAAATGAGTGTTTTTATGTGATTTTTATTTATTTAGTTACGAATTTTTGAAGTTTTAATGTGTTTTGTATTTTTATTAGTTTTAATATACAATTTTTATTTTATTTTTTGGTTTAAAATGTAAAATATGGTAAAATACACTTCAGGTAATTTTTGTAGAATTTTTTTAGAGAGTTTTTTATATTTTTTATGTGTTTTAAAGTTTGTTATTTTTTGTTATATTTTAAATGATTTATTTAAAATAGACAATCTTTTTGTTTCATGATTTATTTATATTGTATATAGAGTAATTATATAATATTTTTATGTTTTTTTTTATTTTTTATATTTGATATTTTATTTATAGGGATAGTAATGTGTATGGTGGTTATATGCAGTTATAGGGGTATTTACATAAATAGTAGAACTCGTATGGGTCTTCACGCAAAACTTCCCAGAATTCCACGTGCTTGGGCATGTGCTTGAAATGACAGAACCTATTTGCAAAAAGCTATAATTCCAAGGGTGTTTCACGCAAATTCTCCATACTTCACATGTTCCTCGCGTGCTCTTCACCCTCTAGACGTGCTCGTGATTTGCAATAGTATCGGGGGTAGAAACACGATATGCCCACAAATATCGGGGTCCTCACGTGCTTTGCACGTGAGATGCTAAAGTAGTGGGGCGATGGCTACTTTGGATCGTCCGATCTCATATGATCAGACGAAGCTGGTGCAGTCTGGAACTAAAGGTGTTCTTCCCCAAATCTCTTCAAACATCATGGAACTCAGATTGACGCTGATCTACAAGCAGCGGTGGCATTCGTCCAATGCTCAGATGAAAGTTCTCTCTTCGATCGAGCGGTTGATCCCAATTTCGTAAGACAACGATGCTTGATCTCGCAGCGGAGAGGCTTCGATGGTGGTAGTTCGTCAAGCTCTAGGCGCACAAGGCGGAGTGCGACGATGAAGTTCAGAAGATGCAAAACCTGCAAGCAGTTCAGAAGCTCGAAGATGATGCCTCAGCTAATCGTCAAAACAAATAGGAAATGGATGTAGGAATCCTGCGACAGATGCGAATTTGAAGTCCAAACTTCGATGCGATTTGACCGAAGGTGAATAGAAATGGGGGAGATTTGCATCGAAACAGAAAATCGAAGGCAGGTCGGAATTTAAGCAGACCAAATCAAAGATGAATTAGAGGGGTGAAGGAGGACAGAGTAGTAGAATATCAGAGAAGGAAATCAGATAGGGAGAAGAAGAAAGTTTCGAATCTAACCTGGAGATGAAAAACGGGTGATGCGCTTGGGGAGGAATTAGTTGCTTCGACGCTCGGCGGAGACAGAGGCTTGGTGCAGTGGGGGAAAAATCAACGCTGGCGAGATTGCACCCTCTCTCATTCTCTCTCCTCGCTTCAACGGGGAAGACAACCTTAGTCAAAAGCGCACCCCTGCGCTCCCTGGGAAGAGGTGGAAAAATGGTGGATACCATGGGTTGAAGTGGGTCGATGGGTATTTATAGAAGAGGAGGCGGGTTACCGCCGATGGCGGTGGCATTGCGAGGAAGTTGGGCAACGGCCGACCGTTAAGGCAGTTGGTCGCCGGTGGTTGGAGAGATGGGAAGAGGAGGCGTTGGAATCAGGAGAAAGTGGAAGACGGAGGAAGAAGAAGAATTGGGAAAGTAAGAGACAGAAAATAATAAAATTATAATAAATAATATATTTAATTAAATTATTAATTAACATAATTAATAATATGTTATATTAATAATTAAAATTAAATAAATTAATTAAGATATATTTAAATAGAAATTTAAATAATTAATTAAGGATTTAATTAAATGAATACTTTATTAAATAATTAAGCATAAAATTAAGTACTTACATTAATTAATAAGTAATTAAATAATAATTAATAAATAAGTAAATTAGTTAATTAATTAATATATTAATGAATTATTATTTATAGAGTTTTAATATATTAAATAATAAAATAAAGTTACTGTACATTGTACAATATGTTAATACGATCCCGAAACCCACATTTTTATACTAACTCTGATTTTAGCGAAATTAGTGTCATTTTGTAGACAATTGAATAATATGAATTTTAAGACTGAGTTTGCCCAGTTCAGAGTACGTATAGTCGAGTTCTGAGGTCCGGAGAATTTAGGTAGCGGCTTCGTGGCTTCGGATTTTATTGGAATTTTACTTAATTATATTTTTATATTTTTATATATATTTTTAAAATATTTCTATAAAAGAGATTAAGTTAATCAGGTTTACGGTTAATTAATTAAAAATCTAGGAAGTTTCTACATATAGTACATATATACAACGGGTCCCAAATGCCAAAACTTGCTCGTTTTATTCTAATATTTTTTGATATTTTTATTAAATAATATTAAGTATAAAATGAAGTTTAAAAGTGAGTTTGATCCGTTTGAAAGTTTCTATAAATAGTTATGAATCTCAGAAGTCGGCTTTTGCAGTTTTTACGATTCGTTGTAATTTTTTATTTTTGTGATGAATTATTTATCTGATATTTTTATAAAAATAATATTTATTTTTTTATAAACAACTTTTGTAAAAGGAGCAATTTAATTTGGGATGATCTAAATGATAAATAAAATAAGTAAAATATTTACAATGAGAAAAAAAGTGTTTAATTATATTTTTGATGTTGATTTTCTGTCACTGGTATAAATTAGAATCCTTATCTCCCCCTACTTTTTTGTTTTGTTGAGAAGCCAATATTGACATGATCTCGAGGTTAGGATCAGTCTATATATTTTATATCTACAGCCTTCATTTTTTATTTTTATTTTTCTCTTTATTCTTTTATTTTTGGTAAAATAATTGTTAAATATATAAGATTAATAATTGTGGTTAAAATGATAATTAGTTGGAATTAGTGATTATTTACATGTATTTTATCAAAGAGTTTAGCCAAAATGAAAGAATAAAAGTAACAAATCATATATTCATCAAATATATAATTAGCAATATCAATAAGATTAGAAGGAGGATCCCATGGAAGAGAAATACAAGTGGGAATTGTAGAGCAAAGGTTACAAGGGATAATATCAACAAACCAAGGAACAATAATGGGTGGAAAACTATTGATCTCAAGTACTTTCATGATTCTCTGCTTTCAAAATCATGGATACACCTGCTGAAAAATAAAAAAAACCGACTATCGAACATATATGATAAAGGAAAAATATAATGTAGGAAGGGAAATACCAATTACGTGGGAAGAGTATGAGAGATTCGGTTATACTTAGAAAGCCATAAACGAAGGGTCTAAACACTTGAGATACATCCATTGAGATACACCATCTATCCAAACTCGTTTATCATACGAGGGGAGTGGACCGTATTCTTTCCCACTGGACAAGATGGAGGGGAAGATAAACTTTTTTTGAGAGAGAAAAGAGGGTGCGGTCCCGAGCTGAGACTCACCGCTACGCTTATATATATATATATATATATATATATATATATATATATATATAATGGGAAATACACTACATTGTGGACCAGAAGTGATACAAGGAGCGACAGTAAGCTACCACATTTTTAAAATAGAACCTTTGATTTTTAAATATTAAGTCATTTCTTCCTCCTCATATGGACCAACGAGCAGCAAAAGGCAGAGCGCAATCGTCAGTTGAGTTACCTCCCACGGACCTTATTAATCTCCAGAAATCAACTATACCACCATGATTGACCCACTATATTCCCAACTCCTTCCAAACCTGCTCAGACAAAGGACAAGTAAAAAATAAATGTTCTGCATCTTCATCTTCTGCACCACATCTATCGCACTAGGTGTCCGTAATGCCAAAAATCCTTCCCCTTCTAGCCTTATCACAAACTCTACCCCTTCTGATGCACCATAGGAAGACTTTCACCCTGCATGGGATCTTGCTTGCCCAAATTATCTTCATATCTTGCTTCAAGTCTTGATCCAGATCATCTGTTGTCCCTTTAAAAACTGTGTATGCCTTCTTTACCGAAAATCTCCCCTCCTCACAAATGAAATGATCTCTCCCTTGAGAAGAAAAACTTGGAGAGGGCAATTCAGATTGCATTCTATCCAGATCCACCAATCTACGTTTTGACAAGACGGACAGGAACTGAGGAACCCACGAACTAGACCCGCCAACATCTGCTACATGGCCTTCCTTGTTAACTGCCAGCGTAAAAAGTCTTGGAAAGCTATCACAAAGAAACCCTTCTCTTGTCCAGTTTCCAAAAACGAAAAGTCACCCCTGACTCCACCTTTGGCTTCAACACCGGCCTGAGTTGAGGTAGTATGTCCCATATCCCACCCCAAAGGGAAGATTCAAATATTGTTCTCCCTGCCTCCAGGGAGCCATTAACCCCATAAATGGCACGCAACAACCTAATAGCCAATCTATCAGTGTCACCCCAGATCTGCACTACCCATTTTGCTAGAAGAGCTTTATTCATACAGTTCAAATCCCGAATTCCTAGATCTCCTTCATTTTTCCACCTTGTTAGCTCCTCCCATCTAATAAGGTGCATACCCGATCTCTGCTGCTTTCCATCAGACCAAAAAAATCTTCTCATCAAAACTTCTATTTTCTTTCTGACCCCCGTCGGCATCATCCACGTAGAGAAGAAGAAGATAGGTATTGCAGATTACACATGTTTCAGGAGAGTCAACTCCTGCCCCCCCCCCCTTTGAAAGAGTGATCGCCTTCCACCCTGCCAGTCTATGCTCGAATCTTCTGAGGACCATGTCCCATTCTGCCTTTCTGAGTCTTCCCGCCACGAGAGGCAACCCCAGGTAAGAAATTGGAAGCTCACCGCATGAGCATCCAAGAATTGCAGCCCTTCTGCCACTCTCCTCTTCATCCATCCCAAACCGAATTACCACCGACTTGGTTCTATTAATCTTGAGACTGGAGATACTACTGAAGATCTCAACCAGTTGGCTTGCCCTTCTTTATGTGCCGCCCAAAAGAATCACAGTGTCGTTGGCATATTGCAAAAGTGGAATCGAAATAGACCCCACACTGAAACCTTCGCACCAACCCCTCGTCGACCGATCTCCTGAACATTACCACTAAAGCGTCTACCACCAACACAAAGAGCATCGACGCCAACGGACATCCCTGTCGCACTCCCCTCTGCATCTGAAAGAAACCACCTTCCGGCCTCCCGTTCACCAAAATCGTGTAGGATGATGTCCTTACGCACCTCTTTATCCACGCTATCCAGAGATTAGTGAAGCCACGACGACGAAGCGATGCCCACAGGAAATTCCAGTCCACACAGTCATATGCTTTTTCAAAATCGATCTTCTACAACAACCCCTTCTTGTTTTCATGTCGCCACTGGAGGCAAATCTCAGTCGCCATCACTAGCCCATCTGCCATCTGCCGTCCGGGAATGAAAGCTGACTGATTCTGTGAGATGACACTATCAAGGACCTGCCTCGGTCTATTTGCCAGCACCTTCGCAATTATCAAGTAGATTGTATTGGACAACGCGGTCGGCCTATAATCTACAACCCGAATCGGGTGTTCCTTCTTTGGCAGGAGGAATATCAAAGCACGGTTCACCTTCTCGAAACCCCTATTACCATCTTTAAACTCATTAATTACGTCCATGACATCCTCCTTGAGCAAGTCCCAGAATTCTCTGTAAAACAAAATCGGAAAGCCGTCTGGACCTGGTGCCCCACCATCATTCAACCCCCATACTGCACTTTTTATCTCTGCTTCCGTGAAGGGTGCTTCCAGCCCAAGCGCCTACTATTCTGACACCGACCTCACCCCAGTACCACGCCACCCCCACCCCTCCCCTTGTTTCCTCCTCGACGTCTCCACAAAATGCTCCTTCAGAGCCTGCCCAAGCAAAGCATCCCTAACCACCCTTTCTCCCCTCACTTCCAAGCACTGAATAAAATTCCTCCTTCTCCTTCAAAAAGCCATTGAATGAAAGAACCTCGTATTCGCGTCCCCTTCCCGCAGCCACTTCTGTCTTGATCTCTGCCTCCATTCCACTTCCTCCTTCCTGTCTTCAAGAAGCAATACTTCTAACAACCCTGCCCGCTCTAGAACCTCCCCATCCTCCAACTCCCTCTGGTCCTCTAGCCCATCCAGACAAACCACACCATGCTGAGCCTCTATTCTCCGCTCCCTCCGACGCGCCTTCACCGCCCGACTGAAGTTAATTAGATATTTCTTTAACAATACCAGCTTGGCTGCCAAGCGAATCACAGCCGGACCCTCCACCTGCCATTCCCTCCACCGAGCAGCCACCTCCTCTTTGAACCCTTCTTCTAGCAGCCAAGCCTGCTCAAATCTAAAAATGGATCTAGGCCGTCTCTGCTCCTCGGAAGACCATAAGATTGGCGTGTGATCGGAATGAGCTCGAGGCAGCGCCCATGCCCGAGCAAGGGGGAAAAACTCCACACCCTCAGATGACATAATAAATATGTCAAACCGCGATCGGGACCTAGAATTCCGCCACGTATAACCACATCCTACTGCATCAAAGATTGTGAGCCCCAAGGCATGCACCTGGTCTCTGAGAGCCTCCGACCCCGCGTCCCTTCCACCTCTTCCCAGCGGCCTGTCATCCGGAAAGGCTAAAAAAACTTGGTTTTCCAAGCGGTGACCACAACTCTTCCTCTGTTCCCTCAGAACATTTGACATCAGTCTGCCCCAGCCACTCGCCAGCTTCTGCCAAGGATCTTCTCTTCCCTTTTTTCCTCCCAACCCGTGGCTTTTGCTCGAAGCACCAACCAAAACATTGCACCCTCTCCCCCTGAGCACCTCCCTCCACCCCCTGCCTCCGTCCCACCGGTTCTTCAGCATTACTCTCTCCACCCATCGCCCCAACCTCCCAATCCCTTGAAGTCCCTTGTTCCTGCCCGGTTACCAGCTCTCTGCCACTCCCTTCCACCACGCCCATCTGCCCTCTCCCAGAAGACCCCCCAACCACCTCCCCCGTGCTCATCACCTCCAAAGTGCCGCACTTCTGTACTGTCTCCCCGACGCAAGCAGATAGCATCGGTCGGGTCCCTGGGTTCTCCCTCGGCCCCTCCACGCCCCTCCCATTCCCGATTACGAGCCCGGGGTCTGCTGTCCCCAATTCATACAAACTCGAACAGAGGTCCACCACCAAGTTGCATCGGAACTCTGGCTCCGGGTCAACCGCAGCCTCGCGGTCTAGAACCTTCTCCCGCATAGAACCGCGGCTCCCAAATAGTGGAACTCTTTTGCAAGGCCCGACTTCCATCTTTCCCCGGGTCGGACTCTTCCCCGACCCCAACCCACCACGCATAATTAGCTCCCGCCCGTTATCATTTAGGAATTCTTCACCAACGGTGGTCCCCTCCTCCGAAAGTAATGATGCTAAACTTGCGTCCTTTCCATTTTCATGAGTCATAACTTTCCACGTGCACTTGACATCCGCAAATGGAATTTCAAAATGCCTATGGGAACTTGCAACGACAGCCACTGATTGGAAGACGAAGCGTTGTATGGATAGCGGGGTGCCCATCAACCGACCCGTGCGGATTGTTCGCGGTCCCACGATCCACACAACCATCCATGGCCTCCGTCACGATAATCGGAGGTACAGCTGACACCGGTTGGCGTTGGTTGGCACCACTGCCATCCCCGATAGGCCTCGAAACCGTCGCGTGCTCACGGATCACGCGAGAAGCTTCACCTACCGGCGAGGCCGCCGGATGCCCCGCGAGCCCTTCCCCGCCGCATCCAAACCACCCACCCGAAGAGGACGGTGCCCCTCCTCAGCGTCCCACACAGCCGACGAGATCTCCATCTGAAGTCGTCGCCCTTCCGCCGGCACCAGCAAGCAACCCAGCATTCGTGGGTGAAGCAGCCGGACCTTTATCAGAGGATCAATACCTTCTCCGGGCATAACCCCAGAGACAGTCACAGCCTCCACCTCCGCAATTCCACCAAGCAAATGACGTTGTCCTCCCGCGTAATTATCCACCTTAGCAAAGACTTCCCCGCACGTGAAAGTGCAAGCAGGGACCTTGCCTCCCCCTCAACCAAGCCTCGAGCCACAACTCTCCAGCGAGACAGCGCAGCGACATCCCCCTTGAAATCTCCTTTCGTTGCTATGCCCACATCGGTTGTCCCCCTGAGCAGTGCCTCCTCTCCTCCGCCCTCCCCTATCAGAGCGCACGTCGCCGGCACCAGACTGAAAGCCTCCCGCACTGTACGACCTCCCTCTCCGTAGACGTTGCTACGATGTGCGTAGCCCAAACACTTGTAACATCGGACAGGATCTCTACATTGTCTTGCCCAATGCCGCAACGAGCCGCAACGAAAACACCCCCTGCCAAAAGGAGAGGAGAATCTCGAGCGGCGGAAACCCCTGCCATCAGTTTTGGAACGGGCGCCTTCCCATCTCCTCCGCCTGCCTGCCGGCCGCCTTCGGATCTCCACCCAACCCTCTTCGCTCTCACCCTCCATCTCCTCCCTTGGTTTTTCAAAACCCAAGGGGAAGATAAACTTTTAACTAGATATCTATTGTCTCTTCCAAAATGGAGGTAAATAGGCGTCCTTCAATCTTAAATTTTGGTCGAAAATGCTTCGTCACATTTTTTGCTTTTAGCTTACATCGTAAGCATGCATGCATGCAACTGTGCAAACCAATTGTTGATATGCCTTGAATCCTAACCATCTGACCCAGGTTGAAGAACTGCATATGCATCCCCCTGCCGTACCATACCCCAACAAGACGGGGGTCTCGCTGCCCGGTCAGCGAGCCTGTGGGGGGGGTCTAGGGGGGAGTAGGTGCGCCCCCACCCACGGGGGTGTGGGGGCAGCGCCCCCGGCGAAAATTTTATGGAGCGGTTCTATTTGTATTCGGATATTTGGATCCTTCTATTTTTAGGGGTCCGTCTGTATGGGAGTGCTATATAAACTCCTTAGGGTTAGGGTTTTAAGTATCCTCTGTATTCATTCTTTTCTCCACATAGTGAAACCGATCGCCGCCGCCCAAGGACGTAGCCCAGTTACGGGTGAACCTTGTAAATCTGTGTGTTTGCGTTCTTGTTTGTTTGATCGTGTTTGTGCGTGTTCGCTTCCGCGATTCGCAACACTCATATATGCGTGCATTGAAGTTCGTCGTTGTCAGGAACATGTTATGATTATATTAGTTTACCCTTTATATTTTGGGTTTTTATCAGATGTGCCTCTATGAGATATTGCAATATCAGTTGTGCCCCTCTTCTTTTCGGAATATCAATTTTACCCTCGACTTCTTGCCATTCTATCATGTTTACCCCTCCGTTACTTTAACTGTCAACAAGTTGAACTTAACCATGGTTTTTTTCAAACCATGGTGAGTATAGAGGGGCATAACCATCCAAACCCCTCCCCCCACCTTTCCTCCTCTGGCCCATCCTCCGTCGTCGCACGCAGCCTCCAGCCTTGCTCCTCCACCACCTCCCCAGCCATGTCCGGCCACTACTCCACTCCCTCCCCTACCTCATCCGCCATGTACTCCTTCTTCAACTTCTCCTCCTCCTCCTCCTCTCCTTATCTGCTCTTCCTTCCTAAGTCCTCATCCATCGCACGCCTCGTCAGCTACCGCAACCCCAAGTGGTCCTGGGTCTAAATGCCCTCCGCCACCACCATTGAATGCTCCTCTGATGTATGCACCCAACACCCTATGTATCATCGGTCTTTGCCTTTGATTGTTCCGTCTTCTCTAATTGCTAGCCCCCCACCGAGACGATCAGGGCATGGGTCTTCTCCATGGACAAGGGTGAGGTCGTTGAGGGTGAGAGTGAGAACGACGGTAAGGACTCAAAGCGGGAGCATGGAAATGGTCATTTAACTGTCGATGATGACAAGAAGGGTAGCAACAAGAAGACCAACAAGCCGAAAGAGGGACTACACGTCTTCCACTCAATCGTCGATGGAGCCACCCATCATATCGGTCGCGACGATGACACAAATGATGTAAAGGCCAGTGACGATGACCAGCTATGCAAAGACAGAACCAACAATGGCAGTGATGCAAATCCACAATGCATGTCCACTACAAGCGCGGGAATTTGCACCGGTGGAGATGCAGCCTCCCCTTGCCGGGCGCCTAGGCTTCTGCAGGGATAGGATTTCTTCCACTGACGACCTGGTGGAGCATATTTATTACATGTACATGAACGTGGTGAAGGCCAAGGACCTCTCTGGCATGGACATCATGGGTAGCCTCGACCCCTATGTGGAGGTGAAGCTGGGGAACTATAAGGGGAGAAGTAGGGGGCAGACATCAGAGGAGCATTGGGCAGGGGAGGTAAGAGTCTATGGGCAGAGGACGTCAGCAGCGGAGGAGGTTGTGGGCAGAGGGTAGGGCAGAGGAGGGGGAGGCTATGGGCGGAGGAGGAGGACGAGGAGGAGGAGGATGTGGGCGGAGGAGTGCGGAGGAGGAGAAGGTTGTGGGCGAAGGAGAGGGTGGGTGGGGGCAGACTAAGGAGGAGGAGGAGGATGCTATGGGCGGAGGAGGGGGTCTATAGGAGGAGGAGGAGGAGGTTGGGGCGAAGGAGGAGGGGGAGGAGGAGGTGGCGGCTAGGGAATAGGAGGAGGGGGGAGGAGGGAGAGCATGAGGGATAGATAGAATGACTTTTCAATCCTTTGTTTTAAATTTAATTCTCATTGTATCCCCAAAATTTAACGTCTTTTTGCACTGGGAGTGGACGACAACTAACCTGAGGGGTACAAGTGATAGAAAGGCAAGAAGACGAAGGCACGCCTGATATTCCAAAAAAGAGAGGAGCATAACTGATATTGCAATATCTCAGAAGGGCACAGCTGATAAAAAACCTTATATTTTCATAAAGAATGCTTTAAAAACTCCGTAGTGCTTGTTTTATTTAGACATGGATATGTATCCAGTCCTTCTAAATATTTCACTTTGAGAAATAATTTACTTTTGTGAGGATGGATATCTTAGACATAGTTATTGCGCAATCCACTTTGAATTATATATATAAGAATTGAATGACTAGTAGTCATAAAATGATCTTTTTATATGTATAAATGCACAATAATGAATAACATATTCATTAATGTATCTTTGTTCATGAATCATGTAATAGCGGTTATAAATCGACATTCTCATGATTGATGTATTTACCACAAATTCAAGATAAAAACTCATATGTAACTTTTTATATGAAATGTAGCTAAAAATGCAATGAGAAAAAATATATCCATTACTAATCTCATTGTATAAAGTATATATTGGTTTCAAATAATTACATATATAGTTAATGACAATGTTAAATACTTATCGTTGTAGACCAATTTGTTTACTGCTGACATCTTGCCATGCTCAACTATAACATAATTAAAAGCAACCAGCCAAAGTACTTAAATCAACTTGTCAGCAAATAAATACCAAATCTTATTATTCATGTTCGCAAAATAATAATAATGATTAATTTATCGAAGAATTATATATGCATTGATATTCATTATAATAAAATTGTTTTATGAAAATGAATAACTTTAAAAATATTCATCGATATATCATCTGTTGTTGAGTTTATAATAATGAATATTATTAATTGAAAGAATATTATCTTTTTTTCATACATTATAACAATTAGTAATGAATATTAATGAAGATGATGTCAAATGTGCTTATTTTTTTAGAGAAAATGCTTGCATGTGATAGTAGAACAGCTGCTAGCAGGTTTGAAATAGAAGCTACCTACAGTATATATCAGGAAGTAATTCATATAAAGGTAAAACCGAGCCTGTGATTAGAGCTGACTATGTACTCCAATTGCAACAAACGTTATTAGGCCTCACTTGTCATGTTGTCAATAGGTTGTTTACCATAAGTGTTAGTAGATCACCTTGCTGAAACCATCTATGGGGTAATCTATCAATTGTAGATGATGTCAATCGCAGTCAAAAGCTGGAAACAAGAAGAGAAAAGATATAGGCACACAATAATTAGAGGATGATATATAGTTACCTGAGCAGCAGAAATATTGTTGTTGTTGTTGTCGTCAATGTTGTCAAGCCTGTACTCGTGCATGATCCAATCGGACTTCTGGCCGTTGGGTGCGCGCCCCTTGTAGAAGACGAGGGTCTTCCTCATCCCGATCAGGCGGCGCTTGGAGTAGATGGGCTTGTCCCTCCCCGTCGCCTTCCAGAACCCCGCCACTGTCGCCCTGTTCGTTCTCGTTCCCGTCGGATACCTCTTGTCCTTGTGGCTGAAGAAGTACCACTCGTTCTGCTCTTCATCTCCTATCCTGCACTTCTCTGCTCCATAATTCACCCAGCATCAAACATTAATTGGATGCAACAAAAATACGCAGTTTCTCTAGATCAGATATGTGACAATGTATGGTATTAGTTGCAAATTTGTCTTTTACATTTTCAAATTGTAACGGATAATGTACAAGTCGAGACCAAGTTTCAGCTGCTCGATCTTAATTGAGCGGTTTACACGAGTTCTCACGATAAGGGTCCACAAAAACATCGATTTCGTGTGAACCGCTCGATCAAGATCGGGCTCGGGTGGCTGAGTGTTTTACAACAGACCTATGCAGTACTGCAGAGGATCCGCTCGCTAACAATGAACCCCGAAGTACTATAGATATTATTCATAGTTGGCATCTTTTTCTATCATTATTAGAAAAACATAGTGATATAGCAGTTCTCCTTCCTCTTACTTTTATAAAAAAATTTGTTGATATGTATTTAGTTGTGGAGTAACAGCGTGCCTAATTTCTCGGCATTTCCCACTTTGTCCTTTTATTGTGATCACTTGCCCATCTTGCCGTTGTGCTGTTTCTAAACGTAGTATATTGTGCAGATATAGTTTGAGGTTTGATTTTGTAGGGCAGATACCTTGAAGGTCCCATGGCTCAATTCTGTAGAGATCGACCTCTTTTATGACATCCAAGTCGATCCTTCTAGAAGAGACTTTCTTCCTTAGATAATAGTCCACAAGTTCCTCATCTGTGGGGTGAAACCGGAATCCTGGGGGGACCTGATGAGAGGATGTGCTGCTCATCTTGTCTTCCTATATGTTCTTGCTTCTGCATGCCATCAAAACAGACACATATAGATATATGTAATGCCCAGTTAACTTGATCGTCAGAAGCAGCAGCAGATGAACCCGTCATCTGAAAAATTATTCGTGTACACGAAAACCATGTTACATGAAAATATATCTTATCGTGCACTCTGTTTTAACTTTTAATAACGTCAGCGGTAAGCATGCATTGATATTTTTTGTTTATAAATCATGTTTTAGAGTTGTCAATTTACAGCTTTGCACGTGATGCATGGCAGCAAACTACAGACGGGATCGTCTGTTGTTACAACGCAAGGGATCCGTTGGATGAGGATCGGACGATCTTCATAGAAGGTCGGCACGTATCCCAAGATCGTCCAATCCTCGTCAAGAGACTTTACAACAAAGGCTGTTACAGTAGAGATCCGTTTCCAGATAACTATGTCATGTACCATAGTGTCTGAACATCACCTCTGTTGTTGTTCACCTCTGCTCTCTCGTTATAGTAGATGATCCTCTTTGAGTTGTATAAATCAGTTTCTGCATTTATCTACGTAACGTTGACAGATTATTATTATACAACACCTTTGCTCGTCTCAGAGTCAACTACTGTGACTTGTAGGTGTAATAATGGATATGAATTTCACTTCAAAACACAGAAATGAGACTGCGCGTTAATTTTTTTAGAGTTAAAACGCAAGTGCTAGACATTTCATTCATTTAATTCTATACAAAATTTGCCATAAATATTATCTTAGCCATTTAAACCATTGATTCACAAGAACTTAAGCTTTCGTTTGCAGTTTCAATATGGACCTTTTGTATATAATGTTGTTTCTATATAACCATCTTGAACATGACAGTTGAACGCTCTACGTTAGGAATTAGACCTGCTTTCTAAATTAATTATATGGTCATTGTTAATATCGGATCAATTCCTACGAACATTAACCAACTAATAGTATACATGGAGCTCAATGACCTCCCCATTGTCTATTAAATATGTTGTTGGATAGTCACATTTTGACTGTCAGGTGAAGAAAACAAACAAGGAACATGGTACTAAAATGAAGCATACATATGCAGATGGAACAGTAGATGCGATGATGTCTCACGTGGGCATTTGATATATATATCTTGTGGAGAGAGAAAAAGTGGTCATGTTTAGCGTTTGAATCAGCAAAATATGCATAGTGTTGTGCCATATGAAGTACAGTTTACTACATTCGACTGAGATTAATTTAACTCTCTGGCGGATAGACATCATAGTATTAATTATAATAGCTTATACGACGCACTCTTTAGAAAACAAAATGGAGATTAATTTATACTGCAATAACGATAATATGTACATGATGGAATTCTTCTTGTACACTATGCTGATAGCATAGAAATTAGAATGTAGCAATGCTTATAGCGTTGTGCCTGCGTGTGTGTATTTAACTCTATACTTAAGCTTTTTATGATAAATTAATGGCGGCAATCATTACGACAGGCACTTGTTTCCGACCAGAAAAATCAAAACGGAATACCGACATAAAATGATTGCAGTACCCTTCCATCCACAAGGGTCGCTTGCCTTGAAAATAAATAAATAAAAGATTGAAAATTGTTATCTGTGAGGGACAAAGAGTTCGATCTTGAGATATATGCGAATGGATAAAGACTGAAATTAACGTGACCGTGAAGAACAACCAATAAGATCAAGACCAAAACAAATTATGGCACGTATATCGTAAATACCGGATCCTGGGAAATTAGACAGAATAACAATTCTTGATATTTATTCAGCATTTGCTGTACTTCAACTCGAAACTGAGATTAGATTATACGTGCACGCCTTATATCGCGTGTTAAGTACGATTAATGAAAAACAGTCGTATGATGGTGTTAAGTATACGTATCTAGATGTATGCTTGTATATATATATGATGCAAGTAAAGTTGAAAGGAACGGCCCATTTTGATCAGTAAAAAGATTTGAAGCATATGATCAAACCCACGAGAAAAAAGGGGCGGAAGACTGAAGTGATGAGAGGAAGCCCTAAAGTGACCTCCTGTGGAAACCCTTGAATAAACTCAAATATTAAGATGGAAAAGAGAGAATATATAATTAACAAACCTCAGGCCTCCAATCCACAGAAAACAAATTAAAGCGTCTAATTTGAAATCCACGTGATCTTGCACTCCAAAGTAAAACACACACCGATCTGATCCAAAAATATCCAGAAATGAACAAAGAGCACGAAGCAACTAGGGTTGCAGGTGGTAATTAACAGTCGATGAGAAGTAAGGTCTATACCTTGCGAATGTTTATCTGTAATACATATAAGAGAAGTGGCCGATGGACTTGAACTTGATTTCCCTGTTTGCTTGTACTCTCCACCTGCTCTCTTTGACAGAGACCTGGATATTTGGATCCCTGAAAGGCCTTCAGTTGTCTCTAGTTTTTCCCTCGAGCGAAGATCTGGGTAAGATCTAGAGAGATGGGGGAGATGTGTCAGAAGTTGAACAGCTAATACTGGAGGCAACAACTATGGCAGGCTTTGTAGTGGTGGTGGTGGTGCTTCTCTCTTTCTATCTCTACCTGTCAGGTTTCGATCGGGAGAGAGGAAAGAGCAATACAACCTTCTCCAAGCTATAAAGGGGAGGAAATAATGGAACGAAAGGGTAAAGGAGGTGTTGTAGGGTTTCTGGAGGGTGAGGATGACGTGATGGAGCCAGCCTCTCTCTCTCTCTTTCTCGCATTTGCATGTTCACCCTTATCATTAATCAGATATCATGGATGCTCACCCTCCCATGGATGCTCACCCTCCTTCCATGGATATATTGTCCCCGAAATATTGAATTTTAGCTATAACAATCATGGGTTCGGTCAATTTTGTGAGTATGTCCACATGCTCCTGGTGCTTTTGTACTTCGCTGCTCCGTAAGCGGGTGTAAAGTCCATTCAGCACAGCGAGCGGATCCTCTACAGTAATGCAGAGATCTGCTGTAGAATTACGGCCAGCACAAGCTGCTCGATCTTGATCGTGGGACACCTGATAGGAAAACAACCCGCCGGTATTGTCACCTCTCGGATATCGGACCCCTGGATATAGAAGCGGATATAGATACACAATCACCCACCAGCATCACGGAAGCACGTGAAAGAAAGAACACCAGATATAACGGTGGTCGGTCACTTCTCACGACCACCGGAGAAGAAAGATCACTGTAAGAAGACAAGTACAACTCTCTCCGTTCCCTCGCTCTCTTATCTCTCTCTCTCTCTTCTCTCTTTCTCTCCTCTTGTTGTGGTGTAGAGGCAATGCCTCCACCCCCTCTTTACATAGCCCAAATACAACCCCATATTCCTATTCTCAATAGGACTATAAATAGAATACAACTCAATAACTATTAGGATTAGCAGTCCAATCCCATTGGGATTCCTAATCCTAATTTGATTCTAATCCTAACAATCTCCCCGTTGAGTTGAATTCCATCACGATCTCTTCATCGTCTTGAGTCTGCACTAGGACATCCTCGTCATCTGCAGGTCTCGTTAGCAGGATCTCACCAACTCTAGGTGACACACCCGTCAATGGGCGCCCTCGGCGTGCCCCCTCCTGGGCACTCGCACAATTCAGCATTGTGCCTCATGATGCGGCACCACAAATCTCTCGTGACTGGAGATTGTGCCAACATCCTCTTGTAAAGAGAAACGCACCCGCTTCTCCCTTTTTCACGCTTTTGCAGTAGAGATGCTGATAACCTGTCGCTCTCTCATCGTCTGCTCATCTTGGGAATAACTGGTGTCCCATCACCTGTCACGACCTTCCCCTCGAGCTTATACACCTTATTCGGCATCCTTGTCCCACGCATCACCACGTGCGATCCCTTGTTTGCTCTGAGATCTCCCCTTCAATGGTGACTCGATGTCCTCGTGACTCAATCATTCCCAGTGAAATCAGATTCTTGTTGGACGTAGGAATGTGTCCGACTCCTGTCAGAGTTTGTATTGCTCCATCAAACATGCGGAACTTCACTGATCCAATGCCCTTGAAGTGGTGAACCTCTCCACCTCCCATCTTGACAGTGCCATCATTGCATGCCTGATATGTACTGAACTATTCTCTGGATGAGCACATATGATCTGAACATGCTGAGTCCAGAAGTCATCTTGAATCTGCCTTTATCTCCTTAGAGCATGCTAGCAAGTCTCCCTCGTAGACTGCAGTGGAATCCTCTTGGTCAGATTTAGAATCAACAACCTTCTTCTTTCCTTTCTCCTTCTCACGACTTGGACAGAAGGCTATTTTGTAACCCTCCTTGTCACAATGGAAGAATCTAATCGAACCTCGTGACTTGGTCGACCTCTAAATCCTATCACCCTTGATCTTGAACATCTGCCCTCGGTTGCCAGCACATGACCTTCATCATCCGTTGCCTCATCCATCGACCTCCGTCAAGACTCATTCATAAGAAACGAAGCAACTGTCTCGTCCAATGTAATGGTCTCCTTGCCGTAGAGTAACGTTGTCACAATATGATCATAGGAAGATGGAAGGGAACCCAGCAAGAACAGTGCCTTATCCTCCTCCTTGAAGAGGGATTCTCCTTTCACATTCTTCTCCTCAAGTGTGAGCACGTCTGTAAGAATCTTGTTGAATTCATCCAAGTGCACTTCGAACTGTGTTCCATCAGTCATCTTTAGACCATAGAGCTTCTTCTTCATCAATAGTTGATTCGTCAAAGATTTGTACGTGTATCGTCCCTCGAGCTTCATCCACACCTCCGCTGGATCCTCCAGGCTGATGACTTCGCGAAGAGTGTTGTCTGCCAAGAATAGTTGTATTGTACTGTTCGCGAGATCCCTAATCTCCTTCCACTCTTCTGCTTTCATCTCCTTCGGCTTCTTTTCATTATCATGGAGATCTTTCACAAATACTTCTCACGTGAGTAGATTCTTTACATGTTGTTGCCATAAGGCGGAGTCATTATTCTCGTTGAAGGGTTCCACGGAGAATGATGCACCCCTCGATGTAAATTTTGCCATCGCTTTCTTATCGAACCTCCTTGTACAATCTGAAAAATCATAGCAGAATCCTCTCGATCCAAATCGTCCAACTCATCTAAAGGACGCAAAAACCCCTATCTGGACTCTTGGATCACCTCAATCGGACTCCAGATGCTCCCGATCTCAACGATTCACCATAATTGTTAGATCTTAACTACCTCTGAAGAAAGTGCACCCGCTGTGTTGCGTCATCTCCTCGACGTCGAATCTCGCTCTGATCTGTTGCGTTGTATCCTTTGCTGTCATTGAACAAAGCTCTGATACCAGTTGATCGGAACATGACCCATCGGTATCGTCACCTCTCGGATACTGGACCCCTGGATACATAAGAGGATATAGATACACAATCACCCACCAACGCCACAAAAATACATGAAAGAAAGAACACCATATATAAGGAGGTCGTCACCTCTCACGACCACTGGGGAAGAAAGATCACTATAAGAAGAAAAGTACAACTCTCTCCGTTCCCTCGCTCTCTTATCTCTCTCTCTTCTCTCTTTCTCTCTTCTCTCTTGTTGTAGTGTAGAAGCAATGCCTCCATGCCCTCTTTACATAGCCCAAATACAAACTCATAATCCTATTCTCAATAGGACTATAAATATAATACAACTCATTAACTATTAGAATTAGGAGTCCAATCCCATTAGGATTTATAATCCTAATTTGACTCTAATCCTAACAATCTCCCCCTTGAGTTGAATTCATCACGATCTCTTTATCATCTTGAGTCTGCACTGGGCCATCCTCGTCATCTACAGGTCTCGTTAGTAGGATCTCACCAACTCTAGGTGATGCACCTGTTAATGGGCGCCCTCAGCGTGCCCCCTCTTGGGCACTCGCACAAATCAGCATTGTGCCTCATGATGCGGCACCACAAATCTCTCGTGACTGGAGATTGTGCCGACATCCTCCGGTAAAATGAATCGCACCCGCTTCTCCCTTTTTCACGCTTCTGTGGTAGAGATGCCAATAACCTGTTGTTCTCTCATTGTACTGCTCGTACTGGAAATAACTGATGCTCCATCACTTGTCACGGCCTTCCCCTAGAGCTTATACACCTTGTTCGGCATCCTCGTTCCACGCATCACCACACGTGCTCCCTTCCTCGCTCTGAGAACTCCCCCTTCAATAGCGACTTGATGTCCTCGTGACTCAATCATTCCCAGTGAAATCAAATTCTTCTTTCCCGTAGGAATGTGTCTGACACCTGTGAGAGTTCGTACCGCTCCATCAAACATGTGGAACTACACTGATCCAATCCCCTTGACGTGGTGAACCTCTCCACCTCCCATCTTGACCATGCCATCATTGCATGTCTGATATGTACTGAACTATTCTCTGGATGAGCACATATGATCTGAACATGCCAAGCCCAGAAGCCATCTTGAATCTGTCTTCATCTCCCTAGAGCATGCTAGCAAGTCTCCCTCATAGACTGCGGTGGAATTCCCTTGGTCGGATTCAGAATCAACAACCTTCTTCTTTCCTTTCTCCTTCTCACGACTTGGACAGTCGGCTATTTTATGACTCTCCTTGTCACATTAGAAGCATCTAATGGGACCTCGTGACTTAGATCGAGCTCTAAATCCAATCACCCTTGATCTTGAACGTCTACTCTCGGTTGCTAGCACATGACCTTCATCATTCGTCGCCTCATCCGTCGACCTCCGTCGAGACTCATTCATAAGAAACGAAGCAACTGTCTCATCCAATGTAATGGTCTCCTTGTCGTAGAGTAACATTGTCACAATATGATCAGAGGAAGATGGAAGGGAACTCAACAAGATCAGTGCCTTATCCTACTCCTTGAATAGGGATTCTCCTTTCGCATTCTTCTCCTCAAGTGTGAGCACGTCTGTAAAAATGTTGTTGAATTCATCCAAGTGCACTTCGAACTTTGTCCCATCGGTCATCTTTAGACCATAAGGCTTCTTCTTCTTCATCAATAGCCGATTCGTCAAAGATTTGGACTTGTATCGTCCCTCGAGCTTCATCCACACCTCCGCTGGATCCTCGAGGCCGATGACTTCGCGAAGAGTGTTGTATGCCAAGAACAGTTGCATTGTATTGTTTGCGAGATCTGTCATCTCCTTCCACTCTCCCTCTTTCATCTTCTCCAACTTCTTTTCTTTATCCTGGAGAGCTTTCACAAGTCCTTCTCGCGTGAGTATGTTCTTTACCCGTTGTTGCCATAAGGTGAAGTCATTCTTCGCGTTGAAGTGTTCCACGGAGAATAATTCACGCCTCGATGTAAATCTCGGCATCGCTTTCTTATCGTATCTCCTTGTACAATCTGAAAAATCATAGCAGAATCCTCCCGATCCAAACCGTCCAACTCGTCCAGAGTGCGCAAAAACCCCTATCTGGACTCTTGGATGTGAAACCCTGTATTTTCTTTTCCTAAAATCTGGAGTATTTTTTACATCCAAAAAATCAAATAATCACATCATTACGTAGATCTCGTCAATATCTTTCCAACGAGCCCAAGGACACCCAATTCTGACATTCCTAGCTCAAGTTATCGATGTTTTAAGTATAATAGTTGGGACCCATATATGGATCCGAGTCACATCCGAAATTGCACCCATTTTCACATCTCCCTCTATAAATAGAAGGTGATAGGCTACTCTTCCAAAGCCCTAGCCACCACCATCCTTCTCTCTCATTGGAGCACCACCACCTTGGTCGGATTGGTCGCTGGAGGACCATCGTTGATGTCGGAGAAGGAACTCCGATCAAAGATCCGCGACCACCATCACATAGGAAAGCTCGAGGTCACCTTCGTACACAAATTCACGCTACAATCGAGAGACGGAAATATCATTTCCTTGTGAGAGGAGATCCCGAGGGAACATCCTTGGAGGTAACGATAAATACCTTCCTCTTGTTGTTGGGTTCCACATGTCTTTCCTATATTCTTGAACATGCTTAGAGCCTTGGTTACTCTTATATTATGATGCATATTCATGTGATATTTTATTTGGCCTATTTAGTTAAATATAGAGCTTTAGATATTTTTGTGCCATGTTTCCACTGTAAGTATATTTGTCGATATCTTATGGGATTTTTACACCCATAAACCTGAGTAGTTTCGCAATAACATTCATAACTCCGCATAATCGTGAATTACACGAGGAACCTTGGATAGTCCCTCCGTATTACACCTATAACCCTCCGTTAAAGAGATAGCTAACTCAACCATATCACTGAGTTAATCTAACCCATAATCTATCCAAAGGCTAATAAAAATTTGCCAAAAAAATAAAAAATCCTCCAAACCCCACCCCTCCCTCCATGTTTCGCATGGGTCGTTGGTAGAGGACGTGGCATCCACGGGTCCTTTCTCATCTAGAATCCATCTCTTCTTCTGGACAGAAACTGTCCTAGGCTAGAGGAGGTGGGTGTGGGGGATCGACTTCCACAGGCTAGGGGTAAGTGGCGATCTGGGATAGCAGGAGAGGTGCTGTTCTGCCAGGGGTCGTAGGGTGGAGTGGCGGGGTTGCAGGTCGGTGTAGGTGGGTCGGGGGAGAGGAGGGGTCTCTGCCATCGAGTCGGCGCGGGGAGGTGGGCTCTGCCATCGGGTCGGCGCAACCGGGGGGGTCTTTGCCATCGGGTGGGGCTCCCTTCGACCTCGGCTGCAGGGGGTCGGGGATGAGCAGCACAGGGGGGAGGGGGTCTCTGCCATCGGGTCGGCGCACTTGGGGGTGGGCTCTACGATCGGTCGGCGCACTGGGGGGTCTCTGTGATCGGGTCGGAGCATCGGGGGGTGGGCTCTGCCATCGGGTCGGTGCACCGGGGGGGGCTGGGTCATGGGCTACAGGGGCCGGTGTAGATGGGTCGGGGGAGAGTGGTGGTGAGTGGCGCGGGGCCTGGGTCGGACGGCGGGGGGCCTGTGGGGGGTGGTCTTTGCCATTGGGTGGGGCTCCCGTCGACCTCGACTGCAGGGGATGAGGGGAGGCGCACTTCGCCCTCGGTTGCAGGGGGTCGGGGATGAGCGGTACAGGGGGCCCTCTACGCCCTTGGCTGCAGGGGTTGGGGGTGGGCGCCGCAGGGGTCACATAGACTGGAGGGTAGGCGGCGCAGGGCCGAGGTCGGTGCCGGCCTGGGTTGCAGGAGTTGAGCTGGGGGAGGGAGGGGGTCCTGCACAAGGTGGGCTGGGGGAGTTCTCGACGAGATCGGGGCTGAGGTCGGGGCTCAGTTTGAGAGATGGTAGTGGAATTAATGGCATACTTTATAAATTTGTTATGATTTTAGGGGTAAAATTGGGAACATTTAACTTTTTCCATATGAGTTAACGGATAAAATAGATGCCAACTACCATAGGGTTATGCCATGTAAGAGTTAAGTATTTTTTAGGGTCCTAGGTGTAATTCGTGATTATGTGGGGTTATGAATGTTATTGCGAGATTACTCAGGGTTATGAGTGTAAAAATCCCTATCTTAATCAGAGCCATGTTTAATACGTGATATGTAGCAAGTGATGATGTTTAGTATGATAGTATGAATCTGGGGGAGGACGAATTCGTGATTCTAGTTATTTGTTAACATTAGATTTTACCTCTCAAATTTTTAAAAGTTATTGATCTGAATACTGAGAACGATTCATTAAACAGGGTTATATCATTATTATGATTCTCTGTTAAAGGGTTGACAAGCACGATAAACAGAACGTCACTCCTTTCTATTGTTATAATCGCGTAAATGGATATGTGTTGGTTTACACGATCATCTAAGAACCTCTCGTCTCCACGACTTTGATGAAACACCATGTACCATGCAAATATGATAATTGAAAGGTGTAATCATGATTATCAATTTTTTGTGGAATGGACACACACCTTACGTTACTTAAATAATTAATTTCTTGGATATTCATTTTTGTCTTGAAGTAGAATTTCCAATGATTTGATTAAATGGAGCATTCTTTAATTAATGTTATTACATCCTAAAACATCAGAACGTGAGGACATTTCATGTGAAGTTATTTTGGATTTTTTTTAACGCACATCTCATCATAAGTACCATGCTATATTGTTACTGTAAAATGACAGTTACACATAAACGTAATTCTTGTACCCTGTAATTTAACATACCCGTTTCAAGTTTTGGCATTATATTTTCACCTAATCAACGTTACCTTTTTAATTTATGGTGTGTATTTAATAAGCCAAAGCACTTAAATACTCTAACGTCGGAGTTCCCACAGTTTTCCTTATTTACTGCCCGATGGATTACTGTTGTAGAATACTGTATAGACTTCTCACTTTTGTAATAGACTGGCAGAATACATCTTTATTCTGACAAAATGGATCTATTATCCTGACTACCACAACTAGTTGCATGAGCAAACGTTTCACATTAGATAACATTACTATAAGTAGTGGCATGTAGAATGGTAGTGGTTTTTATGACTAATAATCGATGATCATCATATAAAATAATTTAATTCTCAAATAGGTCATTAACAGAGATGATAAGAGCGGTAATTACTATTCATGATGATCGGGTAAATGGAGTTAGGTGACTCAAGGGATTGGGCATGCACCCTTGAGCCCCGGGTAGATGCCTTGAAGGTCGCAACCCCAACGGACGAGTTGGGTGATGCGTTGCACCTAGCAGCCCGGTTGCGTCCGGAGTCGCTCGACGGAGTAGGCAGGTGGCGTGGTTGGCGTTCTTGGTTTCTCACTTATACACAATGTTAAGACTCGATTAAAATTTTGATGTGGCCGATGAATCCTCATTCATCACTCTTTATTCTTTTATTTTAGCTAAAAACCTTTGCAAAACACCATGTATATATGTGTAAATAAAATAATTATCAAAATGCATGCATTGTGTAAATATTAATAATTAGCATGTTTTTATGCAAAAAAAAGAATAAAGAGACAAAGAAAAAGAAGGAGATATTTAGAATAAATATTGAGTGCCCGAACCCAAGGGAGAGCCAAGCATTGGCCTGACCGCGAAAGAATCCAAGTAAAGAGAGATAGGGCCATTGCCAATAAAATGTCCATTCATGTACATATTTTATTTATTGAAAATAAAAAAAATAAGTTTTAATTAATTTATACATATTTGTAAAAATAAAATAAAAATGGGAAAATAAAATAAAAATAAAAATAAATACTTTCTCTCTCATCAGTGTATATATACCATGTACATACAATAAAAGATGTATTTATTTCACCCCTGTAAATACTTAATAAAAATTAAATAAAAATATTTTCATTCCATATTTTATGACGTAAATAAATAAAATATAAAATTGTAATAAATGTACATAAATAAAATAATAAAAATAAAATTCAAAAATACATAGGTAAATATACCTGTATATAATAATAATATAAAGTAAATACATATTTTTTCAAAAAAATAAATAAAAATCAGTAAAAATACTTTGAAAATAAATAAACATTTTTTATTTTGTAAATATTTTGAAATTAAGCCATTTACTGTTTTTAATTTAATTTATAAATAATTAATAAATGACGGCTCCTGATTGATCCACGGGGGATGTTGACCCCCGGTCAACTACCCCCTCCCCCCTGGACCACTCTCAGCGGATCTGGTTTTTTTACCTGTTTTCTCCGAATTTTACTGAACCGATCCTCCTACCATTCTCATAGATCTGAGGCTCCGAATGTCAAGGAAAGATCCATGAGCCTCGTCGGACCTTCTCGCTAGGGCTCCGCACCTCGACCCGCGAGCTACACTCCCATCTTCTCGGACCCCTGGCACTATTTGGCTTCGCCTCCGCCGTACATTTCATGCCATATTTGGCCATCCCCCTCGCCGCCAATGAGCTCCTCATCTTCGCCTGAGTGACAGCAGCGTGAGGAAGAGTTGCAGGGAGGACGCAAGCGTCGGGAATCACTGATCCGGCGACTTTTACCGTCGTGCTCCGCCGCAATGTGAGCCCGAGCCTCTGAACCGTCGATCCATCGAGGCGACGACCCTGGAGGTCCCTGACCTCCAGCACAGACATCCTCCTCCACCAGGTAGCGTAGATAGTCAGTAGTTTAGGTTAGATTTCAATTTTTCGATTTCAGTTCATTTAGCTCCGCAGTCGTCCACCGTCTCCGATCATCCATCTGCCACTCCGACTAGACCAGCACCTTCACCAGACCCCTCTCCACCTTCTCCACCCTTTCATTCCCCCTGACTCGCCCCGGAGCAGGACCTTTGCCCTCCTCCATCGTCGCCTCACTGAAGGGCGCCGCCCCGCCTCCTACACGTACCCATTCCGACCTTACCCAGGTCGAGGCACTTTACCCTCGACCCAGCTTTCATTCTGTGCAGGTATCATCGAGGAAGGACCCCATCTGGGGGTCCAGCAGTTGAAGCACAGCTGCTCCAGGAGCTTCCCGTCGTCGGAGCTCTCCAGACGCTCCCAGCCCTATTGGAGCCTATTGATCGCTGCGGACGACTTTGGCCATCATTTCCCCTCTCAGAGAAGCACCGGAGGATGACCACCGCGCACGTATTTGGCCGACGAAGCTAGTCGGCGTTCAGTTCCTCCAGGATCCTCCTCCACCGTCAGATCAAGCTCCCGCTCCAGTTGTGATCGTAGCCATCCGTTCGCGAGAGCTTGCAGCCGTTAGATCGAGCCCAGGACTTCATCTGGGGCATCAATCAAGCCGAAGGGGTGTCCACAGTCCTCCACCATCCGATCATCCACGTAGCGCCACCTCATCCGTCAGATCATTAATAACGAGGGTAATTTGCACTTAGGCCATCCTTAGTTTTTATATTTCAATTTAGTCATGTAAATATTGTTAGTAGTTATTTTTATTTTGGGACATTTGCATCTTGAACCCTGTGTTTACTTTATTTGCATTTCAATCCCTGTTTGTGTGAGACACGTGCTGCGACACGTGATTCTGTGGGTTATTTGCACTTTTACCTCTGAACTTTCTGGTTGTTACTGTTCATATCTTTTTAAATAGGATTGACACTTATACCTTCTATGCTTGAATCACGTGTTGTGTGCGTGTTGTAGTGGAACTTTTGCAAAAGGGCCCCTGGACTTTTTAAGCTTGTTATTGTTTGGCCCCTAAACTAAGTTTCTTTACACTTAGGTCCTTGCATACTGTAGCTTTTGTTTTTATTAAATAAAATATCAAATTAAATCCAAATCCAGTGAAATTTGGACTTGTGGCTCTTGCCACGGTGTAAAAATTTCACTCAATTTTTGGGGCATTTTTGTTGCTTTTTATTATTTTTAAAAAATCAAAAACCTTAATTTTTTCTACTGTCTGATTTAAAAAAATAACTAAAAATATAGAAACTTCTCTAAAAACTCTAGAAAAATTAGATATTGTTTATTTTATTGTTTTCTGACTTCAGTTTGATTTTTAGTCCATTTGGATTTATAAAACCCATAATAATAAAAAACCCTAAAAATCTCATAAAAATTATTAAAAACTATATAAAAACAAAAAAATGCAATTTCAGTTTGTTAGGTTAGTTTTTATTTTCACTTCTCATAAAAATTGCCCTCAGATTTGTATAGGCTAATTAGTTATTTTTAATTAGCCTTTCAAATCTGATTGCACACTACTTCATTGTTTTTGCCCTTTTTGATTTTTATAAAATCACTAGGTAGCCTTCCAGAGGTATAGGGAGTTCACAGGACTTAGAACTACTATGAAACCTTAGCGGTCCCCATGCCTCGTGACTCTTTACCCGAGGAAGAAAGATCAAAATAGGTCAAAGACTAACCAGTGACGCACTTGAACTTGTACTCCCCCTTTCACCCTGCTAGGAAATCCTCACCTGCTATCCTAGGTGAATGCTTTGGATTTCTATCCCGAAATGTAGTAGATAGTAGATAGAGAGGGGCGAACGTACTCATCATCCACACCTTTCTGTTACCTGTTCTCACAGCATCCTACTCTTCTTCCTTAGTGCGGAGGACTCGCAGTGGCTGAGCAATTCCCAGTGGAAGTTGTCTGATCGAGTCCTTTCCCCTTGACTGCGAAGTCCCCCCTCGCTCTATCCCAGAGCGGTACGCAAGGGATGTTGGCATTCTTTAGTAGTGGGTGAGGCCCATATATGACGCGTCAACATCAATAAGGGAGGGCGTTCTGACCAGTACAAGCCCTTGGTCTAGGTGAGGCAGACTCTGCATCCCCGAAGGTCAGAGGGTGAACAAAGACATAGTTAGGCCTTGAGACTATTCGACGCCCTGACGTGAGGCCTGCTTTTTTCGTCCCGTCCAAAAAAAGGACGAGAAAGAGCATCTCGCCTCTCTTTCCCCAGCCGGAAGACGGATGTTGACTCTGTTTAAAGAGAAGGTCCCACGGGAAGATATCAGTTCCAAAACAATGAGAGTGAGGTGCGGAGATGGTGCCGACACGGGGATTGGAGTTCGGTATAGGCTTAGCTGCAGGTTTGCGAGGGACTAAGCGTCGAGGTCTCAGGGATAGGCAGGATAGTACATATGTTTCACGAAATTCTCTATTTGATGCCTTTTCTCTTTGATCTCGACTTTGCTCCGCTACATCTTGCGTGCTTCTTCCACTATCGCTCGCACCGAAAAGATGGGTTTTCGTGAGTTTTGGTGGCATTTTGATGACTTCTGATTTCCATCCATATGAAATCCTACTAATTAACCCGGGATGACACAGCGGGAGTGGCGGACAGGCCGAGAGGCTAAGACAACAGCGGTAGAGAAAGCCACAGGGAAAGCAGCAGTGATGCCTTCGAGAAAGAGAGCTAGGAATCGCGGAAAGACAACAGAGACGATAGATGGTGCCTCAGCTTCCGACAGCCTCGGAGCCTCAGCAAGGAGAAGGTATGTAGAACTGGAAAAAGGAAAAGGTAGTCAAGCAGTGTCATACTCGCCATTCATTTCTCCTAGGTCTCTTGATAGTGGCAGCAGATCCGCTGTGATATCCTCTTATTCATCGACGCTCTCTAGAGTTCTAGCTTTCAGAGGTAGTGTAGAGCGCGAGGATACTTAGAGGGATCATAATCTGTCGGTCACTACTACAAGGCTGGAAGAGGCAGGTCCAGAGCAGCTCAGCTAGAAAGAGACGGGGTGGATTCAATAAGCAAAGCAGGAGCTGACGGAGGTACCTAAGAAAATTATAAAATTCTCAGAAAATCACCAAAAATACCTAAAAATATAAAAAACACAAAATAATTTTCTTTGATTTTTCTAGCTTTATTTTGTGGTGTTTGATAAATAGTTGTTTGAGTGCTTTTCCTTGGTTTTTATATTTTCTTTCTTATTAAAAATACAAAAAAATAAAAAGATATAAAAATCCACTAAAACACATTTCTTTTTATTTTATTTTATTTTAGACTACTTCGTAGGCCGTCTCGGCCAATTCGTGCTCCTTGTATCCGACCCTGGTCGCTATACCATGTTAAATAAATAGCGAGGACCACTTTTTATTTTATCGAGTTATTTTCTGATTGGTGGTCTCTGATTTTCTTGTTGAGCCCGACTCGAGGGGTTGAGGTCGCAATGACCATTGATACCTATCTCCCTTAGTCTCTCGGATATCCGGCTCATCAGAATGGCACCGTTGCCGGGGAGCATGGCTTAGTAGTCATTTTGTTTTCGTTTTTGTTCAGTTTTATTTTTCGCAACTTTTTCCGCGGCTTTTCTTTCGTCCGCAGCTTTTCGCAGCTTTTTTATTTTCTTTTGTTTTCTTTTTATTTCCTTTTATTTTCTTTTATTTTATTTTCTTTTATTTTATTTTCTTTTATTTTATTTTGTCTGTTTTTATTTTTCTGATTATTTCCATTTTTGCATATATTTTCTTTTATTGCTTTTCTGTTATTATTATAATAATATGGTCTGATACATCTCTGTTTGTTTGCTTGCGAGGGCCCGAGGACCGAGATGGCTTTTCTCGGAACGCCGAAGCAACCGCGGAAGCCGGAGGCGGCTCTTTTCTCTACAGAGTCACCGGAGAGCGCGAGGAGGCAAGCAGAAGTGCGGGAGTCGTAGTTTAGCATAGAGTAGTTTAGTTTTATTTTCAGACTATTCATTATTGTAATAATACAGGTACCAGGACTCTCAGAGACTTGTGATTGCGGGGTCTGTTTCGCCGAGCACCGGTGTGCTCGGGGACCCCACCATGGTTTTGTTTTTGCCGCTTTGCTCTTCTTTGATTTCACGTGGATCCCTGTGCTTGAGCCCCTAGATTTAGGCTTTTATTTCGTTGAGCCAGGTAGTCTTAGGTCCACAGCCCTAATAAGAATATTTGTTCCTATAGATCGTACTTGGACTTAGGCAAATAAAATCAGTGCTTCACGATAATAGGAGCTTCTGTTTAGAACGGTTCTCGTCTTTGCATCCATATAGCTAGTTTAAATTTATGTGCGGATCATAATTGCATGTAGATTGTTGGAGTCAGGTACGCCTTCTATCTCGTGCATGCATCATTGATTTTGTCGCGCATCAGCTTTTCCGTTTTCCTCCCCCCATTTTTCTGGACTTAGGAATAAATAGAAAATCAGAAAATTCATTAGATGATTTTTGAAAAATACCAAAAAAGAATAACAACAAAAATCGGGACTGCTAAACACACTTGACCCTAAAAGACACCACATTTAAAAATCTATCTTGGGGAGAGTAACCCCCTCCTTGTTTGGTTTGGATGAGAGAGAGAGTGACCCGCATCTTAGGCTAGAGCCATATCCGATTTCTTGACAGACTACCGACCTTTTATTGAGACAGTCGGTTAAGAGTATTGTATTCCTATCATCTCACGTAATCACTCTGAAAGACTGACTTGATCACCTAAATAAAATTGACAAGATAATTGACCGATCCCTTATGGTCTTCAGCTCAGTGTTGAGTAGGTGAATCAGGGGTTTTCTTTTTCATCTTGTGTGTTTCCAGATCCCTTCTGCTTTCTTCCCATCTATCTTCTTCTCCATCTATTCATCTATCTTTCTCCCTCCCACCCTCCCTTCACTTTTCTCTTCCTCTTCTTTATCCCTGGATGATGGACCCCCTCTCTTCTTGCCGACTCTTGCGGCTTCTTAACCTTCTGACCATCAGTCCAGTCCACCTTCGAGGGAGGTCGGATCTCCGACCAACCTCCCACTCCCTCCCTCCCATCCCTTTCATTCTTCTGGGCATGTTGTGCTAGATGTCCGCGGAGATCAGATTGAGCAGATGCGAGGCCCGGACGATGCCATTGCTGAGTTGAGAGTGCACTTCGCAAACAATCATAGAGAGCAGATGCGACTATCAGATGTCTCCTATGCCAGTAGAGCTTATTCAGAGATTGCCGACATTCTCGGGAGAGGTGCACGAGGATCCCTATCTTCACCTGTCCGACTTCGAGGAGTTTTGCAGGACACATATCTATTCAGATATCACTTCAGAGGAGATGATGCTGAAGACCTTCCCATTTACACTTCAGGATAGAGCCATGAGATGGCACCGACAATTAGGAAGGAGATTCACTACGTGGGGAGAGCTACGCCGAGAGTTTCTACAGAGATACTTTCCCCAGCGTAGAGCAGATATGATGCGGTCCGTGATCACAGAGTTTTCAGTAGACCCCCAGGAGCCACTGCAGGAGGCATGGATGAGGTTTCTTGACCTCTTGAGGAGATTTCCTGAACACGGACTTTCACCGACAGACCTTATCGAGATCTCCATGCGGGGGATGACCGTGGATCAGTTAGCACTGGTGATTACCTCATGTGGCGGTTCACACCGCAGTTCCGACATTCACTTATTAGATACCATCTCGAGGTTACTTTCACAGAGATCATTTTCACGAGATGTCATAGTCGGGACGACACATGAGGATGTCGTAGTACCAGTAGGGTGTGTCGCACTATAGGATGATACAGACTCCACACACCCGATCGAGGACTTGGATTCTGCAGCACCAAAGAATATAGAGGACACGACTGCTACAGTGGAGGTTCTGACCCAGAGACTACTCAAGTTCCCATTGATCTTCCAGCTAGAGTTTGAGTCAGACCCAGAGTTTTCAGTTGACGATTCTTGGATATCAGATCTTCTGATATTCCAGGAGATGGAGAAGCCACCGCTACTACAGCCATCGATTCAGCCATTACAGATTCCAGACCCGGGTGATTCAGCTTCTTTTTTGCAGAGACACTTCTCGAAGTCAGACAGATACCATGACTCAGCCCAGCAGCCACAGCTCGATATGGTACACCACTTTGAGAGGCCAGACATAGAGAGTCTCGTATACGATCCTTGTGTCCTCCACTTTGATGAGACAGTTACACTTCCTGAGGACCATATGACAGCCAGCATTGTCGCAGAGCGAGGATCAGCCGCAGCCACATTACCAGCCTCCGCGATGGTGACTAGTACCTTCTCATGTTTCTAGATTGCCGAGAGCTAGACTTCAGATGATGATGCACCCTGGTGCACAGAGTGGGTGCTTGACAGCAGCGCAGATGCCCTGATAGATCCTGGTCCTCTATTTCTCACTGATGATCTTGCATTTCTCCCCGAGGGTTATCTTCGGGAGAGTGCCACACACAATGAGTACTCAGTTTCACATTCTGAGAGGGTATCCGATCTGGCGGATCACGAAACCGAGTCTTCTGATCCTTCTGATTCTGAGTCATCTCACCTTGACGACCCTCGCGAGGATGAGCCGATCCTGGAGATATTCGATGATATGCCCGATCTGTCTTTATTATATGCGTCAAATATCAAGCATCTTAGAGAGTCTCCTGATCTTCACTTTCCATACCTCTTTGAGACACTGATTGACGTGGAGGATTCCATGATTGATCCATCCTTCTCCACGTTTGATTTCTTCAGCTCTACACTTCCACTCCAGTCTGATTCCGAGCCGATGATTTATTTTGTGCTACCGGATCCCAATCACATCTTCCAATATCCTTGGCCGGTAGCAGACACCCGCCTGATTGCATACCTGGGTGTCATTCTTTACACTTTTGATTTCATCAATGTTCTCATACCGAGACTGTGACGACAATACGACATTCGCCTTACAGATGACGTCCTGAACCTTGACACAGCATTATCCTAGCCTTTGCGCCCAGCTAGGGGCGTAAAACCTAGCACTTGTTGAGAGGCACCTCAACATTGTACCCTTTTGTATATATGTGTTTCGTCGTGATTTGATCTTTCTTTCTTCCGTATTTGTTTTCACCCCAGGTCTCGCTTAGGATTATCTTTGCTATACTTAGGATATACCTCATCCTAAGTATAGGGGGTGGAAACACCGAGTTGATCCTTTCGTTCTGTTTCATTACTCCTGTTGTTGCCTATACTTAAGGATTCTTCACCTTAAGTATAGGGGGAGTGATACCCTTCCATCTTGTATATACTTGTTTTCTTCACCATTTTCTACCTCTGTTTTGTTGCCTATACTTAGGGATATTTTACCCTAAGTATAGGGGAGGTAGACCCTGTACATTCTCACTCGGATTTCCCTTGTGTCCAGCCTGCTATACTTAGGATTACTTGATCCTAAGTATAGGGGGAAACCCCGAGATCTCTTGCATTTCTATTCGTTCATTCGTCTTTGTATATAGCCTTCCTTTTCACTTCCCTATACGAAGCACGGTTATGTCTTCTTCATTTCTCTTGACTATGAGGACATCGTTCGAGCTAAGTATAGGGGGGTGTATATATTTCATATATACTTTAGCCATAACTCGTACTTTGTGTGAGTGTGTTAATAAATAAAAATGGCTAAAACCTAAAAATCCATAAAAATTAAAAAATTTTCCTTGTAAATAAAATTCTTTTGTTGCACATACATAGCTAGTTGTACAAATTACTTCTGTAAAAATGTTTGTAAAAATCTTTTGTGTAAATAGCTCGTAAATATTTTCATATCGAAATTCTGTATATAGTACAAATTTTTTGTAAAATGTTTTGAAAATCAAAAGTTTGCAAAAACCTTGTGTAAATCTGTGTAAATATTTTGCAAAACTTGCATTCATGCATACATCCATGTTTTCAAAACATTTTTCAAAAATTTTGCACATGTGTAAAAAATTTGTAAATTGCATCCTTGTAAATACTTGTATAGTTTTTCCTGGATCATAGTTGACATTTAAACTAGCCTGGAATTAAATTGAAAAATGGAGCTTAGTTAAGATCTTAATCCACTTAATTCTAAGAGGAACCTTATAGGGCTTAGGGTTGAGACTTTTCAGGTCCATGGTGACTTAATTCTTTGAGTCCACTAGGCTATAATCATATGTCATCTTGATGAGCCTAAGTAGAGCACTTAACAACACACACATGACTCATATAGACAATAGCTTGACTTGGACCCGCACTTTACATCGAGCTCTCTACGGATGAGGTGGTGAGGAGGCAGTCTTCCTTGACTTGGGGTAGCATATGAGGGTAGTACTTCTAGGCGGAACCTCTCTTCTTCTTATAATGAAGGAAGCGTGTCTCAGCTTGGTCTGGTTGCCATGAGGTCTAACGACAGGAGTTGTGGGTTGCAATAATACTTCAAAAGAGGGATAGTCTACTGGCTCATGAGGAAAAACTCCTTATGTATATATGTTGCACTTTGTTGACATGTTGTACAGATACACATCAAAAAAATGCAAAAAGAAAAGAATAACTCCAAAAAAGTAGTGGGTCTGATAGAAAATGATAATCCCACCAGAGTGTATATAGTGGAATAAGCAAAGCTTGAGACTCATGTTCCATCCTATGAAGCTTGCAGCAGGGAGACTTAGCTACACTAGTTGAGCTCCCAGGTATACATGGCTACACTGGCCATGGTCCATTCTCTCCTTCCCCCTCTTCTTGAGCCTGTTGACCTTGAACTTAGAAGGGAATACCCCGCTCCTCGAGGAAAGAGTGGCCAGATTAGGGCATTAGAGATACCTTGTTGGGGAGGGTTGTCATTTTGCTACTTTTGAGGTGGAGAGCTATACCTCACTTACACTGTACAAGGAAAGATTCATGGTCTTCAGGGTTTGTGTATGTATACTTGTTCTAATCTGTACTATTGAGGAGTCTTGACTAGAGATTAGTGGAACTTAGAGGATGTTAAGTTTTAAACCTAAGTCCAAATAGGTAATAATCCAAAGATCTGATCGAGCTCCATACTTCAATTTAATGAAGGCAAGTTTAATAATCAGCATTGATTCATTCTTTTTCCCCTTCTTTCTCTTTTTCTTTTCTTTTTCACTTCTTTTTCAAATAAGTGTTTGCTAAGGGACTAGCAAAGTTAAGTATAGGGGGTGATGAATCCTCATTCATCACTCTTTATTCTTTTATTTTAGCTAAAAACCTTTGCAAAACATCATGTATATATGTGTAAATAAAATAATTTATCAAAATGCATGCATTGTGTAAATATTAATAATTAGCATGTTTTTGTATAAAAATAAAAGAATAAAGAGACAAAGAAAAATAAGGAGATATTTAGAATAAATATCGAGTGACCCGAACCCAACGGAGGGCCAAGCATTGGCCTGACCGCGAAAGAATCCAAGTAGAGAGAGATAGGGCCATTCCCAATAAAATGCTCCTTCATGTACATATTTTATTTATTAAAAATAAAACAAAAATAAGTTTTAATTAATTTGTACATATTTATAAAAATAAAATAAAATGGGAAAAATAAAAGAAAAATAAAAATAAATACTTTCTCTCTCATCAGTGTGTATATACCATGTACATACAATAAAAGATGTATCTATTTCACCCTTGTAAATACTTAATAAAAATTAAATATAAATCTTTTTATTCCATATTTTATGGTGTAAATAAATAAAATATAAAATTGGAATAAATATACATAAATAAAATAATAAAAATAAAATTCAAAAATACATAGGTAAATATACATGTATATAATAATAATATAATGTAAACACATAATTTATTTTTCAAAAAAATAAATAAAAATCACTAAAAAATACTTTGAAAATAAATAAACATTTTTTATATTGTAAATATTTTGACATTAAGTCATTTACTATTTTTAATTTAATTTATAAATAATTAATAAATGGCAGGAAATAAAATATTTTTGTACTTTTTATATATTTTCTATTGTTTTGTGATTTTTCTAGATTTTTCCTAATTTTTTTGGTATTTTTAAAATCAAAAATATTGAAAACAGTGGATAAAATAAAGATCTGAAACTAAAATGGAGAAATAAAATATCAAACAGTAACTAAAATTCTCCAAATTAATTTTCAATTAAAGATAAAAAACCAAGGAAATTTAGAAACAGAGTTTATATTTTTAGGATTTTTGTGGAATTTTTAAGATTTTTATGAAGATTTTTGGTCTTTTCTAGTTTTTAGGAATTTTGTTTTATATTTTTTACTGATTTTTGGATTGAAGTTAGAAGACACTAAAATAGGCAAAATATATTTTTTGGGGAATTTTCTGATGTGTTTTTATAATTTTTATGGATTTTATAATGCAAACAGTGCTGAAATGCTTGTTTTTGATTTTTTGTAAATATGAAAATGCAATGAAAATGTGAAATAAAAATATGCCATGATACTACAATGTAACAAGAATGTATGGTAATTTATTATTTTATAAATTTATAAATTATTTTATACACTTAATTATATTTTTATTTTATTTTTCTGAAGTGTTTTGTACACTTAATAAAAAAGAATTATTAATTCTATAGGTATAGTTATAGGTATTATACCTAGGTATTAGCTACAGGTATTTCATTTTTGTCTTTTATTTAGGTTTTTATTCTGATTTTAATGTACACATATATTACAAATATTATTTACAAAAATATAAAATTGTAAAAAAAAGAATAAATAATAAAATGAATAGTTTAATCTGTACAAGTATACAAGTGAGGTCCAAAACTCAACTTTCAAACCGTAACTCTGCCAAACGTGAAACCACCTTCATTAAATAGCTTATTTTAAATTATATACAATTGAAGGTGAGTTTGGTGCATTTCGAGTTTTTATTTGTGAGATACGGGTCTGGGAAGTTGGGATTTTGGAATTTTATTCAGACCATAACTTTTTATCTGTATATTACTTTTTGAGTGAAATCAAATTTGTATTTTTATTTATTTAATTATCTACAACTTTCATGTACAAAGTTTCTTTATTTGTGGTATAAAAAGTAGAACCAAAAATAGGTCCCAAAATGAATAAAGAATGAATTAAAAACAAAGGTATTTTTATTGTATTTTGGCCCTTATCTCCCCCTACTTTATTCCTTGTCGACCTAGTCATCGAGATGCCTAGGTCTCGGGGTTTCAGATCATAAAATATTTGCAATATTTTATTCTTTTTCTTTTCTTTTCTTTATTCTATAATTTTGGCTTTAAAAATCGCATTTTATACACTATTTACACAATGATGCATGAATGCTAAAATGCCTAAATTAAGCCTATTTACATGCATTTACTAGGGTTTTTAAGGCCAAAATGATAGAATAAAGATGATGAAATGTAGGTTCATCATCCCCCTATACTTGCTTTTTCTAGTCCCTAGCAAACACTTATGCAATAAGTGCAGAAAAGAAAAACAAAGAAAAGAAAAAGAAGAAATGTGGATTAAATTTAATGATCAAACTTGTCTTCATAAAATCGAAGTTTGGAGCTTCAATCGGACCTTTGAAATTTTAGTGCGGGCGGAACCTTAATGAGAACCGAATTTGAAATCCAACAGTCCTTGAGAATCCCAAAACTCTGTTCAAGTCTCCTCAATAGCCAGGTCAGAAATATTTCAACTCATACGCAAACCCTTAAGACTATGAATCTGACTCGTACAGTGCAAGTGATGGTGGCTCTCCCCAACTGGAATGACAAAGAGACTGACTTCTCCAATATGACAACCCAATGATTCCCCAATCCAACAACTCATTCCTCTAGGAGCTGGGTATTCCCTTCTAAGTTCAAGTGGCAACCAGCTCAAGAGGAGGGGGTGAAGAGAAGAATGGACGGTAGCCAGTGTAGCTACCTATCCTAGGATGCAAGACCAGTGTAGTCAAGTCATCCAGCTGCATGCTTACATGATTTGACTTTGAAGCTCAAGCTTGCTTATTTGACTTTACACATATGTACACTCCGGCAAGCATTTTTATTTTTGTACAGGCCTGTCCTTTTTTTGCTTTTTTTTTCGAAATACTATTCACAACAGCATTTACATAAGGAGTTTTTCCTCTTGATCCAGTAGACTATCCCTCTTTTGAAGCTTTATCGCAACCCACACTCTCATGTCTTTAGAATTCCTTATCACTGGACGGGTTGGGGTGCACTTCCCTCCCTAGAGGAAGACAAGTGTTTCCACTTGTGTGCGTATCATACCGGCAAATCCAATCCCCTCACCACCCCAACTGAGTTGAGCCTTGTAAAAGGTGCAGGTGTCCAAGTTAGGTCATTATCGACAAGGGTCGTACGTGTGCTCCGAAATACTCTACTTAGACAGTCAAGAATCCATTGAACCAATTCATGTGATCCTCAAAGAATTAAGTCAACTAGACCTGAAGTACCTCAAACCCAGTTCCTATAAGGTTCCTGTTATTAAGTAGATTTTAAGGTCCAATCAAGCTCCAATCTCCGGATTTTACTTAGACTCGTTCAATTATTAAACTCAATCCAAAAAATGCAAATGCTATGCAAATGCTATGTAGAAAATATTTTTTTGTGATGCATTTTTCAAAGATTTTGAACTTTTTATGGATTTTTGAAAAGATGATGCATATGCATTTTTTGTATTTTTCACAAAGATTTTTCAAATGTTTTTGGATTTTATTTTTGCAAATGTTTTTGGGATTTTTGAAAAACAAAAATATTTTGGATAAAAACTAGGTACAAATTATTTACACGGGAGTGCTTCTTAGATCTGCAAGAAGTGGTTTTTAAGAATTTACAGGGGTAAGTAATTAATTTAATAGATATAGATAATAAAGAATTTTAGGTGAGATGTATATATTCCTCAAACTTATTTGACACAGGTCTTTCAAACAATTTTGAAAACTATAGTCCAAAATAATTTTTACACACAATTTTACAAACATGTACACACATTTGAAAATCATTTTTTTGCAAAGGTTTTCAAACAATATAGATAGATTTTTCAAAATATTTTTGCAACCATTTTTCAAACCATTTGTAAATCATTTTTCAAACATTTTATTTCACACAAAGAAAATAAATTTTTCAAACAAAATATTTTTACAATGGTTGAAAACATGTAGTAGAATGTTTTCCAAATAGTTTTCAAAAGATTTTTCATAAAGATTTTCAAACTATTTTTCAAACATTTTGCAAAAAATATTTTCACCTGATTTATTAATCAGTAAATACAAAAAGAATTTGAGGAATAATCACATCTTTTTATTGAGGATTTTTAATGAATTTTAAAGAATTATTATCCATATTTAATAAGAAAATACGAAAGTATGAGTTATGGCTAAAGTATATACGCAATATATCGACCCCCCTATACTTAGCTTGAGCTATGTCCTCATAGTCAGAGAGAAAAGAGAAGACATAACTCGTACTGAGTATAGGAAAATCTAAAGAATAAATGAATGGAGGAATGAATGAACAAATGAGAAGTTGATCGTCCCCCCATACTTAGGATCAAATAATCCTACGTATAGCAGATTGTACACCAAGCAGGGAGGGTCAAGGGTGGGAATGAACAGATCGTACTCAGATTGTCTCCCCCTATACTTAGGGTAAAATATCCCTAAGTATGGACAAGAAGAGGAGACAATGGAGAGGATCGAAATGAATGAAAACTCGAGGTGCACACCCCCCATACTTAGGACAGACTACATCCTAAGTATAGAAGACTGTCTATAAGGGGCGACACCTTTTTGATAGATAAGGAAGATAGAGAAGGAAAAGAAGAAAAGAAGAAAAGAAGAAAAGAGATGAAAGATGGAAGAGAGATAGATCGTGAGAATGTACACACCACTCCCCCTATACTTAGGGTAAAAGAAGCCCTAAGTATAGGCAACAACAGGAGTGATGACACGGAACAATGAATGAACACTCGGCTCGTCCACCCCCCTATACCTAGGACAAAGTACGTTCTAAGAAAGGCAACAAGAGAATAGGTGGATGAGCAATACGAGAGAGGGACGAAGATGAACAAATGAATATACAACAGAGTGGATGTACAGAGGATCAAGAAGGTAGAAAGCGAACCTTCTTGCGGGACTGCTGAGGAATGGATCTGGTATGGTGCAATTCGACATCGGGGTCCACAGTGAGCGAAAGCCGATCAGGGTCGACAGAGTGTAGGTCCTCGGTGGTCCTAGGGTGTGAAGGCACAGACGGGTGAGTGGAAGAAGTGTGATCAGGTCTGACCTTGGGAATTTCGCTGATATCGAAGTGGAATGGGACGAACTCATCATCATCGGAAGTAATGTACTCGGAGTCGTCCTGCGAGGTGTCGTCCAGGTCAAGACCAAAAGGCACGAACTCATCAGTGGATGTAGTCAAACTCTGTTCGTCCTCTATAATCTCAACCGGATCATCTTTCTCATCAAAAGGCCCGAATTCTCGAATAAAAGCAATCAAATCAAATTCGGCCTTTGTCTCATTCGAATCTAAATGAACGGGGACGGACCCATCGGTGAAAGTAGTCGAAACATGTATGTCATGTCTAGTCTCTAAATCTGCCCTCCGCTCAATGGTATCGATCGTGCAAATCCCGCGGATGTCATCAACATATCGCCAATCACAGGAAGCGGAAACACCAAGGTCTATGCTTTCTGAGCTTTCCTCCTTGGAGAGGAATTCTCAGGTCTCATCATCGGTCATAAAGAAAGTCTCTCTGATATCCTCATAAAGGTCATAGGCCTCAGGGTCAGCAGAACAGGTGTAGTCACATCAGGTGCAGGTCTCTGGTCAACTGTGGGTGCGGTGATCGACACTTCACTTTTGTCAGCAGAACGGAAGCGAATCTCTCATGACCAGTAATCAATAACGACCCTCGCAGAGGCGAGGAATGGTCGTCCCAGGATGATTGGAGAGTGCTCCCCAGTGGAGGTCTCCATGGGCAATACGAAAAAGTCAACGTGATAGCTCATGCCCTGAATCAAGATGACGGCATTTTCAAGGATACCCTTCGGCCTATTTATTGATCCATCAGCAAATTGTACGATCATCCTTGTCTTCTTGAGAGGCCCTAAGTGAAGAGATTGTACCAGCAAGAAGGGTATGATACTAATCGAAGCACCGCCGTCTAGGAGAGTGTGATCACATGTTTGGTCAGAGATGGTGCAGCTAATGAAAGGTGTGGCAGTGTTCCTCTTCCGAGGAATGGGACGGTGTGTGATGGCGTGGGCAGTGGCCATGGTCAGAATGTCACGCTCAAATCTGCTCCTCCGCTTTCTCTTCGTGGGAAGAGGAGCAGATAAATAGGTCATGGCATGTTGAAGTGAGGCACGGATGATCTCATGTATGGTGGCCACCACTTCGGGTTCAGTTAACAATTTTTAAATTTTTGGACCTCCTCCATACAAGGGAGGAAGTCGGAATCAGCATCTACACGAGAGATGCCAAGAGCAGTCTGTACAGCGGCATCCTCGGGGTCAAAGGTGGTACAGGGTGTGAGAGATCGTATAGTCAAAGGCTCTGGTAAGTGGGCACTCTCCTCACAATCTGACTCGATCAAAGGGCTCCCGAACTCTTTTTGGATTTTTAATTTTTTTCTCATTTTTTGTGTTTTGGGCTATTGCAATCTCTCATGGAAATCCTCAAATGATTCCAAATCATCAGATCGTGAAGCATCAATGTGGCTCTTATTCATGCAGGTGAGGTTGTCAATCTTCGAATTCATTTGCTCCATTAACTGGGTCAAGGTCTCAAGTGTGGACATCACGAGAGGTGACTCCAACAGGACAGTCTTGGGTGGATGTGAAGGTGGAGGTGGATAATATACAGGTGGAGGTGGAGGTGGGTAGAAATCTGAGGTCTGATACTGCGGCTGAGGCGGGTATGTATAAAAGTCAAAAAAATAGGAGGAGAGTCCTCCTGATAAAAGGGAGGTGGACCGACTGGAGTGACCGAGGGATTCGCAAAGTTCGGATAAAGAATGCTCCAGGGGTCCATCTTGAAAACAAAAGACAATGATCGGGAGAGCTTGATGGTCAAGTCAAGAGAGTGAAGAAGAAAGGCGCAAATGCACAGGGACGATCTAGAATGCACACAGACATTCACAAGCAAACTCATACAAGACAAACCCTCAATTCACCTACTCAACTCGGTAGAATCACAAAAGCGCGTCTTTTTATCTTGTCTGTTTTAGAGTTAGGTTAGAAGTCCAAAAGTTGTACACACACTTAGGGGCTGAATAGGATTTGGGCACTAGTCCTTAGGGTGTGCGCGAGCAAGTAAAATGAAGACAATGAGGGGATTACTCGCCCCAAGACAATGATTTTCTTTTTGATCGATTTTAGAGTCGAGTAATATTAGCAGTCCCAATTTTATTTGTTATCCCTTTTTTTGAATTTTTTAGTGAGAATGCACGATCCTATCGGGGATTCGATTCCTTTAAGCACCTAAGTGATCAAAATTAGGGGTAGAAGTGGAAAAGCAATGCAAGCGGCAAACGATGATGGATGCTAAAGCGTAAATGCTCACCTTGCCTCCAGCACTCTACATGCAAGGATGCTCAGCGGAATTGAAACCTAATCTATATGCAGATGCAAGCCGATGAAATCGCCCTAGGGTGAGAAGCTACTATTAGCGTGAAGCACCGTTTCAAATTTGACTAGATCCAACACGTCACTATAGGCACAAGTAAAAGTTAATCAATGTGTTTGGACCTAATACTATCGGCAAGCAACTCCCACAACTAAGGGATCAATCACACAAAAGAAAGAAAACAAAACTGGAAAACAAATGAAAAAGGATGCGAAGAAAAACCGACAAAATCCTGGTGAGCCCCCAAGTGAACAATCACTTGGAAATTAGGCCCGAGTGTCCAAGTATTCGATGTACCTGTATTATTACAATTAATAGAGTCTCTCTCCTAAATTACAAAAAGAAATACAGAAAGTAAATTCTACAACTAAAGGTGGAGCTCAGTCTTCAAAATTATCTCCCGTCTCCTTGGTGCTAGGCTGGCAGATGCCGACTTCACGTGGGTGCGTTGGCTCCTAGAAAAAGGCGCCTCCCTCGATCCACGGTACCTCACACGAAGTCAACAAAGAAGAAGGTTAGACAGCTCAACAATCAAAATCAAAATAAAATAGTAAAAATAAAAGCCGCGAAATAGACAATCAATCACAATCACAAATAAGACCCAAACTAAGTGTTGTTGCTCCCTGGCAACGGCGCCATTTGTTGAAGCAAGAAACTACGTGGGTCTAGAGTAATCCACACAAGGCGGGATCACAATGTCGCTGAGGCGACCTGCAGGAAAATCCGAACTTCAGACAACAATTAACCCACAACGAGAATCAAGCAATGAAAAGCGGTGCGGAGTTAAAATTTATTATAACTCTACAACAAAGATGTGTATAGGTGCAAGTATGTGTAGAGGTTGAACACAGGGAGCAGACAAGTAGAACGGGGCAAAATGCACAAAATGTGTGACTGTGATGATTTGTCTATTTATGCTAATTTTTGTGGGTTTTTGATTTTATATATTTTTTATTTTTAATTTTATATTTTATATTTTGATTTTAATTTTCTGATTTTATATTTTCTTTTTATATTTTATATTTTTATATTTTCTTTTTTTATAAATAGAATGTATACACAATAAGAGAGAAGAGGAATAGAGTATTTATAAAAATAAGTAAAAATAAGTAAAAATCAGGAATTAAAATATTTTTGGATTTTTATATTTTTTTCTAATGTTTTTGTGATTTTTCAAGATTTTCCTAATTTTTTTTGGTATTTTGAAAATCAAAAATATTGAAAACAGTGGATAAAATAAAGATCTAAAACTAAAATGGAGAAATAAAATATCAAATAGTAACTAAAATTCTCCAAATTAATTTTCAATTAAAGATAATAAAACAAAGAAAATTTAGAAATAGAGTTTGTATTTTTAGGATTTTTGAGGATTTTTTTTAAATTTTTATGAAGGTTTTTGGTCTTTTCTAATTTTTAGGGGTTTTGTTTTATATTTTTTAGTGATTTTTGGAATGAAATTAGAAGACACTAAAATAGGCCAAATATATTTTTTTAGGAATTTTCTAATGTGTTTTATATTTTTTATGGATTTTATAATGCAAACAGTGCTGAAAATGCTTGTTTTTTATTTTTTATAAATATGAAAATGCGAAATAAAATTATGTCATGATACTACAATGCAACAAGAATGTATGGTAGTTTTTGTGAATTTTTTTAGTAATTTATGGATGCATAAATTAAATAGAAACAATAGCAAGAAAATATACACAGGCCAGGGGTATATTTATAAATATGGAGAAGTTCGAGGACCTGCATGCAAATAATCCAAAAAATATTTAACTAATTAACAAAGTTTACGGGTCAATCATAAATCATTAAAAATCTGGGGCTAATCCTGCAAAAATGCCAAGCCCACGTACGATGGCATGCGCGCTTGGCAGGGGCCTCTACGCAATTATCCAAAAAGCTGGGGACTAGTTTGCAAATGTTACAAAAGTTTTAAAAAAATGAAAGTTTCAGTATTATAAAATAAATACACAAAAGCTGCGGGGGTTTGATTGCAAAATACCCTCGCAGGCGTTGATGGACGGCGGGATCACTCCCACTTGCCATGTATCGGTCTGCGGCGTGCCGATGACAGTTGGGCTTGGACGTGCCTGATTAGATCCTACGATGGCGATCAACGGCTGAGGTGCTCCAGATCGAACGGCTCCTGCTATATCTGGAATTGGCTCTTGATCGAACGTCGAGGAAGACCCCAGAATGAACTGGGAAGAACTCGAGCTTGGGGCTCCCTCGATCGCTCGAATCACGCAATTCTGTCGACCCCGAGCTCCACGACCGGTCCCAAACACCTCCTGGAGGGTCCTTCGTGCCGCCGGCAGCGTCAAAATGGTGGAGGGACCACTGGTGGACCACCACGGCGTCGAGGGCGAGTCACGGCTCCAGGTACCTTCTTCCTTGGCAAAAATCGACTCCAGAGGGAGTCTCTTGATCCATGGGACCTGCAAGGGAGCACAGCAAACAACAGTAGATGGTCCCAGGATAGAATCGGGTGCATTGGGTGGTATATAATGCAAATAGGTGCTCGCCCGAGCAAGCTCCGGCGAGGGGGGTAGCGGATGGTGTAAGTGGCGTGGATCGAGCAACTAAAGAGACGAGATTAAATAAGACGCTACAGCTATTCTACAGCGAAAAGAAAACAAACAAAAACACCTCAACTAGCTGGGAAAAACCAGGAGAAAAGACCTCGACGACGGAGGTCCGCCAGAGGTGGTGGAACGCACCCTCGCCCACGCCTTAGGACTCCTCGATGAAGCTGGAGAATGGCCCTGTCACCGCCTTCATCCGGAGCTCCAGAAGGGATGACCTAGACGGGTCAAAAGAGGTTCAAAAGAAGAAGGAAGGTGGCGGGCGATTTTTGAAAGAGTGGCTATCGAGGCTCATAGATCGAGACGTATAGGGTGATTCAACGACCCGAAGGTCGAAAAAACCTATGGGTGTGCATGATGGATTGACAGGGTACAAGTTTGCAAAAGGGTGCCATGTCTTTTGGTGAAAGAAGCGGTATGGAGAAAATCGAGAAGAAGAGGGCGGACACATATCTGGTGGGTACTGACCTGGGGTCATGGAGTTGACCCCCGGTCAACGGATGGCGTTGCCTGATTGGGCCACGTCATCTGCAAAAAGACAAAACTAAAATAAAAACATTGTAAATTCTATTAAAAATAATAAATGATTTACTTAATTTTAGGTTATTTAATAGAAAGTGTTTATTATTTTATAAAGTATTTTATGGTGATTTTTAATTATGTTTTCGAGATTAATAATTACAAGTTTCCTTTTATACCCTTTATAGGTATCTTTATCTATATATTTTATTATTTTAATCTTATTTTGTGAATTTAATTTATTCATTTTTGTTTATTATTTTATAAATTTATAAATTATTTTTATACACTTAATTATATTTTTATTTTATTTTTCTGAAGTGTTTTGTACACTTAATAAAATAGAATTGTTAATTCTATAGGTATAGTTGTAGGTATTATACCTAGGTATTAGCTACAGGTATTTCATTTTTGTCTTTTATTTAGGTTTTTATTCTGATTTTAATGTACACATATATTACAAATATTATTTACAAAAATATAAAATTGTAAAAATAATGAATAAATAATAAAATGAATATTTTAATCTGTACAAGTATACAAGTGGGGTCCAAAAACTCAACTTTCAAACCGTAACTCCGCCAAACGCGAAACCACCTTCATTAAATAGTTTATTTTAAATTATATACAATTGAAGTGAGTTTGATGCATTTCGAGTTTTTATTTGTGAGATACGGGTCTGGGAAGTTGGGATTCTAGAATTTTATTCAAACCATAACTTTTTATCTGTATATTATTTTTGAGTGAAATCAATTTTGTATTTTTATTTATTTAATTATCTGCAACTTTCATGTACAAAGTTTCTTTATTTGAGGTATAAAAAGTAGAACCAAAAATAAGTCCCAAAATGAATAAAGAATGAATTAAAAACAAAGGTATTTTTATTGTATTTTGACCCTTATCTCCCCCTACTTTATTCCTTGTCGACCTAGTCATCGAGATACCTAGGTCTTGGGGTTTCGGGTCATAAAATATTTGTAATATTTTATTTTTTTTCTTTTCTTTTCTTTATTCAATAATTTTTGCTTTAAAAACCGCATTTTATACACTATTTACACAATGATGCGTGAATGCTAAAATGCCTAAATTAAGCCTATTTACACGCATTTACTAGGGTTTTTAAGGCCAAAATGATAGAATAAAGATGATGAAACGTAGATTCATCAGGTAGCCCTGACATCTGTTGCTCTTGAATATGGTGAACATGGTATATGAGAGTCGCAGATGCAGTTACCGTAGGTACCCTCATCATGGGTACCTTCTCAGAAAGATCTGCCATCTGCTTAGGCAGTTTGGATAAGTTGTTGTCCAACTCATTCATCTGCCTATCGGTCCTCTCAACTATTGTAAGTTTGTCTACTATAATGCCCATATCAAAAGGATCCATTGTAGACTTCACCACCACCCCCCCCCCCCCCCCGGCTTGATAAGAATGGTATGGGGGTCTATAACTAAGCTCTACTCACGATCTATACTCTACTCATCTCGGCCATCCACTCGAACACCTACTAGATGGTGTCTGCACCTCATGACGTATAACTACCTCCACAAGACTTCGTCAAAAAAACCACTTCAGTTAATGTTCAATTAAATATGAGTGGCAGATTTTTATTTTACTTGGGCAAGCCCAAGGTCGAACTTAGGGAGGCAGCTGTCTCCTTAGGTTAATTTTTTAGTTAGTTTAGAGATCCGATCTTCAGAAGGATATTTTTGATCTTTTTTAGTAACTTTTATGTAAGAAAGGAAAAGCTATGCAGTTTCGAGCCAATTTTTACAAGTTAATTCAGAAAGATGGTCACTTGAAGTCCAAAAATAATGAAAATTGGCCAGAATATGGAATATTGTGAACCCAGGTGTCTACAATTTTTTTGGAATTTTTAGACTCAGTATAAATTTAATATGAATAAAAGATGAATGCGAGGTGATTTTTGCAAAATTAATTTTAATAAATACCAAAACAAATTATTTCCAGATATAAAAAGATGGATCTAGGTATGAAAAATTCAGGAAAATTAATAAACCTAAAATTCTATGTGAATTGGACCTATTAAAAATCAATTAAGCAAATCACTATTGGATTTATTCAGGCCTCGTGATGCGTGCAAATGCGATGATTTTTGGGTACAGTGTAAGGTACTTTATCTTAAGTCTAATGTGATTTTATGGTGATTTTTGGAGCAACAAGGAATTTAATATAAAATAAAAGGCACACAGTGGGCAAAATCTAGAAAATTTCACCAATTTAGTAATATTAAATTCCATATGACTCACAAAAATTAAACACATGTCACGCGAGATAAAGGACAAGTTAGGCTACAACATGCAATTTTTAGAATTTAAAAATGATGAAATATGTACACCTAAATATACGTGCAAAGATAGGGATCAAAATGCAATGTAGAAAATAAAAGTTGCTAAAATAAAACGTGTTGACAGGGACTTAAATGCAATTACCTATAATGCGAAGAGGGTGGATGCAAAATTCCCACAAAGACACGCGCTCCTCGCGTGACGCGCCTGGCAGGGACTGAAATGTAATTTCTAAAACCTTCGAGGGCCTCTGTGTAATTTACCCAGCCCTCACATGGAAACACGTACAGGACTAGGCCAGATGGCGTTCACGGCTCGGGCGGAGGCTCAGACTTGCTTCGGATCAGCTTCGGGTGCTCCGAGCCTGGGGTTGGGGAGGAGGCTCAGGGCACACAACGTGGCACACCAGGAACCATCGGATCAAGTTATATCCAACAACGGCTGGAGGCTCATGTGGTGAGGCGACGTGGTGTGTTGCAATCCGTCAGATCACGACGGATCTAACAACAGCTGATGCGGGCAACGTGGCGTGTTGCGAGTCGTCGGATCCTCGCGAGATCGGACGGCAGCTGGAGCTCGATGGCGTGGGCGACGTGGCAGAGCAGTGGTCATGGGATCCTCCTGATCGAACGGTGGCATGAAACAGGTGATGTGTCTTGATCAGAACCGTCGGATCGAGAAGATCCAACCGTATCTATGCTTCATCCTCTCCGGACCACCACCTCCTAAGGTGGACTTGGCGTGGCTCCGGCGATGGGCTCCTTGCTCTGCCTCCTTCTCCAGTGGTCGATGAAGCTCGTTGATAGCTCCTGAGATGCTCAGATTGGTCGTGGAAGTGTCGGGGAGCTACCGGAGGTCAGAGAGGCGGTTGGCATCAATCGGAGTCCTGTGGAGGTGAAGCTCTAAGCAGATCTGGCATGGAGTCCGGTCAGTGAAGATAGGTGTACCTGCAGAGTTATTCTATGCCAAAAAGCAAGTGCATTGTGTTCGTGGGAGGCATGCGAGTTTGGTGAGGCCTGAGGCGTGTAGTGGTGACGGCCGAAGGTGGTATTCCGCTGTGACCGGTGGAGCTGTGATCGGAGTGAAGTACGAGGTGCTGTCAGAGGAGATGGACTAGCTCGCGAAGATGGGAGCTCCAAGGCGAAGCTCAAGGGATGGTCAGGCGAGGATGGAAGCGATCGGACCGACGAAATAAAATCAGAGAAAAACGTGAAGAAAAGAGATGGAGATCGGAGAAGATGATGGAGGGGTCTACCTGGGGTCAGAAGCTTGGAGAAGAGCTTCCTGGTCTTCGCTCAAAGGGCAGTAGCGTCCTGAGCTCGTGCAGCTCTTCAGAGCAGCTGCGACACAGCGGAGTTTGTCGTGGATCTCGCCGGAGACGGAACCTGTCGTCGCTCTCTTCTAAGCCCAAATCACTGCCACCGATAGGTAGAGGGGAGCTCTAGGTTCTCTCTTGCAAGGGCGGATGAGGTGAAAGTTGGCTGGAGGCGGGGAATTTATAGGGATAAGGTGGAGGTACAGGCTATGGAAGGCGAGGTTCGAGTGGGGTTTGTGGAGCGAAGGAGAGGGGATCATGGTGGAAGTGGCCTCTGGCAAAGATGAAGGGAGAGTGGGCTTCATCATGGAGCGGTCAATGGGTGGAGATGGTGGTTGTATTGGCAGAGAAAATAGGAAGGGGCCTGCGAGTAGGCGAAGTGGGCGACGTGTGCGAGGAAGGCGGCTGGAGGAGGATGATGATGTCCTGGTCGTTGGATCTCGTGATCCAGCGGTCAGGAGATGGGCACGCGAGAACGGGTAGGATTAGATCCGGGGGTCAAGATCGAAGGACATAGCGACACATGGTGAGCGGATGAGTGGGCTGAAGAGAGGTGTAGATGAGATCTGGTGTAGGATCGGATGGTCGGGATTTAGAGTGGGATGAATGGCACGGATGGAAGTGATCTAGAGGCACATGGTGAACCACGTGGCGCAAGGAGGTGGAGGCGGAAGTGAGTGGTTGTGATGAGATCTTGGATGATGATCCAAGGGTTGGGGGTTCAGGCGGGATTGAATGGCCAAGATCTGACGGAAGGGGCAGCCATCGGGTGGCTATGAGCGTGACGCGTGGTGCTAGAAGAGGGCAGTGCTGGAGAATGGCCCAGATTTGGTCTGGGCCTTGAATGAAGGGCCCAGATTTGAAGGTGGTGAGGGCGATCCGACGACCCAAAGGCGAGGCACTGATAACCACAAAAACCTCAAGACCCGGGTGAAGGTAATGGAACAAGGGTCGTTGCGACCCGGATCTCAGAAGATGGGTATATCAAGAAAAATCAGACCGCGAAACGAATCGAATATCAAGCAAGGCAAACAAGCGGTCCTAGCTATAAGATTAACCTGGTATAGCTCCCAGGGTCGAACACAAGGAGCACGGGTTGGCCTAGGGCCTACGAAGTAGTAAAAAGAAGATAAAATAAAAGAAAAGTATTTTTTTAGTGGTTTTTAAGAATTTTTATATTTTTTTTTGGATTTTAAAATATGAAGAAAATAAAAGAAGGCAAATATAAACACACTTTGGCAATTTATTTAACACACCAAAAATCAAGCAAAAATTCAAGAAAAAGTATTTTTAGGTTTTTTAAGTTTTTAAGTGTTTTTGGTTAATTTTTGAGATTTTTCTAATGTATAATTTATTTTCTAAAAATCAAACAATGCTAAAAAGAAAGGGTACTGTCCAGCAAGGCCCAAAACCCAAAGATAAAATATCTAAGGATCTCAGAGGGCCCTGGAGGTAATTTTCCTGTATTCTAGAGAAAATAAGGAAAATTTGGGCACCAAAATTATTGTTTTTGGATTTTTAGATTATTTATTATAATTTTTATGAGTTTTTAGGTGTTTTTAGATTTTTAGGGTTTTTACTCAATGAAAAATAGCCAAAATTGGCTAGAAAATCAAACAACAAACAAAGAACAGTAGCTATTTTTTTTGGAATTTTTGGGGGTGATTTTATATTTTTTTGGAATTTTTAAACCTAGACAGTAGCTAAAAAGGATGTTTTTGAATTTTTAAAAATAGTAAATCGAATCAAAAATGTCCTCAAAAATCCGTAAAATTCCTACACCATGGCAGGTGCCATGTGTCAAAATCTCATTGGATTTGGAGGTAATTTGATATTTTATTCAAAAATCATAAGGGGGCACAGTGCACAGGGACGTAAGTGCAAATACCCGCAAGTCTGGGGGCCAAGGTGCAAAAATCCCAGCTAAACACGCGCGTGGCGCGTGCCTGGGGCACTCAGGGGCCTTTTGGTAATAAAAACCAACTCCTGGGACCTTTTGGTAACTCGTACCAAAAAGTCCAAGGGTACGGTTGCAATTTACCCACTAAAATCCGCACATGTAGAAATAAAAGGCTCACAGGGGTATAGATGCAATTACCAAAAAGTATTCATTCATTCAAGAACCCATCAGAACTACAGGATAAAAGATGTAAATAGCCCAACTACACACGTGACGAAGCACGTGGACTCACATACACAGGGGCATACATGCAAATACAAACAAGCACCAGGTCCAGAATGCAATTTACCCTACGTAAATAAAACTACTAAAGTATTTACAGGACTAGAAATAAAAGACGCAAACTACGAGGGGGCCTAAGTAAATTACCCCTTTATTCGTCGACGGCTGGATAGGCGCCACGTAGGTGATCGGACGGCTCAGAATGGGTGGCGCTTCTCTTCTCTTCCGCACGTGGCCGATCGACGGTGCAGAGGGGGCCACGTGGATGATCCAACGGGTCAGGTGTTGTGGGTTCCCTCTCTGATCTGACGGTCCGGATGGCTCCTCTGGATGATCGGATGGATGCTGCTCCTCGGTGAACGGACGGACACGATCAAAACTGGAGCGGAGGGGCCATCGGACGGTGCTGGAGGATGGTGGAAGAACACTCAGCCGGCGAGCTTCGCCGGCCTCGTGTGCGTGCTAGGCTCCTCCTCAGCTGCCTCCAAGTATCGAAGAAGATCGGCGGTGAAGTCCCGCAGCTGCTGAAGACCTCAGATGACCCGGCCGAGCCCTGGAGGGGCTCCGGCGAGGTCGGCGGCGCGGAGCTCTTGGCCTGAATGTGAGGGGGCCTCAGATGGCTCCCTCTTGACCTGCAAAGCGAACCAAAAGCTTCGCGGGTCGAGGGCAAAGTGCCTCGACCCGAAGAAGCGGCGTGAGGGTGAACAAGGGATCGGGGCGAACGAGCTCCGGCGAGCGGAGGATGGTGGAACTCGACTCCCGGCTCCGGGGCGAGCTGGGTTGGATGAATGGGCGAAGAACGTGCGTGAGGGAGTGGCGAAGGTGATAGTGTGCTCCGATGATCGAGATAGTACGCGATATGGCCGGAATCAGAGGAACACGTCGGAGAGTCGATTTGGGAGAAACTACAAATTAAACGAAATGGGCGAGCTAAAAGGCTACCTGGGTGGAGCGAAAGACTGGGCTAGAGCTTGGCTAGCTCCTGGTCGTCGCCTCGAAGGGCGTCAAGGCCTGAGGCTCGAGCTCCGGTCGGGTGGCGGAGCACGGCGGCGCGAAGCTGCCGGATCAGTGACCGGCCACCTCCTCCTCGCTGCAACACCGGCAAACGGGAGCTGTCACCTCGCTGGATGCGATGGAGGTCACGGGAGTGAGAGTGGGGAGCCAAAGATGCGAGTGGAGTGCGGCGGAGCTCGGCTTTTATGTGGGTGCAGGTCCGGGAAGAGGAGCTCGGGTCCGGCTCGATGGAGCACGGATCCCTAGGATCGATGTCAGGCGAGATTCCCGGATACCTGGGGAGTAATTAGGACCAAGGATTAGGCTAAATGGAGGTCGGATCTAGTTAGAATAAATGGGAGAAGATGGGTCCGCGAACCAGATCCGGCTCTGGTGGTCCTGGGGGAGGTGTTGACCGGGGGTCAACAATCCCCCGTGGACCAATCAGAGCCCGCCAAGGCCTGAGTTTTTATTTGATTTTTTTGGGCCTTTAAATGGCCGAATTTTCAAAAACTTAAAACACAAAATATTTTTATTTTATTTTTTTCTATTTTTTTGTAATTTTTAATTAATTTTTGGAAATAAAAATAAGGTATATACAATATAGGTCTATACATGGGTATATATACAATATATGATTTTTAATTTTTGATTTTTAATTAGTTATTTTTATGCATTTTTATTCCCATTTTATATTTTATTTATTTATAGGATAAAATGAGGAATAAAAGGCTATTTTTATTTTATTTATTATTTATATACATAGGTGAAATAATTAGTTATATACAACTATATACAAGGCATATATACAATATATTTTTGTATTTTAATTTTGTAATTTTTATTTGATTTTTGTTTTGATTCTTTTTATTTATTTTATTTACAATATATACAATAGAATATTTACAAAAAGTTTTGAAAATAAATAAATTTATTTACAAGGTGAAATAGATGAGGATGATGGTCTTATATACAAGGTGAAGGGTTATTTTTTGAATTTTTGGTTTTTATCTTTTTGTTTTGTTTTTATACTTCATAAATATGTACAAATATTTACAACATATTTTTGGGTGAGGAAAATATATAATTTTATTTATTTACAAATATATACATGTGTGAGCCCCTATCTCCCTCTACTTGGCTTTTATGCGGTCAGGCCCATGCTGAGCCTTCCCTTGGGTTAGGTTGCTCAATATTTATTCTAAATATTTCCCTCTTTTTCTTTTTCATCTTTATTCTTTTATTTTTGCACAAAAACATGCTAATTATCTATATTTACAAACATGCATGCTTATGCTAACTTTTCCTATTTACACATATCTACATGCATTTGCATAGGTTTTTGTAACTAAAATATAAGAATAAAGAGTGATGAATGGGTATTCATCACCCCCCTATACTATACTTTGCTAGTCCCTTAGCAAACACTTATTTGAAAAAGAAGTGAAAAAGAAAGAAAGAGAAACAGAAAAAGAGAATGTACATGGATCAAGGTTGATTATTAAACTTGCCTTCATTAAATTGAGGTATGGAGCTCAATCAGATCTTTGGATTATTAATGTGTCGGAACCTTATTTAGACTTAAGCTTAAAACCTAACAGCCTCTAAGTTCCACTATTCTATAACCAAGACTCCTCAATGCTCCAGATCAGAACAAGTCATCAATCACAAACCCTGAAGACCATGAATCTTTCCTTGTCTTGTGAAAGTGAGGTCTAAGCTCTCCACCTCAGAAATGGCAACTTGACAACCCTCCCCAACAAGGTAACTCTATGACCTCAATCTGGCCACTCTTTCCTCGAGGAGCGGGGTATTCCCTTCTAAGTTCAAGTACAACCGGCTCAAGAAGAGGGGGAAGAAGAGAATGGGTCAAGGCCAGTGTAGCCAAGTACCCTTGGGAGCTTGACCAGTGTAGCCAAGTCTCCCTGCTGCAAGCTATAACAGGTGGATCATGAAACCAAGCTTTGCTTATTGCACTTATATACATACTCCGGTGGGATTATCATTTTCTCTCAGACCCACCACTTTTTTGGAGTTCTTTTCTTTTTGCATTTTTTTTTTCGAGTGCATCTATACAACATGTACATGTGCAGCATATATACAAGGAGTTTTTCCTCTTGAGCCAGTAGACTATCCCTCTTTTGAAGCTTTATTGCAACCCACAACTCCCGTCGTTAGACCTCATGGCAACCAGACCAAGTTGAGACGCACTTCCTTCACTAAATGAAGAAGAGAGGTTCCGCCTAGAAGTACTACCCTCATATGCTACCCAAGCCAAGGAAGACTGCCTCCTCACCACCTCATCCGTAGAGAGCTCGATGCATAGTGCGGTTGTCCAAGTAAAGCCATAATCTATATGAGTCATGTTGTTGTTAAGTGCTCTACTTAGGCTCATTGAGATGACATGTGATCATAGCCTAGTGGACTCAAAGAATTAAGTCACCATGGACCTGAAAAGTCTTAAACCTAAGCCCTATAAGGTTCCTCTTAGAAATTAGGTGGATTAAGATCTTAATCAAGCTCCATTTCTCAATTTGATTCTAGGCTTAGTTTAAATGTCAACTATCATCCAGAAAAACTATATACATATGTACAAAAAGATGCATATTTACACAATATTTTACAATCATGCAAAATTTTTGAAAAATGTTTTGAAATCATGAATGATGATGCATGAAGTGCAAGTTTTGCAAAAAGATATTTACACACATTTACACAAGATTTTTGCAAACTTTTTATTTTCAAAACATTTTGGAAAAATTTTGTACTATATACATAATTTTGATACAAAAATATTTACACAAGCTTTACACACAAAAGATTTTTGAAATCATTTTTACAAAAATAATTTGTACACTAGCTATGCATGTGCAAATAAAAGAAGATTATGTACATGAAAATTTTTAATTTTTGTGGTTTTTAGCCATTTTATTTATTAACACACTCACACAAAGTACGAGTTATGGCTAAAGTATATATGAAATATATACACACCCCCCTATACTTAGCTCGAACGATGTCCTCGGAGTCAAGAGCGATGAAGAAGACATAACTCGTGCTATGTATAGGGAAGTGAAAAGGAAGGCTATACAAAAGGAGAGTAACAAGTCGAAAGGGACTCGGGTCTTCCCCCTATACTTAGGATCAAGTAATCCTAAGTATAGCAGGCTGTACACGAAGGGAAAACCGAGTGGAGAATGTACAGGGTCTACCCCCCCTATACTTAGGGTAAGATATCCTTAAGTATAGGCAGCAAAACAGGGGTAGACAGAAACAAAAGAAATACCCGAAAGGTCTCACATCCCCCCTATACTTAGGGTAAAGTGCACCCTAAGTATAGCATAATCACAAGATGAAGAAAGGGATGTGGGACTAAGGAATGTGGTGATATGGACATCTGGATCTATGTACAGCGGAGGATCAGTAAAGCTCAGGCGTGAGATGCATTAGATGTGAGTCAAAGACCACATCTCACGCAAAATGAATAGGGGCAATATCAACGACCCGCGGCTCATGATCTAGAAATGGTTTGAGCCGCTGGCCGTTCACTCGGAAGGTACTCTCAGAAGACAACTCAGATATGTCGATGCTACCGTTGTCGTGTACCTTCCGAACCAGATAAGGTCCTTTCCATTTGCTCTGTAGCTTCCCTGGAAATAATCTAAGCCTCGCATCAAACAGCCATACTCTCTGTCCAATCTCAAAATGCTTGTGGCTGATATGAGAATCATGCCACTCCTTGACTCTCTCCTTATAATGTAGGCTGCTCGAGAAAGCTGCATCTCTAAGCTCCTCCAGGGCAGCTAGCTCTGCCCTCCTCTGGTCTCCTATACCATCTGGATCCATAAGTATGTCTGTAACTGCCCAAAGTGACTTGTGCCTCAGCTCAACTGGTAGGTGACAGGGCTTGCCATATACGAGGCGAAAGGGAGATGTGCCCAAAGGTGTCTTGAAAGACGTCCTATATGCCCACAAGACCGAGTCCAATAACTGTGACCAATCCTTTCGGTCAGGGCGGACGACTTTCTGCAGAATAGTCTTGATCTCCCTATTCGACACTTCGGTTAGACCATTCGTCTGTGGATGGTATGGTGTAGCAACACGATGGTCTATGCCGAACTCGCTAGCAAGTGCCTTCACCTGGTCGTTGATGAAGTGAGATCCCCCATCAGAAATAAGAACTCGTGGAACCCCGAACCGCGTGATGATATGCTTCCGCAAAAATCTGCAAACTGTCCTCGCATCAGCGGCTCGGGCGGGGACAGCCTCCACCCAACGACTCACATAATCCACGGCCAACAGAATGTACTCAAATCCCTGACTCTTAGGGAATGGACCCATGAAATCGATGCCCCATGCGTCAAAAACCTCACAGAAGTGAATGGGCTGCATCGGCATCATATCACGCTGTCCACAAGTGCCCATCCTCTGACAGTCAGTACACCTCTTCACGAACTCATCTGAGTCCTTGAAGAGGGTAGGCCACCACAATCCGGATTGGAGCACTTTATGTGTCGTTCTCCTCCCAGAATGATGTCCTCCTGCCTCAAGCTTGTGGCAGTAAGTGAGGACGCTATGGTGTTCCTCCTGAGGAATACACCGACGCCAGACGCTATCCCCTCCTTCGTGGTAAAGGATGGGATCCTCCCAATGGTAAGACTTGGCCTTCGCTAGGAAGGTCTCAAGCCTCTGTCGGGGCCAATCTTGTGGGACTTTCCCAGCAACGAGAAAGTTCACAATATCGGCGTACCATGGGAGCGAGGCGATAGCAAGGATCGCCTCATCTGGGAAGGTGTCTCTAATAGGATCAATCTGCTCAGAATCCTCAGGCTGCTCTAATCGGGAGAGATGATCCGCCACCACATTCTTGACTCCAGGCTTATCCTTAATCTCAATGTCGAACTCCTGGAGTAGAAGGATCCATCTAGTCAGTCTGGCCTTGGCATCCTTCTTTGCCATGAGGTACCTGATGGCGGTGTGATCTGTAAACAAAGTCACTCTAGATCCGATGATATATGATCTAAACTTATCCAGGGCAAACACTACGGCTAGCATCTCCTTCTCTGTGACCGTGTAATTCCGCTGGGCGGAATCCAATGTGCGGCTAGCGTAGTGTATAGCAAATGGCACTCCATCCCTCCTCTGTCCCAGAACTGCCCCTACGGCAAAATCGGAGGCGTCCGTCATGATCTCGAATGGGAGAGACCAATCAGGCGGCTGGAGGACAGGAGCCTCAATCACACACTGCTGGAGAGTAGCAAACGACGAAAGACACTTGTCATCGACAAGGAACTCGGTGTCTTTCATCAAGAGGTCAGTCAACGGCCGGGCAATCCTGCTGAAATCATGAATAAATCTCCTATAAAATCCAACGTGCCCCAGAAATGACCGTAACTGCCTCAAATTGGACGGCGGTGTGAGTTTTCTAATGACATCCACCTTGGCCGGATCAACCTCCATGCCCCTGTTGGAGATGATGTGGCCAAGCACCGTCCCTTGAGTCACCATGAAGTGACTCTTCTCCCAAGATAGCACCAAGTGATACTCAATACATCGCTGAAGTACTCGATCTAGGCAGTCAAGACAGGAGTCGAATCCGTCGCCGTAGATCGAGAAATCATCCATGAAGACCTCTAGGCACTCCCCTACCATGTCCGAGAAGATCGACAGCATGCACCTCTGAAAAGTCGCAGGGGCATTGCATAGCCCAAATGGCATGCGTCGAAAAGCGTATGTGCCGAAGGGACAGGTAAAGGTGGTCTTCTCCTGATCCTCAGGAGCGATGGCCACTTGGTTGTAGCCCGAGTACCCATCCAGGAAGCAATAATGGCTCTTCCCTGCCAGTCTCTCAATGATCTGGTCAATAAAGGGCAGGGGGAAATGGTCCTTCTTGGTGGCTTGGTTGAGTCTCCTGTAGTCAACACAAACCCTCCAAGAGGTGGGTACTCGTGTAGCAATCTCCTCTCCCGACTCACTGATCACAGTCGTGATGCCCGTCTTCTTGGGCACCACATGCAAGGGGCTGACCCACTTGGAGTCGGAAATGGGATAAATAAAACCTGCACCCCACCACTTCGATATTTCCTTCATGACAACCTCTCTCAGGTTGGGGTTCAGACGCCGCTGGAACTCACGCGACGGCTTCACCCCATCCTCGAGATAGATGTGGTGGGAGCACACTGATGGACTAATCCCATGGAGATCTGCTACGCTCCATCCGATTGCCTTGCGGTTCTTTTCAAGAACCCCCATCAAACGGGATTCCTGCTCTCCAGTCAACTCAGCGGAGATGATGACTGGGTACATCTCTGGATCGCCCGCAAGGAATCGATACTTCAGCGAAGTAGGGAGCGGCTTCATCTCTGGAATGCTGGGTGCCGGCAAATCTGGCTGTGGAAGAAACTGAGTGAACGCTGCAAGGTCGGCCAAATCTGCCTGGGAAAGTGAAAGTGTACTCTCGCAAACTGGATCGGGAGAAGGCGGCTCTACTGCACTGTCTCTGCTCGGCTCTGCATCTACCTCCTCCTCATCAATAGGCTCAACTGGACTCAAGTCTGGCATCTGATCATAGCAATCGGCCCAATCAGACTCTGAATCTGAGGGATCTACATCAGAAACGGTGGCATCAGTGCCACCGGGAAACAAGGTGGCATCAGCACCACCACCACTAGTCATCGTGCTGCGATCGAGGACCGGCTCTGCTGCCGCTATGGTATCCTGAACCAGGTCTGTGCTCTCCAGACTCTCCTCTGCTATCATCTCTGCCTCAGCTGTGTCTGAAAGTGAGAGAGTGGTCTGTGTCTCAAGGTCTGCCCAAGCTGCCTCATCATCTGTGATCACAAAATCACAGTCCTGGTGGATGTCTGGCTCTGCGTCTGTCAGTTGCTCTGAATCGGTACTCGCATCTGAGCGGGATCTGAATCTGGCTCTATAGTCCTCGACCGTCTCTATTTGTATACTCTCGCCCTGGACGCGAAAGTACACCTTCCCGCTGTCATGATCAGTCACTGCCTTGGCTGTGGCTAAGAACGAACGACCAAGGATGATGGGGGTATCGGTCACTGACTCAGGGATCTCCATGTCCAACACTACGAAGTCCACGGGGAATTGCAAACCCTGAATCGTGACGATAACGTCTCGTAATAACCCCTTCGGCCTCTTGACAGATCGATCAGTGAACTGAAGGACTGTCCTGCTCTGTCGAAGAGTGCCCAACTCGAAGCGGTCGAGAAGGGCTGCCGGAAGAAGGTTAATCGACGATCCGCTATCTAGAAGAGTACGGTCGAACCACTGCTCACTAATCTGGCATCTGACATACGGGGCCCCTGAATCTGGCCTCTTGGCTGGCAGTCGGTTCTGGATCGCAAAGCACGTGGCTTTGGTCAGCACATGTATCTCTGAAGTGTGGTTCCTCCTCCTCCTCCTGACTGTAGTCCTCTCTCTCAAAGATCTCTGGAGAAGGGGGATGTGCTGCAAAGCCTCCTGGAGGGTCAGCTGAATGTGAAACCGATCTATCATGCTCTGGCTGAACTCCTCAAGCTCTCTCTTTTTTGGATCATTTTTCTTCCCCTTCCCCATCTGAAGGGCTCTAGGGAAGGGGATCACTGGGTCCTTCTCAGATGAAGGACTAGGAAAAGGTCTAGACGGTTCAAGGACCGGATCCACACATACATCACGCACCACAGTGGGACCAAAAGAAAGTAAACCTTTTCCTTTATTCATATCAGAATTCTGAGATACATAACCACGAGGAAAAACATCAGATCTCTCTCTACAAACACCGGTGGCCTCAGTACCACCACGGGATGGCTGCTCTGCTGCTGCTGAAGGAAGACGTCGCGCGGCATCAGTACCGCGGGCTGGCTCGGCTGCATGGGTGGCATCAGTACCACCTCCTAGCTCTGGTGAAGTGGCGGCCTCAGTACCGCCGGTGGGATCAGCATCCTTGGTGGCCTCAGTACCACCGTCATCATCTGGAGCGGCCTCAGTACCGCTCTCCTCCTCCTCCTGTGGCGCCTCGGGATGGTGCTCAGATGAGGCGCCGCCGCCTGCTGGGGTCCTACCGCTCCTAAGTGTGACAAAATCAGCATCAAATAAATCCGAAGATGTATCATCAAATGGGTCACTAGGAGTGGCTGACTCAGTAGGTACTACCTGCTCAGACTTCCTCTTGAGGCTGTTTGGATTGGGCTCTATCTGGGCTGGTATGGCGGCCTTCCCTCTCACCAGGTCCCGCATCTCCTGGCGGAACTCGTCCATCTCCCGTCGGAATGTAGCCTGCTGATCCGTGAGGAGGCGGGCGATGTCATCCAAAGCGGGGCTCTCGTGGGAGCCCGACGGGTGGCCTCTCTGTGGGTGAGGCTGCTGGAACTGCTGTGATGGGTATGAGGGGTAGGATGGAGGGTGCTGCTGGTATCCCTGGTGAGCCTGCTGCTCACGTCTCCAAGGTTGTCCCTGCTGCTGATAGGGACGAGGACCGTAAGCTGACTGCTGCTGATACACTGGGGGCTGCTGCTGCGGCTGGTGCTGGTCTCTCTGATGGGAGTACTGCCCTCCCTGTCCTGACGGCTGCTGCTGGGGCTGGGTACCACCACTCCCCCACCTGAATCCGGGATGGTCTCGTCAGATCCCAGGCTGGAGACGATCGTACCAGATCCCGTTGACATCCATCAACGGCTCGGCATCAAAGGGGGCTGGCGGGAGTACTGCCAGAGGCTGGTCCGGCTGGTAGACCACCATCTGCATCTCTGGAGATGGTGGAGACTGGTAGGTGGGCTGCGGCTGCTGGTACGGCTCCGCCTGTACAAGGTGAACCTATCTAGGCTGCACTGGGGTGTTGGAGCGCTGGGACGAGCTGCTGCTGCTGCCGGCGTCGCCTCGCGACTGAAGACGGGGCTGAGAAGCCGTCTGTGCCTCCTGGAGACACATGAGCTGTGTCTTCATGTCGCTCAAGACCTGTGCCATCTGATCCATCTGCGCTATGCTCTGGCACTGCTTCTTCTCTATCAGCTCCATGCGGTCCAACTTCTCGCTGATGATGCCCATGTCCGCAGCTGACGACTCTAGCTGTGCTGCTGCTGTGGCTGCGGACGAACTGGAAGGACCTGCATCTACCCGTGCTATCCGCTGGTACTGCACGGGTCCTGGCTGATGTGGTTGGGTCTTCTGAGTACAGAGCCGGGTCTGGGACATGACCATGTAGTTCTCTGCCATCTCCTCAAAAATAGCCCAGACCTGGTCGTGATCCTTGGCGAAGTAGGACCCGCCACAAGAAGCATTCACCAGGCCCTGTAGCTCTGGTGACAGTCCGCTGAAGAAGCTCTGAACTAGGTTCGGCTTCGTGATGTCATGGTGCGGGCATCTGTCCAAAAGCTCTCTGAACCTCTCCCAAGCCTCGTGAAACTGCTCGTTGGGGAACATGGAGAAGTTACTAATCAGGGCCCTCGCTGCATTCGTCCGCCCGAGTGGATAGTACTTGTTCAAGTACTCGGTGCGGAGCTGCTCCCAGGTATAGACAAATCTCCCCAAATGCTTCATCCAGGTGGCTGCTCTATCTGCCAGTGAAAAGGGGAATGCGATCATCCTGATCGTGTCCTGGTCCACATGTCTGTCGTGGACAGTGCTGCATATCATAAGAAACTCCTGGAGGTGGAGGTGGGGCTCCTCTGTAGCAAGTCCATGGAACCGCGGGAGCATCTGCAAGGTGTTCGGGGGGAACTTGAAGTCCCCCACGATAGCTGGAACCACCACCCAATGGTGCATCAGTGTAGATCCGGGATTATGTAAATCCCGCATCGGTCTCGGTGGTCCTGCTCCTCCTGCGGCTGCTGCCGCTGCGGCGGCGGCCGCGGCTGCTGCTGCTGCGGCTCGTGCCTGTGCATCTGCATCCGGGATCTCCTCGGGCTCGCTCTACTGGTCTCTCTCTGCTCTGAGCCTCTCCAACCCACGCCTCATCTCAATCATGAAAGCTCCCTGATCGCGGAGCTGCTGCTGAACTGTATCAAGTGATGCGATCAGGGTGGAGTTGATCGCTCCCTGGTCTAATATAATATGCTCTGGTCTACGGGAGTGATCATCTGAACTGCCTGCTCCGGCCATCTCGACGTCTGCAAAATCAAATGAGCCCAACTCAGGTGCTGTCAAGTGTATCAATCTCTCCTCGGGCTCGTGTCTCTCAGGAAGGTCAGAAAGGGGATCGAGGGGGAACAGGGTGGAGTCGTACTCGGGCTCGGAGAGCGGGTCTGAGCTCTCGCGAGCCAACCTAGATGATGAGGTAGACGCGCCCGAAAGCGGTGCAGCCAAAGGCTGCCTAAGAGACCGTCTACCCATCATCTTGATCTAGCGAGTAGGGCGGATGAGATCTGGAAAAACTATGATCTGAAAACAAACCCCCGGTTCACCAACGCAACGCGAGCTGAAGACCGTGAAAGTTCGGTCAAATTATCTTGTCAATTTTATTTTGGTGAACACACAAATATCAGAGCGCTTACGTGACCTGTTGGGATATCCGCTGCTAACCCCAACCGACTGTCCCGCACGGAAGAGTCGGTAGTCAGTCGAGTTTAGCAACGGGGGGCTCTACCTAGTGTTCGGGTCACTCTCTCGCGCATACAAACCAAGCAATGAGGGGGTTGCTCTCCCCAAGACAGAATTTTTAGGGTGAGCGAGTTTTAAGGTCAATAGTCTTAGCAGTCCCAATTTTATGGTTACACTTTTTAGGTATTTTTCAAAGCAAACAAGAACGCCTAACGAATTTTTCGATTCTCCTGATTATTGAGTCAAAAACAGGGGGGGAGAAGTCGAAAAAGCCGATGCACGAGAAATCAATGATGCATGCAAAGTCAGAAATGTGTACCTGCCTCCAGCTCTCTACATGCAAAATGATCCGCGCATAGAATAAAGACAGAAAGTAAACTAAGCTAAATGATGCAGCGGGAAGCCGAGTCCTAGACGAGCAACTTCTAGCGAAGAACCGTCTAACCGGTCACCGACCTCCAAGCCAAAGGGTCCGGTCTTGGCTCGTCCCTCCCCTGCCCGACAAATCGGGGGTAGGAGTAAGCGCTTTACAGGACGAGCTACGGCACGTAGGCTACGGAAGCTAGCGAGTCGGTTATTTTTATTATTTATTTTAAGTAGGTCCAATTACGGTCTATAGGAACAGATAGGCAATTAAGGTGTGTGGATCCTACTCAATTACGTCACAATCACCAGAAAGTCCTAAATCTAGGGGCTCGAGCAAAAACCGCGAAAAACCGGCAAATGACAGTAAGAAAGTAAAAAGAAATCCGCGTAAAAACCGCGAAAAAGCCGCAAGTCCTAATGGGTCCCCCGAGCACACCGGTGCTCGGCGAAACAGACCCGCTACGGTCTCAAGTCCAAACAATCTCAGAAGTGTCCTGTCCCTGTATTATTACAATAATAATGAATAAATGAAATAAAACTACCCTAATACCTCACCCACTCAACTCTCTCTCTCTCGCTCTCTCCTGCGGCTTCGTAGAGAAAGAAGCCGCCTCCGAACTCCGCGGCTGCAACGGCTCCTCGAAAGTAGCCTCCGCGGTCCTCGGGCCCTCGCAAGAAACAGAGAAGAGAGTGGTCAGACCAATAAAATAATCAAATAATAGAGAAAAATAAAAGAAAATACAAATGAGGGTATATATGCAAAAATGGAAAATAAAATAATCACACAAAATAAAACAAAAATAAAAAATAAAAGAAAATAAAAAGAGAACAAAATAACACAAAAAGAAACTATAAACAAAAGCCGCGAAAAGCCGCGAGCTCCGAAGAGCCGCGAAAAGCCGCGAAAACAAAAATAAAAAGAAAATCAAAAATAACTACTAAGCAGTGCTCCCCGGCAATGGCGCCATTCTGATAACCACAAAAACCTCAAGACCCGGGTGAAGGTAATGGAACAAGGGTCGTTGTGACCCGGATCTCAGAAGATGGGTATATCAAGAAAAATCAGACCGCGAAACGAATCGAATATCAAGCAAGGCAAACAAGCGGTCCTAGCTATAAGATTAACCTGGTATAGCTCCCAGGGTCGAACACAAGGAGCACGGGTTGGCCTAGGGCCTACGAAGTAGTAAAAAGAAGATAAAATAAAAGAAAAGTATTTTTTTAGTGGTTTTTAAGAATTTTTATATTTTTTTTGGATTTTAAAATATGAAGAAAATAAAAGAAGGCAAATATAAACACACTTTGGCAATTTATTTAACACACCAAAAATCAAGCAAAAATTCAAGAAAAAGTATTTTTAGGTTTTTTAAGTGTTTTTGGTTAATTTTTGAGATTTTTCTAATGTATAATTTATTTTCTAAAAATCAAACAATGCTAAAAAGAAAGGGTACTGTCCAGCAAGGCCCAAAACCCAAAGATAAAATATCTAAGGATCTCTAGGGCCCTGGAGGTAATTTTCCTGTATTCTAGAGAAAATAAGAAAAATTTGGGCACCAAAATTATTGTTTTTGGATTTTTAGATTATTTATTATAATTTTTATGAGTTTTTTGGTGTTTTTAGATTTTTAGGGTTTTTACTCAATGAAAAATAGCCAAAATTGGCTAGAAAATCAAACAACAAACAAAGAACAGTAGCTATTTTTTTTGGAATTTTTGGGGGTGATTTTATATTTTTTTGGAATTTTTAAACCTAGACAGTAGCTAAAAAGGATGTTTTTGAATTTTTAAAAATACTAAATCGAATCAAAAATGTCCTCAAAAATCCGTAAAATTCCTACACCATGGCAGGTGCCATGTGTCAAAATCTCATTGAATTTGGAGGTAATTTGATATTTTATTCAAAAATCATAAGGGGGCACAGTGCACAGGGACGTAAGTGCAAATACCCGCAAGTCTGGGGGCCAAGGTGCAAAAATCCCAGCTAAACACGCGCGTGGCGCGTGCCTGGGGCACTCAGGGGCCTTTTGGTAATAAAAACCAACTCCTGGGACCTTTTGGTAACTCGTACCAAAAAGTCCAAGGGTACGGTTGCAATTTACCCACTAAAATCCGCACATGTAGAAATAAAAGGCTCACAGGGGTATAGATGCAATTACCAAAAAGTATTCATTCATTCAAGAACCCATCAGAACTACAGGATAAAAGATGTAAATAACCCAACTACACACGTGACGAAGCACGTGGACTCACATACACAGGGGCATACATGCAAATATAAACAAGCACCAGGTCCAGAATGCAATTTACCCTACGTAAATAAAACTACTAAAGTATTTACAGGACTAGAAATAAAAGACGCAAACTACGAGGGGGCCTAAGTAAATTACCCCTTTATTCGTCGACGGCTGGATAGGCGCCACGTAGGTGATCGGACGGCTCAGAATGGGTGGCGCTTCTCTTCTCTTCCGCACGTGGCCGATCGACGGTGCAGAGGGGGCCACGTGGATGATCCAACGGGTCAGGTGCTGTGGGTTCCCTCTCTCTGATCTGACGGTCCGGATGGCTCCTCTGGATGATCGGATGGATGCTGCTCCTCGGTGAACGGACGGACACGATCAAAACTGGAGCGGAGGGGCCATCGGACGGTGCTGGAGGGAAGAACACTCAGCCGGCGAGCTTCGCCGGCCTCGTGTGCGTGCTAGGCTCCTCCTCAGCTGCCTCCAAGTATCGAAGAAGATCGGCGGTGAAGTCCCGCAGCTGCTGAAGACCTCAGATGACCCGGCCGAGCCCTGGAGGGGCTCCGGCGAGGTCGGCGGCGCGGAGCTCTTGGCCTGAATGTGAGGGGGCCTCAGATGGCTCCCTCTTGACCTGCAAAGCGAACCAAAAGCTTCGCGGGTCGAGGGCAAAGTGCCTCGACCCGAAGAAGCGGCGTGAGGGTGAACAAGGGATCGGGGCGAACGAGCTCCGGCGAGCGGAGGATGGTGGAACTCGACTCCCAGCTCCGGGGCGAGTTGGGTTGGATGAATGGGCGAAGAACGTGCGTGAGGGAGTGGCGAAGGTGATAGTGTGCTCCGATGATCGAGATAGTACGCGATATGGCCGGAATCAGAGGAACACGTCGGAGAGTCGATTTGGGCGAAACTACAAATTAAACGAAATGGGCGAGTTAAAAGGCTACCTGGGTGGAGCGAAAGACTGGGCTGGAGCTTGGCTAGCTCCTGGTCGTCGCCTCGAAGGGCGTCAAGGCCTGAGGCTCGAGCTCCGGTCGGGTGGCGGAGCACGGCGGCGTGAAGCTGCCGGATCAGTGACCGGCCACCTCCTCCTCGCTGCAACACCGGCAAACGGGAGCTGTCACCTCGCTGGATGCGATGGAGGTCACGGGAGTGAGAGTGGGGAGCCAAAGATGCGAGTGGAGTGCGGCGGAGCTCGGCTTTTATGTGGGTGCAGGTCCGGGAAGAGGAGCTCGGGTCCGGCTCGATGGAGCACGGATCCCTAGGATCGATGTCGGGCGAGATTCCCGGATACCTGGGGAGTAATTAGGACCAAGGATTAGGCTAAATGGAGGTCGGATCTGGTTAGAATAAATGGGAGAAGATGGGTCCGCGAACCAGATCCGGCTCTGGTGGTCCTGGGGGAGGTGTTGACCGGGGGTCAACAATCCCCCGTGGACCAATCAGAGCCCGCCAAGGCCTGAGTTTTTATTTGATTTTTTTTGGGCCTTTAAATGGCCGAATTTTCAAAAACTTAAAACACAAAATATTTTTATTTTATTTTTTTCTATTTTTTGTAATTTTTAATTAATTTTTGGAAATAAAAATAAGGTATATACAATATAGGTCTATACATAGGTATATATACAATATATGATTTTTAATTTTTGATTTTTAATTAGTTATTTTTAAGCATTTTTATTCCCATTTTATATTTATTTATAGGATAAAATGAGGAATAAAAGGCTATTTTTATTTTATTTATTATTTATATACATAGGTGAAATAATTAGTTATATACAATTATATACAAGGCATATATACAATATATTTTTGTATTTTAATTTTGTAATTTTTATTTGATTTTTGTTTTGATTCTTTTTATTTATTTTATTTACAATATATACAATAGAATATTTACAAAAAGTTTTGAAAATAAATAAATTTATTTACAAGGTGAAATAGATGAGGATGATGATCTTATATACAAGGTGAAGGGTTATTTTTGAATTTTTGGTTTTTATCTTTTTGTTTTGTTTTTATACTTCATAAATATGTACAAATATTTACAACATATTTTTGGGTGAGGAAAATATATAATTTTATTTATTTACAAATATATACATGTGTGAGCCCCTATCTCCCTCTACTTGGCTTTTATGCGGTCAGGCCCATGCTGAGCCTTCCCTTGGGTTAGGTTGCTCAATATTTATTCTAAATATTTCCCTCTTTTTCTTTTTCATCTTTATTCTTTTATTTTTGCACAAAAACATGCTAATTATCTATATTTACAAACATGCATGCTTATGCTAACTTTTCCTATTTACACATATCTACATGCATTTGCATAGGTTTTTGTAGCTAAAATATAAGAATAAAGAGTGATGAATGGGTATTCATCAGGCACGTGGCGGGCGGATGAGTGGGTCGCGTGGCGCAATCAGAGGGCGCCACGTGGCCCAATCTGGATGGCTGGAAAAGAAAGTGAGATAAGGGGGAGAAGATGGCCGAATTTGGAAAAACTCAAAAAATGAAAGTTGTAGATCTCGATGAGATCTACAAGTTTTATGTTTCCAAAAATGGAAATGAGTCAAATAAAGTACTAAAATACAAGAGTACAAATATACATACATATAGTGTACAATGGGGTCCCAAAACCCAAGTTTTGCATACGAGCTCCGATTTAAATGAAATTAGTCTCATTTTGAAGGTCTCTGAATGTGTATTAATTTAAAAGTGAGTAGACCTAGATCAGAGGTTGTATGAGAGAGAGAGATATGTGCATTCTAAGGTCTAAGGTCTCCAACTGGGTTTGGGGTTTTATTGGTTAATTATTCAAGTTAGAAATCTTTGGTATTTTCCTTGTATTATTGTTAGTAAGATATACAGTATAGAGTTGATTTTATTGAGTTTGGAGTTAGTATAAAATATATACAAATAGGTGAAATATGGTGAATATACATGTGAATATTTACAAGTGAATTAGGCTTCTTATTTAATGCAAATATGAATGCTAAAATGCATATAGTATTTATGCATGCATGAATGCTCATTATGCAATATTGGTGGAAATATGCTCCTAATTGCTCAGGAACAAGGCTCTATTTTCAACTTTAAGAGTGTGAATTACATATTCATCATACCTCAGGGTGTAAATCGCAATAAATAGATTGAACCAGGACGGTAGGCTCTAAGCCGTGACAAGAACACTTCTGTAAGAGATATTTGAATCTCTCCAATGTATCAAAGAAAGCTTCATTAGGAAGTTGGGAGAAACTTGTGATGCATGAGCACATCAAATTAGTTCTACTCAAAGGGTATAACTTCTTAAAAAAGTGGTCCTTGAACTGCACAAATGTAGTTATAACTGCCCCCAGGTTCTTCGTCCAATTAATCAACCTTGTCCTGCAAGGTAAAAGGAAAGGCTTTTAGCCTAATGTAGTTTTGGCTAACCCTAGGATGCCTAAGGTTAGTGCAGACCAACTCAAAGTCCCTAAGGAATGCATATGGCTCCTTGTGTACATTCCCATGAAAATGAGGCAACAAACTCAAAAATTATGGGTTCAACTCATATTCTACTTCAAGCACGACCGGGCTCAACCATTTGACCATCTGATATTGCCCAGGGTTGTATGTCACATCCATAGGTGCATCCCTACCTAACTGTAACTGGCCAAGTTGTGCTCTCATAAGTGCTTGGTTCTGCTCGGATTCTACTACCTAGCCAGTACTTCATGTATTGGGTCCTCTCATTCTTCCTCCTCCCCATTCTGTTTTTTTAGGAGGCATCTTATATGTAACTTCGTCACCTTCATCAAAGAAAGGATTGGAGTGAGATTAAGATGAAGATAATGAAATCAAATTGACCTCAGCAAATCAATGATGTTCTTCAGTGAGTAAAGAAGAGAGAAAGGGGTTGGTTGGGATGTAACCTCCCCCGAGGAGTGAATCATGATACACTGGTTCGGAACGAGTATTATTTCTAAACCGAGATGGTCTAGTTAAAGAAGAAGAAGGAGACTGGACCTGTGAATACGTGATATTTGGGTGGTTCAGCGACAAGCTCGCAATGTCTGAGCAAATATCCGATCAATTATCCATCTTCAAATTTTAAAAGATATGAGATTTGAGCACACTCGATACAAAACGATTCTAGTACTACTAGGCACGTGAATGTGCAAAGTTACTCACACAAAACAATCAATACAAACCCCTTTGAATCGATTCACCAACTCAACAATGAAGGCCGAGGATGATGGTCATGCTATCTTATCAATTTTATTTTAGTGATTCAAAACAATCTTATGCAGGCTCACAGGTATAGTCACTTAAGGTAGTTCAAGTTCAAGCCGGCAAAACACACCAACAAGAAACAAGACTACTTCTTATAATGGTTGGAGGAAAGTGCTTGCAGCAATAACAAGATCCTAAAAGTGAGTCCAAGCGCTTAGGGCACAAGTCCAAGGATTTTTGGTTCTATCCCTTAGGGGCTACGTCCTCACCCACTCTGTATGGGGGTAAGTACCTGCAAACAATGAGGGTTTTACTGCCCGTAATACAAGGTTGGTTTTATTCCAAATTAAATTAGGTCAACTTGCATCAATTCAATCCCATTTTTAAAAGATTAGGTTATCTCTTGAATTAATATGATCTCTTGAATTAATATGAACACACAATCATCGTCTACCGAACAGTCCCTTTTCCTTTTAATCCTAAGTTTCAAAAACTGAGGGAGAAGTCGGAAATCAGAATGCAACGGAAAACTATGATGAATGTTGTCGTTTAGAGATACTTACAACGCTTCCCAACACTCTCCTCTATGTGGATGCATAGACTGAATATAGAAAGATATCTAAATGATGCAACTCAAAAAAACCACACCCAAGCAAAAAGTTCTATTAGCGATGAAGAAATCAATTTATTTTTGACTAAGTAGAGCGTATGCTATGTGTTTTTACGAATCTCCTAATATTTTTGCAATTGTGAATCTTATGAGATCAAGTGGTGTGTCCTAAATTACAATTTAGATCAAGCAAAAAGGACCAAAGATATGTCTATTTGGTGTAGTGCCTTGACCTAAAATTGCCACTCAAGTCGAGAACCACTCTCGACACAACAATCACAATAAAAATTAAAATTAAAAAGCCTTTAATTACAAATGCAAGATTTCAATCGAGAACCGTTGTAAATAGGCAGTTAATATTACAAATAATTACAACATAATAAATGGATTTAATTAACTAAGTAGTCTATCTATTATCTTGCTTCGTGGACTCTCTAGCAAGAAACTCCAAGCTCCTCGCCTCCACGATCTTCCGAAAGTCGTCACCTCCACGGGCCTACCACAAAACTGTATGGGATTAGATAATTTTCGAGAGAGTTACACTAGTTTTAATAATAATAAAATAAACACTTCAACATAACAAGCTCAAAATAATTAACCTAGAAATCACTAAGTAATTATTTAACCCTAAAAATAATCACAAAATGTGTCGTGTCCCTGGCAGCAGCACCATCTGATAACTCGCTTAATGCATAAGATATTTGAATTGATAACTCGCTTAGCATCTGATGTAGCACGGACACTTAGCGAACCATACAGAATTGAATCAAAGATCTCCATGGGGAGGACTCGGATTGAATTTATAAACCTGGGAAGTCCAAGGTCGAACACAGGGACACGAGCAATTCAATGAATCAATTTAAAGATCAAATATTTACAAGAGCAATTTAGAGGATGGTCATCGTGAGCGGATGCACAATACACAAAAAGAGACAGATTTTTCAAGACATTTTTATGCAAATGATTTAAATGAAGACAACAATGCCCAAACAACACATAAGAATCCACAGCATAACAAAACTCCTGAATTTTATTGATTAAATTTTTAATCAATGATAAGGAATTCAAAAATCAAGATAAAAAAGTCACAATTCATCGAGTTTAGCCAAAATTGATTTATAAGTGTTAGATAGAGAGATGACTCCTAATTAATCAATCAGGGATAATCTAATCAAGAATAAAGAGATTAATTGATACATCAATGATCCTAATAAGTTAATTAAGAAATTTAGGGATTCAATTACTTGAATAGAGCACGATATACCAATTTCTATTCAAGCAAGGAGTCAAAAATATCAATAAAATCCCTAACAGTGAATGCGTGAAATAAGTGTCAAATTGTTCATTCAAGTATGCCAACACATAGAGAATTAAATCATCTTTCAAACGAGACCAAAATCACTTCATTTGGATTTAAAAATGAAAAGTTATTCAAGGTTTAATCTAGGGGCATTTTTGCAATAAAAATAACAAGATTTCGTTACAAACAAGAACAAAAATGGACTAAACTATAATATAATAAAAATGCAAGGATTCTTACATAATTGTTACATATGCAGAAGGGCTTATCTACAAAGAAGGAAAATGGAGGGTTTGAGTTGCAAACTATCCACGTCACATGCGACTGGAACATGACTTGATTGTCTGGGGCTAGGCTCAGATGCAACATGGTGGCTCAAAGCAAGCTCGAGGACAGGCTCGACACATGAGCCTCAGGAACGAATCGATGCTTCGGGCCAGCGATGTAGCGTGATCTAAATCGTTTGATCTCGCCCAATTTTGAAAGATCGACGGTGGCTGCTACTCTCCAATTCTTCTACTCCATCGCGGGTGGTGGCGCTCGAATTGGTCTCCAGCGAGTTTGTCTCGCCTCCGCCTTGCTCCTCTGCTGCCACTTAAGTTCGAATGACCTTCCTAAATCTACCGCGAAGATGGAACTACATCGGTGAAGGTGTGTTATCATCTGGATGTCGTTGACGATGGAGGAACATCAGGGACTAAGCTCTAGATTGGAGCTCCTTCTAGATTTCCAACCATTGAAGCTTATGCCACTTGCAAGTGTTAATAGTAGAAAATACGAACCCTTGCGAACAATTTGAAGGGTTTGTGTGGCAAGATGGGTGGTTCAAATGGGGTGAAGGATGTGAACCCTATGGGTTCCAGTTCGAAGAACTACCTGGAATGGATCGTGATGGGAACAAGCATGTAGAAGTGGATTCATAATAGGGAAATTAATGTGTGGATCATGGATATGAGATGATGAGATCCAAGTGATCAAATCAGGATATAAGCAAGCAATGGATCTTAGGAAATTAGGCGAACAGTGAATAAGAACAATATCATATGAAAGCTTACCTGGAAGATGGAATTTGGATAGAGGAATTGAATAAAATGCAAGCCTAAGACGAAGCTTAAATGCTTCGTTGATCTTCACTATAGGATTCCGACCAAGAATCTGAGCTCAATCAGTCGCGGGAGGCTGAAACACGGTTGACTTGGTCGAGGATCTCGCCGGACTTGTACAACCATCGTCGCACTCAATCACCGCCTCACACTGTCAATGGAGGTTGGAGAGGCTAGAGGACAAGTCTCCAAATGGCGAATAGCGATTGATGATGGACGGAGGAGGAGTTTTTAGGAGGCAGAGGTTTGATGGTTGTGAGGTAGTTAAGTAAAGTTAGAGGGTTTGTGAATAAGAGGAATGATCGACGAAAAGATAGGTGGTTTGCATTGGTCTGGAGTTGTCAGAGGTGGTTGCAAAATCATAGAAATTAGATCAGTGAAACATTGCATCATTTCGAAGCTCCAATGGCTGGAGGTTGACGGAGATGGGAAGGTCGTTCGATCTTGATCTGATGGCTCGCATTTAGGCAAGGAAGACAGGTTGAGATGTGCTTGATCAAATAAGATCAAGCGGCTACGATGAAGGCTTTAAAGGAAAGTTAAGATGCATAGGTTAGGCGATTTGACGATCAGCATCAGATGCGAGTGGCGACAAAAGAAGCGGGCCACGTGGGCGGTTGAGGAGGCACTACTTGGCCCAATCAGAATTAAGATAAATTGAAAAATCAAAGAAAATACAAAAAGAAAAAATTAGAAATCGAATCAAGAAAAATGTTGAACGTAAAAGTTGTAGATCTCGATGAGATCTACAATTTTCATGTAGATCAGAGGTCATCTGTACATAGACAAAATAAAAATACACATTAGAACAATAAAAACAATTTTCTTTTTAATTCCTTTTGTTATATTTTTTGGATTTTCATTTTATATTTTATGTAGAATTAATTATATACAATATTATTTAAATTTTGATTTCATTTTTTAATAATAAAGAAATACATAAAATAATAGCACATTATAAGGTTATATAATAGAGAATAATTAGGGTTAATTATTTACAACCTGCAATAACACAATTAATGTTAATTGTCATTGAATCTTAGTGAATTACTTAAGCAAAGGAAGATAAATATATTAAATTATGTTGATAATTATGGGATTTATTAGTGCCTCAGTAATTTACCTAAGGCAAGTGTATAGATGCAATATCGGAAACGTCTAGGAACAACTCTGCAAATTGTCCCAGTCACATTCGTGATGCGTGTGATTGGACTTTGGTGTGAATCCTGAAAGCTACAGGGATATCAGAGGAAATTACCCAAGCCACGTGCAGAACGCACATGATCCAGGCGAGGTTTGGAGTAAGGTTGGGTCCCAGAGCTCCACGTGTCATGGTGAGGTGGTGCGGGGCCACCTGAGGTTGGGCGGCTCAGGTGGTTGAGATTTAACGGCTACGAGTCCCTCATGTGCAGTGTCAACAGCTAAGGCTTCATGTTTACAGATGTTGTTGGATCAAGATACTAGGTCATTTGCTTCTCCTTCCTCCTCCATGGACGGGGGTGAGAGCCTTGGGATCTGATGAGCTTCCCCGAGTGCGGTCGAGGTGTTTCTAGTAGAGGAACAAGCCTAGAAGCTTGGAGATGCTTGCGTGGAGAAGGCGTGTCCTCGGGAAGTGGTTGCAGAGGCTAAGGAGGTGAGGCAATGCTGGTATGTGGGAGGCAGTAGAAGAGATCGGGGCCCTATTACCATGTCCGATCAATGAAGGTAGAGGGGTCATGCAAAGTTCGAGTTCGAGGGCGAGTCAACTGGGATGCCTAGAGGTCCTAATCGAGTGGAGGGGATTGGGGACCTGGAGCTCCAGGTCTGTGCAAGACCTGGAGGTGGAGTGAGGCAGAAAAGATAATAGAGAAGGGGGAGGTGTCTATCAAAGGAGGCAGTGAAGATGAGGGGTCGTAGGCATAAGTGATCGGACTCTAAAAAGGGTGCTTTATACGGGGGAGTGCAAATGATAAAATGGTGAAATCAAAAGGTGCGAAGAGGGCAGATCTACTTGGAGAGCACGGTGGGCGGAAGAGTGATGAATCGCTAAATGCATGTATTAATTCCGATCCGTTGTACCACGGGCAACTAGCTTCTCATACAGAAATGAGAGGAGTCTCAGTGATGAGGTTCTCAACTTTAATTTATAACCTGGAAAGTCCAGGGTCGAACACTAGGACGCGAGCAATTTAATGAGTAAATTCAGAGATCAAATATCTTGGATAGTAATCTTTAGATTAATTTTATCAAGTAGATGCACAAATCACAGGAATACAGATAAATATATTTTCTAACACATTTGTATGCAACTAAATTAAATGCAAGCAGGGATGCATAAACAATATGAATAGAGCAACCACACTTAACAACACATGACAAATAACTTGGATCAATTATGACAATACCCTGAATTAATTATAGTATAGGTGAATTAAGAGCACTTGAATTCAGTCTCAAGACTTTATTCAATATTAGTTAAGATTTATACTTGTGAGTTTCAATACAAGCTTAGCCAAAAATCTATTAATGAACTAAGAATAATGATTAAAAATATCTAGCAATAGATCACTACAGATTAGAGGATTTGATAAGGCCAAATAATCATTCACGGTGCAAGTTCAATGAGTTTTAAGGGATGTGAACAAGCACTCTAAATAAAGAACTGAAAAGGCATGACTTGTAAATCAAATTTATCCATTAAATTCATCACAAGATAGAGTGTTGAACAAGCTTTAAAATGAGACCAAAATCACATTCATTGGACTTCAGGATAAAAAGTTATTCGCCAATGAATCCAGCGGCATAAATGTAAGAAAACTTACAAGTTTCATTACAAAACAGGACATACATGGACTAAAATGTAAACAACAAAACATGTAGGGGATAATATGAAATTTACACACAAGCGGGAGGACTTATCTGCAATATTAGGAAATGGCAGGATGGGCGTTGCAATTTACCCAGTGCGGAAAACATGTGACATGTCTAGGTTCGGTTGGGGAGGCTGAGGACACACGTCAGCTTCTTATGCTTCAGGCTAGGCTCGGGTACAGGCTTGAGACACGAGCCTGAGGCTTGAAGCGATCCTTCGGATTGGCAATGTGGATAAGTCCTGACGGTCGGATCTCGCCCAATTAAGTGAGATCAACAGTAACTGCTACGTGTCTGCTCTTATGCCTCCTCAGCGGATGACAGTGCTAGGGTTGCGCTCCGACGAAGGTGTAAAGGCTCTACCTCGCTTCTTCTTGCTCTCTAAAGGTCCAAGAACCTTTGTCAAATGCTCGAGATGATGTCTGATGCTTGGAGAAGGCACGAGGATGATTGCAGAGCTATGTCGATGAAGCTCACCCATAGAGGAAATTGGAGATCGGGGCTATACTTCAGTCTCCGACCATTGAACCATTTTGAAATCCTACGTGGTCAGTTCATAGCCGAAAAACCTGGAGAATCTATCCTGATGTTAAAGGTGTGGAATGGAGGCTCAACAGGGAATGGAAGATTTGAGCCCTAGTGGGTTGTCTCCCTCATGCAGAGAAGACAATGGCGTCGAATGATCACAGATATGGAGAAATGGATTTAGAACAAGGAGTATCACGCGTGAATGATGGAAGAGTGGTGAGAAAGTATGAACGTTCATATGAGTAAATTATTATGTAACATCCAAGGAAGAAATCCTAGAAATCACAACAGTCGGAAGATTGAATACTGACCTGAAACCGAAGGTTGAAGATGATGTGAAATCAATTTAATCTTAAGCCAAAATACGAAGCTTAAAGCTCTGCGATCTTTGCTTGAAGTTCCTCGCTAAGGAACCAAGCTCGAACAGCCACGGATATGGGTTGTAACTTGGTTGAAAAACCAAGGTTCTCACTGGAGCTCCACACTCGTCTTCGCTTGATCTCAATCCCTTTATCTGTCACAGGAGAGACAAGAAAGCTAGGGACAAACTCTCTCAAAGGTGGACAAGTGGAGCAAATAGTGGTGAAGGTCTTTTTAGGATGAAATGGCGGAAGTTTCAAGAAGTTTTGATGGAGGTTTCAACCTACGCCATTAATTGGTTGGTTACGATTAGGATGAAAGGGGAAGTTGGTGGAAGTTAGGAACGATAGGAGAATGTAATGACGGTGGCAGTTGCTCAAGAGTTGGTTGGAAATGGCCAGGAAAATGGGGAGAAGATTGCCATGGAACAAAAGGTTGCGACGTTTGAGCTAAATGGCCGAAGGTTGACAACGTACAGGAGCGTTGGATCAAACGATCTAACAGCTACCAATGAGGCGCTAATGAACAGATTTTATTGTTTTGTTCAAAAGGATCAGGCGATTCAAAATGAGATGCTGACAAACGGCTAAGATCACAACTAATCAAAAAGATCCAAAGGTCAGAAATGAAGGCGGGTGGCGACACAGGAGCGGACCACGTAGCCAAAGCAGATGGTGACATGTGACCAATCAAAATTAAGATAAATGAATAAATCAAAGAAAATTATATAAAAATAATTATGAGTCGAATCAAGAAACGTCATGAACATAAAAGTTGTAGATCTTGATGTGATCTACAACTTTCATAGAAGTCAAAGAGATCAGAGGTCATTTGTACAAAGATAAAAATTAAATACTATTAACAACCTTATAAAACCATTTTCTTTATTTTTCTTTTTCTTTTTTATTTTTGTTTTGTTTTATATTATTTTATTTACTCTATTTTTTATTTGATTTTTAATAATAAATAAAAACATAAAATATTATACCATAATAGAGTTGTATGAATATATAGTAGTTAGTGTTAATTATATACAACATAGTAATTAGTAATTAAGGTTAATTAGTTGATGAGCGATCTGAGCGGCTAAGGTTAAGTGATATCAAAGGTCGTTGCGACCTCTACCACCCGACCTGGGCTCAACGAGAAAAAGTAGACCACCACGGAATCAATCAATCAATAAAAACGAGGCAAGCAGTCTTGCTAGTTATTTAACCTGGTATAGCTACCAGGGTCGAACACAAGGAGCACGAAATGAACCTACGAAGTAGTCAGGCAATCCAAGAAATAAAAGTATTTTAGTGGTTTTTAATTTTCAAATTTTTTTATGATTTTTTATTAAGAAAAGGAATAATGAAAAGGCAAAAAGTGACACTCCAGCAATTATTTAAAGGTCCAAAATAACTCAAAAATTCAAAACAAAATTATTTTTATCTTTTTAAAATATTCAGGTGTTTTTAGAAATTTTATGGTGTTTTTATGATTTTTATTTAATTTTCTGAAAGTAAAAGAAAGAAGAAAAATGCAAACAATGTGCAGCCGAAATTGACAGGCACTTTAAAAATATCTAAAGTGCATATAAAATCTAAGCAATAATTTTATGTGAAAATATAAAATAAAATCTACCTACAGAAACTGAAAACACATTTTTTGATTTTTTTATGAATTTTTAATAATTTGTATAATGTTTTTAGTCTTTTTCAATTTTGAGGGGTTTATAATAGGGAATGAAACAAAAATCACAAAGAAACTAAAGCAAGCGAAAACAAGCAATCATGAATTTTTTTTGGAATTTTTAAAAATATTTTTATATTTTAAATTGATTTTTCAAAACTAATAGAGAAACTTTTTAGGGTTTTTGAATTTTAGAAAATATCAAATAAAACCAAAACACATCACAAAAATTACCAAAAATCCTACACAGTAGCAGGAGCTAAGTGTAAAAAAATTGGAATTTTTTGGAGTAATTTTGATATTTTGATTAAAAACAAGACACATAGATAATAGTGGCCTAAATGCAATTTATTTAAGTTTTGGGACTAAATAATAACAAGCAATAAAAGTCCAGGGTGAAAGATGCAATTTGTCCACTAAAATACGCATATGCGTCAAATCAGCGTTCACAGGGGCATATATGCAACTTTGAAAAACATTCAATCAAATATTAACACTTGAAAAGCTCAAGACAGATAATGCAAATAACCCACTATTCACATGACCAAGCACGTGTCTCCAAATTGTAAGTACTAAAATGTAAATATCATAAACTACAAGGACTGATATGCAAAAAGATCCAACTGTAACTTCTATTTTACAGATTAAAACATAAGGTGAAATAGATACAGGGTAGAAAGAGCAATATACCCTCAAAGGCACGTGAGTCGCGCGTGGGAGGGCCACGTGTCGGCCGTTGGTGGGGGTGTGATCGTGCGGCTCTGCAGGTGTCAGATGTCAGATCCGACGGTGTCGGCTGGTCGGGGACGTGGCACGTACGGGATTGTTAGATCTGACATCTAACGGTCTGACACCTCAGACGGATGAGCGGTCGAGATGGAATCTGGTAGATGGTGTCGATCCAATGGAGGAGGAGGCATCTGGAAGAACTATGCCTAGACGAACTTCGCTTCGAAAGGCACCGGTGAAATCGTGGGCCGATTCTGCGTCAGGTGACCGGCTCGGATGGATGCTCCAACGGTCTGATTGGCGAGACAGCGTAGGGGACCTGGAGCTGCTCCGACGAGGTGGGGCGAGGGCGATCTGGGGGCTCTCCGCGCACGACAAGGCCTACAATGAGTTGCTCTGACTTGGAGGTAAACTTCGGTCTAGGTTATTAAAACTGAAAAGCAAAGAAGCGGCGGGGGATGAGGATTGGTATCCGACGAAGGTGGTAGATGAGACCTCGAGCCTAATCTCGACTATGGAGACGATGATCAGGATGATCAGATTGCGTAGGGAGATGGAGGGTGAACGTGCGCGGATATCTGAGCAGTTGGATGTGGGTTACTGAGCTCCGACCGGTCAGTCGGAGCTGGCGAAGCTACGGTGGTGGAAGATGAAAGATTGGATAAAAACGGAGCTAAGAAAGACTAAGAGGTTACCTGAAGGTCCATATGCATTCCTTAGCTCCAGGCGAAGATGATCGGTGGGGTTATGGCCTCGACCAAGCGGCGACAAGCAAGGGTTTAAATATCGGTTTCGGACATCGTATCGATACCCTATCGATACGAAATTTCATCGAAATTTCTATGACATTTCGCCCATATCGACCACCTTTTGTGAAGAAATGATTGAAAACTGCCCTCATATCGCCATTTCGCTCGAGATTTCAGTTCCTTGTCGAAACCGAAATTTCGACGAAATTTCATGAAATCTGAAACCATGGCGACAAGCAAGGGAGGCTTCTCGCGACGGAGGTCCAGCTACGAAGGGGGAGCGTGGGCTACACGTCACCAAATCGATCACCGGAGGGCCCCTCAAACAGTTGTCACCAAGCTAAAGATTTCTAGGGTATCGAGAGGGAGTGAGGCGCGAGCTACTGACCTGGGGAGGCGGATAAGAGATTTTATAGAGCTCCCATGTGGCTGGAGAAACCAGGTCGAAGTGCGCGAATCGAGGAAGATCTGCGCCTTCCTAGGGATCCGTGAGGGTCACAGATCCACAGGGAAGGTGCGGGCAAAGATTCGGAGCATGGGGATGCGTGATCCGCCCGAGATAAATGGGAGAAGCGGGCCCGACAGAGCAGTCGGGTCGGTTCAGGCCCTGGAAGAGGGGGTTGACCCAAGTCAATGATCCGTCGTGGACCAATCAGAAAATCGGATTTACAAAAATATTTATAAATTTAATAAAAAATAATAAATGATTTTAAATTAAAAAGTATATAAAAAGAAAATTGTTTGTTATTTTCAAACTATTTTCTGTGATTTTTATTTATTTTTATGAAAAAAAAATTATTGTATATATAGTATAATGTATTATATACAGGTATAGTATACCTATGTGTTTTGTACAATTATTTTTAATTTGTTATTTTTATATAAAAACCCTAATTTTATATTTTATTTATTGACAAAATAATTTTTGGAGTATAAAACAATTTTTGTTTAATTTTTATTATGCATTTACAAGTATAAAATAAATAGGGAAGAAGACCTATATTCATGTATTATGTACAAGTGAGAGAGAATTTTATTTTTCCTTTTTTTATTTTTATTTTTCTTATTTTTATTTTATTTTTAAAAATATATACAAGGAAGTAAAAACACATTTTTATTTTTATTTTGGCAAAAATAATTTATTTACATAAATGAGATAAAAAATACAAGCTATAGTGGACCTATCTCTCTCTACTTATTTTATTTGGCGATCAGGCCAATGCTTGGCCCTCTTGGGTTTGGGTCACTCGGTATTTATTCTAAATACTTCCTTCTTTTTCTTTTTATTCTTTATTCTTTTATTTGTGCACAAATACATGCTAATTATAGGATATTAACACATGCATGCATATTTCTAAGTTATTGTATTTACACTTATTTACATGATGCTTTGCCAAGATAATTAGCTAAAATAAAAGAATAAAGAGTGATGAATGGGGATTCATCACCCCCCTATGCTTTACCTTTACTAGTCCCTTAGTAAACACTTATTTGAAAAAGAAGTGAAAAGAGAAAGAAAAAAAAAGAAGGGGAATCAAGATTGATTATTAAACTTGTCTACATTAAATTGAAGTATGGAGCTCAGTCAGACCTTTGGATTATTAGTTTGTCGGAACCTTATTTGGGCTTAGGTTTAAAACTCAACAGCCTCTAAGTTTCACTAATCTATGGTCAAGACTCCTCAATAATCCAGATCAGAACAAGTCTACATACACAAACTCTAATGACCATGAATCTTTTCTTGTATTGTGTAAGTGGTATGTAGCTCCCCACCTCAGAAATGGCAAAGTAACAGCCCCCCCTCAACAAGGTAACTCTAATGCCCTAGTCTGATATCTCTTTCCTCGAGGAGCGGGGTATTCCCTTCTAAGTTCAAGTACAACCGGCTCAAGAAGAGGAGGAAGAAGAGAATGGACCATGACCAGTGTAGCCATGTATCCTTGGGAGCCCAACCAGTATAGCTAAGTCTCCTGCTGCAAGCTTCATGAGATGAGAATGGGTAACATAAGCTTTGCTTTATTTGGCTATATATACTCCGGTGGGTATTTCATTTTCTATCAGACCCACCACTTTTTTGGAGTTTTTCTTTCTTTTGCATTTTTTTGATGTGCATATGTACAACATATCTACATGGTGCAGCATATATACATGAGGAGTTTTTCCTCTTGAGCCAGTAGACTATCCCTATTTTGAAGCATTATTGCAACCCACAACTCCTGTCTTTAGACCTCAATGCCGCCAGACCAAGTTGAGATGCACTTCCTTCACTAAAAGAAGACGAGAGGTACCGCCCAGAAGTACTACCCTCGTGTGCTACCCCAAGACAAAGAAGACTGCCTCCTCACCACCTCATCTGTAGAGAGCTATGTGTAAGGTGCCGGTGCAAGTAAAGCCATTGTCTGAGAGAGTCATGTGTGCGTTGTTAAGTGTTCTACTTAGGCTCATCAAGATGACATGTGATCATAGCCTAGTGGACTCAAAGAATTAAGTCAGTAATGGACCTGAAAAGTCTTAACCCTAACCCTATAAGGTTCCTCTGAGAATTAGGTCTGATTAAGGTCTTAACCAAGCTCCATTTTCCAATTTAATTCCAGGCTAGTTTAAATGTAAACTATGATTAAGTATATACAAAAATCTTTTTATGCAACTTTTTGAAAATGTGCAATTTTTGAAAAATGTTTGAATGATTGAATGCATGGATGTAGAAGTTTTGCAAACTATTTACACACATTTACACACGGTTTTTTGCAAACTTTTATTTTTCAAACATTTTACAAAAATTTTGTACTATATACATAATTTTTGATATCAAAATATTTACAAACTCTTTACATTCAAAGCATTTTTACAAACATTTGTACAAAAATAATTTTTATAAATAGCTATGTATGTGCAAGAAAGAATTTTATGTACATAAAAAATTTTAAATTTTTATGGTTTTAAATAGAGGATTTTAGCCATTTTATTTATTCACACACTCACACAAAGTACGAGTTATAGCTAAAGTATATATGAAATATATATATGACACCCCTCTATACTTAGCTCGAACGATGTCCTCATAGTGGATCAAGAGCGATGAAGAAGACATAACTCATGCCTAGTATAGGGTGGTGAAAAGAAAAACTGTCCTATAACAACGAATCAACGAATAGAATAGAAGGACATCGGTGTTTCCCCCCTATACTTAGGATAAAGTAATCCTAAGTATAGCAGACTGTACATAAAGGGAAATCTGAGTGGAAGAATGTACAGGGTCTACCTCCCCTATACTTAGGGTAAACTATCCCTAAGTATAGGTAGCAAAACAGAGGTAAAAAGAATCAAAAGAGAAATCAAAAGTCTGATAACCCCCCCCCCCCCCCCATACTTAGGGTAAAATATCCCTAAGTATAGGCAGCAAAACAGAGGTAAAAAGAATCAAAAGAGAAATCAAAAGTCTGACACCCCCCATACTTAGGGTAAAGTACACCCTAAGTATAGCATAATCATAAGATACAGATGGGGTGTTGGACTGAAGAATAGTATGATATGGACATCTGGATCTATACAAGGTGGAAGACGGTGATAATCAGGCGTGAGATGCAATAGATGTGAGTCAAAGACCACATCTCACGCAAAATGAATAGGGGTGACGTCAACAACCAGTGGCTCATGATCTAGATATGGTTTGATCCATTGCTCGTTAACACAAAAGGTAGAATCAGATGATATTTCGGATATGTCAATGCTCCCATTGTCATGTACCTTTCGGACCCTAATGATTAATACATGATAACTAAGAGAGTATGAATTTTTGATCTAAGAGAGTATGAATTTTTAAGTCCAAGACCCTAATGATTAATACATGATAACTCTAAGTCTAGGGAATCCTTAATAGAGTGTTAAAGATCAATACATGTCTTTGAACTAAGAGAGTACGAATTTTTAAGTCCAAGACCCTAATGATTAATACATGATAACTCTAAGTCTAGGGAATCCTTAACAGAGTGTCAAAGATCATCTCAAGCCTTGAGTGCAAAGTAAAAATGTATCAGGGAAAGACACCAATTAATAAGCTATCTAGTTAATTATTTTACAAAAGAGTTCAGGAATTCTTAAATTTATTGAGACAATGACAATAGACTGGGTATCTTCGACATAACATCACAGATGAACAATACGAATAACATACTAAGACACCAACACAATACTACAAACTTCAGCTCCTTAGGAATCAAGATTGACTCTTTGAGGTTTAAAATCGCAGGCTGCCTTATGTTTCAACTGCTTCTTTCTAATGGAAAACACTTCGGAATCTGAATAAGAAAGATCTTCCTCAACTTGAAAATTCATTCTTCTAGAATGATGCCATTCTTCCTCAAAAGTAATATTCATATCCACATGGGAAGCCTCAAAATTCTCCATGATTATGGGAAGATAAATCAAACCACGAAATCATGCAATAGATTTTTGGGTTTTCCTTAAAAGATAAAAACTAGACGTAGAGGAATGACCCAACTTACAAAAAAGATACGGATTCAATGAATGAATATTCTCAAGAAAAGGTAAGGGAACCTCCATATCTAATTCTTCCATCAAAAGATTGTCCTCCTCAATTGGCATCACTTTTTTCAGAGAACTCTTAATCAACTTGATCTTCTAAAATATAGAATTAAAATCCAATCTTTCCCCCATGTTGAACTTTGTAAGGCTCTAAGGGAAGGCAACCTTATAAATAATAAGGACAAGATCATTCGAGGAAATGTCCTACCTCTGAGACATATTAAAGAAGGATACTGAAGAGACACAACAAAGTTAATGAATCTGTTTATTTTATGATTTTTATTGGATTTTAAAGAAGGTTGATTAACTAATCTCAATTACACCCTTAAATTGAAAGAATCTTTGAAAACCTTTTTTGCAAACAATGTCACATAGGTTTTCAAAAACATTTTACAAATGATTTTCCAAGCATGTCAAGCTGTATTTTCGCAAACCACGTAAACCATTTTTGAAAACCACAAATATGTATATAATTTTCAAAAATTATTTTCAAATTTATTTATACAATACTCAGTTCAAAAATTGTAATACGATACCCATAACCCTAGAAGTTTGAAAATTTTAAAAATATGAGCTATTGATATAGTATATATAAAATATATACGGCAGACCCCCTCTATACTTAGCTTTTGTTGTGTCCTCATAGCACAAAGTGATATGAAGCCATAGCTCAAATAAGCATAAAAGAATGTACAAGATTTGAGATAAAACAGGTGTAAAAATGAGAAAGAATAAGTTAGAATAAAATTACAAGGAAAAGAAGGTCCCCCTATACTTAGGTTTTGGAAAACCTAAGTATAGATAGAAATGACTACAAAGGGGAGACCTGTGGAGAATAGTATTGTCAAAAATTCTTTATACTTAGGCTAGACATAGCCTAAGTAGGTAAGAGAGTTAATAAGGTCAGAATGAATATGAAAGTCGGTGCTGAATCTTTTGATATGAATATGTCTTGATGCTCAAGCCTTATCTGAGAATTCGTGAAGTGCGTCAATAGGCATGAAGTCGTTCATCTCTATGGGAGTTAACCTTTCTTTAGATTCCATGAAATGCTTAAGTAATTGTCCGTTAACCAAAAAGGAAGACATGTTTTCTTAAAGCTCTGAAACTTCTACACTACCATTCGCATGCACTTCCTTAACAATGAAAGGACTCATCCACTTTGATTAAAGTTTCCCATGGAAAATCTTTAACTTTGCATTAAACAACCATACCTTCTGTCCAAGGACAAAGTTTTTGCATCTAATATGTGTGTCATGCCACTTCTTAACGTTGTCCTTATAGATCATGCTATTGTCATATGCTCGGTTGTGGATTTCCACAAGTTCATTTAAGTTAAGATCTCTACACAATTTCCCTAAGTGACAGCTCCAATTTATCTTCTTTATTGCCCATTCAGATTTGTGCACTAACTCAGCAGGCAAATGGCATGGCTTCCCATAAATCATCCTAAAAGGTGAAGTGCCAAGTGGCGTTTTGTAAGCCGTTCTATAGGCGCATAGAACTTGGTCTAACAACTGAGACCAGTTCTTCCTATCTGGACGGACAAACTTCTGAAGAATGCTCTTCACCTCTCTATTAGAAACCTCTGCCATGTTGTTTGATTGTGGGTGGTAAGGACTAGTAACTCTGTACTCAAATTTGTAGTCCTTAGATAAAGATTTCATCATTCCATTCACAAAATGGCTACCTCCATTAGATATCAAAACTTTAGGGACCCCGAACCGTGAAATAATATGATCCTTAATAAACTTGCAAACAGTTTTACCATCTACAGGTCGGGTTGGAATAGCCTCCACCCATCTGGACAAGTAATCAACTGCTAACAAGATATATTGAAATCCTTGGCTATTAGGGAATGTACCCATAAAATCTATGCCCCAAGCATCAAAAACATCACAAAAAATCACAGGATGCATGGGTATCTCATTTCTAACTCCAATAATCCCTCCCATCCTTTGGCAAACAGGGCTCGACCGTACAAAATCTACAGCATCTCTAAATAAGGTCGGGCATAGAAACCACACTATAATATCTTGTGAGTGGTTCCTTTCCTGAATGGTGCCCTCCTGCTTCAAGTGAATAACAATATGTTAGGACACTTAGGTATTCCTCCTGAGGAATACACCTCCTCCAGATACAATCAGGGCCTTCAAAGAAAAGGAACGGATCCTCCCAATGGTATTTCCTCGAGCCTGATTTAAGTCGGTCTATACTGCTCCTAGTCCAACCATGGGGAACTTTCTTGGAGACAAGGTAGTTCACCATGTTGGCGTACCATGGAAGTGAGTCTACAACACAAATAGACTCATTTGGAAAGGTCTCTCGAATAAGCTCAGACTCAGGGGAATCCTTTAATTCAATTCTTGAAAGATGATCAGCCACTACATTCTTGACTCCAGATTTCTCTATAATTTCCAAATCAAATTCCTCGAGTAACAATATCCACCTAAGAAGATGCGCCTTCGTGTCCTTTTTTTCATGAGATACCTAATGATTGAATGATCAGTATAAACTCACTTTAGAGCTTAGAATCACAGACCTAAACTTCTTTAAAGCCCAAACTACTGCAAGCATTTCTTTCTCGACCTTTGTATAATTTCTCTGAGTTGGATCCAAAACTTTGCTTGCGTAATGAATAGCAAACGGAATCTGATCTTGCCGCTGCCCCAAAACGGCCCCTATAGCAAAATCCAAAGCATCAGTCATGATCTCAAAGGGAAGAGACCAATCAGGAACCTGTAGAATCGGTGACTTGCGGATCTTCTTTTTAAGAAGCTCAAAGGCCTCAAGACACTTGTGATCGACAAAGAACTCGATGTCTTTTCCTAAGAGCTCAGTCAGTGGTCGGGCAGTCTTAGAAAAATCCTAAATAAATCTTCTGTAAAATCCAATGTGCCTCAGAAATGACCTGACTGACTTAATATTGGTTGGTAGATCAAGTTTCTTGATCACATCCATCTTGGCAGGATCAACCTCCATTCCCTTTTTGGAGATGACATGCCCCAACACGATACCCTCCTTGACCATGAAATGACTCTTTTCCCAGGAGAGTTCAAGATTCACATCCCTACAACTTTGAAGAACTTGATCCAAGTGTGCTAAACAAGAATCAAATGAATCACCTTGGACCGAGAAATTGTCCATGAAGACCTCAAGGAAATCCCCAACCATCTTGGTAAATACCACAATCATGCACCACTGAAAAGTGCCTTGGACGTTACATAACCTAAAAGGCATGCGCTTGAATGCATATGTGCCGAAAGGACATGTAAAGGTGGTCTTTTCATGATCTTCAGGGGCAATGGCTACTTGAATGTAGATAGAATACCCGTCAAGAAAACAGAAGAACTCTTTCGCCGCTAATCTCTCCAAAATATGATCAATAAAAGGCAGGGGAAAGTGATCTTTCTTGGTCGCAGCATTCAGGCACCTGTAATTGACACAGATGCACCACGACGTGGGTACTCGTGTCGCAATCTCAACTCCTTCGACATTGGTGACCATCCAAATTCTCGACTTCTTAGGGACAACATGTAGAGGTGCCACCCACTGGAGCTTAGATAGGGTAAATAAATCTTGTTCTACTCCATTTCTCTATTTTTTTCTTAACTACTTCCCAAAGATTTGGATTAAGCCTCCTCTGAAACTCACGGGAAGGTCTAACATTATCCTCAACAAAAATATGGTGTGAACTGAGCGCGGGATTTATTCCCACGAGATCCGACGTTGTCCATCCTATAGGCTTACGGTTCTTTCCTAATACTTCTAACAACTTAGCCTCCTGCTCTATAGTCAACCTAGAACTAATGATGACAGGAAACTTATTCTTTGGTCCCGTAAGGAAAGTGTACTTGAGTGTAGGAGGTAGTGGTTTCGACTTTGGAAGTGATGAATCACCAGGTACATCAGGTTGAACTAGCACTGAATCTGGATATGTGCTGCAAAGAAGGGATGATTCAACTGCAATGTTGTCCGCCTACTGAAATAGAGAGCCAGATCACCAAAAATACACGATAATTCGGCCAAAGCCGTGTCCGACTCAATATCTAATTCCCTTGATTGTTATGAAGGAAGAGGAACTGACAAGTCCCAAGGGACTTCTATGTCATCAAGATAATAGGAGAAGTGTAGCTCAAGAACTTTGGGACTGTACCAACAATTGCTTTGTATACATTGTCATCTCCATATGAGAAATCTCACTTCGTAATGTGGGGTTCTGAGCCCAGATTCCCACTGTGCTAACTACGTCGCATCCTGCCTCTGAGAATGAAGAGAAATCTATGCTAGACTCGGAATCAGGTCGTTGCCATTTAGTCTGCTTCATTTGTAATTCCACTTCTCCTCTTGGAGAGAGGAACTTCATCATCCCTGTCTGATAATCAAATGAGGCTCCAATGGTCCTAATGAATGGCCGCCCAAGGATGTTTTGTGAATCTCTCCAATGATGAGGGATATCCATTTCAAGGACAGTGAAGTCCACCTAATAATCTTATCCCTCAATAGAGATAATGGCATTCTTGATCTCACCGTTGGCCTTCTTCATTAATTTATATGCAAACTGAAGTATCGCCCTAGATTTACATAACGGTCCTAACTTCAGTTTCTCATATAAGACAAAGGGTAATAAATTGATCGAAGAACCATTATCTAGAAGAGTGCGTGCAAACACTATGTCATCGATATGACTAATCACATAATGAGCACCTAAATCTCTCTTCTTCTGTGGCAATTTCTGGTTCTTGAGACAAAAAGTAGTGGCAACCGAAAGAATATGGGTATTGATATAGTTCTTCAATTTCTTCCTGCTAACTCTGCTCTGTGTGCATCTCACCTTCAGATATTTCTAAAATGCAGGGTGACTAGCCACATACTCATCAAATGGTACTTTTACCATGATATTATCTCGACAAAAGCATGCCATATCTAAATCATCTTTCTGAATCTTATTAATGATGTGCTTTCTTGCCATAAGAGCATGGTGGAAAGGGATAGGCAAAGAATGAAGTGAAGACTCATATTCATAAACAGAAACAAGCTCTTTATTATTACTAGAAACTGAGTTTTTCATACATGAATCTTTTACAGTTGGAATAACAATTAAATTGTCTACTTTAGGATAGGGAATGTCTACTGAATGTGCATTCTCCTCATCCGAAGGTGCAAAATATTCACCTAATTTAATTAATTCATAAACGTATAAATATGCCAAATAAACAAACATCCAAATTATCAATTTCTTCTGAACCACATAATTTCTTCACTCCAATTTCACTACACCTTTAAAGTTCATAAAATAAAATATTCTAATTAATGAATGTGATTTCATCAAAAACGGAGTTCGTTTGCAAAAAAGGTTTTTTGACCTATTGACAATTGGGTTTCTTGGTTATTTATTTTATTGTGTACATACTATTCATAGTATAAATGATTTAGTGATGTTTAATTATATTATTATCTTATAGTTCATTAATAAAATAAAATCCATAAATAAAATCATTATTTAATATTTTAAAATAAATCAAAAACCTTAAAAAATAGATAGATTTGAACTACATTATATATACATGTATTTATTAGTATATGTAAAATAAATTATTAAATATGTAAAAACTCACATAAATGTAATTTATTATTATATTAATTGATAAAATATAAAAATGATACCTTATTTATTAAAATATTGAATTAAAATGTATATGTTATTTATCAAGTATATTATATGTATTTATTGATATTTTATTTATATGTCACGAAATGTATATTATTTATATATTTACCATAAATTAGATAATTTAATTATCTATAATTTTTGTTTTACACCTTTTAAAAATATTACTATCTATTATTTAATATCTATTTTACAATGAATTTATAGCTCTGGATTATTGTAGTGCGGACATGTGACAGCACCACAATGTTTCTTCTACCTCAAGAAGTTGTTAAGCCTGTTCCAACAACATGCCTTTCACCATTTATCACAGCCTTCGTTCCTTCACAAAATCTAATCTAAACCCTCCATCTCATAGCCATAATAACCAAGACCCACGTGAGCCCTTGGATTCATCCTAACCCTTCTCTCTCATCCTTATTTAATTCACTCAAGTTAGCCATTTGAAACCAACTCCGCCAACAACAAAACAACCTAACCGACCTTCCACCTTCTCCGCTTTGCTCTGGCCACCTCGGGTGACAGACGGTGGCAGCCGAGCCACTACGTGGAAGAGAGAGGATCGGTGGAGAGTTCCAAGGCTTGGTTGTCTTGCATCATGGCCATCGTCGCAGTGTCCAGCTCCGAGAAGATCGCTGCCCGTCGAGCCATCACTAGAGGTGATATACCTCCAGTTCATAGTCGGCTTCCTTCATCGCCATTTCTTTCTCGATTTCCTCACCTGATTAAGATAGTTAAGGCACCGTATTAGAATTTTTAATCATCAATTAAAAGCAAAATCCCAATTAATTTGACTCAATTCCTCTTCAATTTCACGTCAGAAAACTTTGTGTTGAAACCATTTTTGTGTAAGAACTATATAAATCCAGGTCGATTCTCTTGGAATTGAGCCTATAATAACTACTTGCAGTAAGTTCCTTTGCCTGGAATTATCGTTCAAAGCATCTGCACATTGATCCTATTATTCATCTTGAGCGATTTCAAGAGCGGAAGCTACGCAACTTTCTTCCCCATTTCTGAGAACCCTAGACGCATCAGACTTCGACCATATTCTTTGAGCCATCTCTTATAGTAGGCAAGTTCGAAGGGGGAGGCGGTCCCTTCTAGCCCTGTCAGAGTTCTAACATCATCACCAATCATCTTCAACCATTGTTGGAGCATCTGGACGCCAAAGCGTCACCACCATCGTGCAATTTGGGGAAGAACACTCTAATATCTACAGGCATACAGTTAGCTGCCATGTGTCCAACACGTACGGCTAGGATCTTATCCATTCTTCTAATCTCAGAAGTCCAATCCCAACTGGTCGAAATTTTGCAAGCTCAAAACTCTACAACTTTCAAAATTCAGCGTGTGGCATAACTTTTTAGAATCTACATATTAGCCCACGTGTAGGTACTAAATTACAAATAAATAATCTTATTTCCAAAACTTCATTTTTCTTTTTCTTGTACTTCTACTCATGTACTGTAGACATTATTTAGACATTATCTGGACATTTTTTGGTGATTTTTCTAGGGTAACTTCTCTACTAACCTAGCCGAGTTTTATTACATTTTCAAGGATTTTTAAGGCATCATTGATTTGTTTGAATTCTCTAAACTTCATCTTGATTTAAGTTTCTTCTTGTGTGTTTTAGAGCATGTTGCTCGGCTTTTCTTCTCATCTTTGTGCCACGTACATGTATAGTATCACTTCTACTATATCTCACCTATCTCTACTATATAGTATATTGTTTTGCAAAATATATTTTCTCTTTTTGAAAAATAAAAAAAAATTAAAAATCATTTTCTTTTCATTCTTGTTTCCACTATATTAGAATAGTACACTATAATATATTCCACCTATTATATAGTATCACAACTTTTTCCAAATTAATCATTTTTGAAAAATCAAATAAAAATTACAAAATAAAAATAAATAAAAATTTGGAAAATAAAAACTTAAAAACTAAAAACCACAAAACATCTTTTCGAAGAAGAAAATTTAATCACAAAATCCTCAGTCTCGATATCCGAGTGTACTCTCTACCTCCTTGTATCCGACACAGGGACACTTACCTGGTTAAATATATAGTGAAAATAGAAGAGAGATTTCTGATGCGTCCATCTATTCTCTCTCTCCTATTTTTTTTGTTTGATAAGTGGATTTCTCTTTGCGTATTATTACATTCAATGATGTTTTCTTTTCATAAATTAACAACGAAGGATTTCTGTTGTGCATGATGTACGGCTTTGATGTAGCACTCTAGATCTAATCTAATTGGTAAGAATTAAGCATGAATGTGCAGATGGGATTGGATCTAGAGCAGGCGTTTTTTATCTGACGCTCCTAGAGTAGTCTACAAGAACGTTGATGAATGTAGCAAATGTTGAGCTTCAATCAACCGGATCTCCTCTGATCTGATGCTGATGTGACCTCTAATGGTCTCATTAGACTCCTGACATTCTCTCACGATGATCGTAGGTGACGATCAGATCCAGGTCCCGCTGATTAGGTACCTGGAGCTCAAGCTCCTGGAAGCGTGCAAGCTGACCTCCAATGCTCAGATCCAGCTCCATAAGAAGCTCTTTATCTTGTAATTTATTCGATGCTTGGATTCGATGCTTCGACCATGTTTATTAAACAAAAATAAAGGAAATGGAGGGGAATGGGTCAGGTTCTGATTTATACGGAAGAGACGAACCCAATATCTTTGAATCTCTTGATCTGAGTTGATCAAAAGCAAAAGAAAGGGGGAGAAATGGATCTATGTTGATATGAGTCTATGAAGATGGAAGATCAGCGGTTAAAATTTTAGGAAATGACATCCGATCTGAAGATCGGAAGCCGATCTGAAACCTACTAAACTCGACGAAAATTGAATAAAATATGATGAATTAAAATACAAATTGAAATGACATCTAACCTATGATGGCCTATGGTGGAAGGGGAGGATGATGGCCTCGATCCGACTATGTAAGGTCAGAGAAGCTTTGCACGACGGAGAGCTCCGACGGCTGATCGAATCTCGTTCCTGACACCCATTCACGTGCTCCTACTTGTTGTAGATGGTACTCCTATCACCAATGATGCTCACAGGATTCAAGCTCGAGGTCAAAAAGTTCAAAAACGGATCCGAGAAAGAAGGTATCCCGGAGCTCTTATTTATAGGGGTTGGAGGTGAGCAGAATTCAAAAATTCAAAGAGCGTGAACTGAGGCATTATTATAAGTGAGATTATCCGGGTGTGCAGCTCTGATGTAAGAGGAATAATCAGGAGAAGAGATTAAGCAAGAAGGGAGAAGGAAGGAGAAGGGAAGTTGGTCTGTTATTCAAGCATTCAAGTAAGATGGGGGAGCTCACCCTGGTCAACAGACCTGGGTCCAACCAATGACAGTGTGCCCGAATAAGGCCAAGCATTATAGGTTAAATGAGTTAAAATAAATAAAAGGAAAATGGAAATAAATAGAAATTTCAAAATTTTCAAAATAATTAATGATTATAAATTAATATTTTAATTTTCTATGATTTTAAAAATTTAAATAATTTAGTTACTAAGGTTAAAATAAATAAAAACCTTTATTCATAGGTATAAAATACACAGATATACAACATATATTTTTAATTAATTATTTTTACAAACAAATTAATTATTTTATATTATATTTGTTTATTTATAGAATAAATATATGATTATATATTTTTATTTTATTTTTATGGATTAATTTAATAGGTTAAATAAAGAGGGTAATGTATAATATATGTATATTATACATATAGTATAAATACAATGATTTATTTTTTATTGTTTTTCAATTTTCTTATTTTTATTACATTTTATATAAATTACATAAAATAAGTACAAAATAATAAAAATATAATATATGCAAAAATAAGAAGAAATAAATAAACAAAAACAATATGTATAATATAGACAATGTGTACTCCAAAAAGGCGATTTTGACATCTTAACTCCAAATTTTATGAAACCACCTTCATTTTAAAGACTATGTAATTTAAAACACAATGGTGAGTTTGGTTTATTTTAAGTTTTATTGGAGTAGATATAGGTCTTTTAATTCTAGTTTTGTAGTATTTTTATAGTACTGTCTCTTTTATTTTGTACAAGGTTTCTTTTTGTAATTATTTTTATTATTTACAATTTATTTTTATATACAAGGTCCAAGAAGAAATATTATTATTTGAGTTTGTTTTGATGATAAATAAAATAGTTTAATATATATACAATATGAACCATGATCAATATATACATGTGAGATTGATTTTTTGAATTTTTTATTGATTAATGGCCATATCTCCCCCTGCTTTATTCCTTGTCGATTAGGTCAAGTCTAGACCTACTCTTGGGGTTAGGATAAGCATGTATTTATTACATATATACAATCATCTTTTCACTTTATTTTCCTTTATTTATTTCTTTATTTATTTTGGATTAAAATAATGATGAATATACACTATTTGCAGATGATCTATGATTATTAATAAGTGCGAATTAATGATATTTACATTTGTATTGTAAGGGATTTTAAGCCAAAAAATGAATAAAGATTATGAATTAGTGATTCATCATCGCCTAACAATTTTTTTTGGATTTTCTTTGAACCTAGGTAAGCAAAAATAGAGGGAGAAGGTGGAAAAGCAGTGGAAGTCAACACAATGATGGAATGTTCACCATTGTGTTTGAATGATGAATGCCCGGTTAGAATTACTTATAGTACTTCTCAACTCTCTCCATACGAGGTGCAAAATAAGAATTGAAATTACACTACAAGCAAACGCAATCGATGAAATCGCCCTAAAAAGGAATTGATATTATCATGAAGCAACGGTTTAATCTGACTAAGTCCAAGCGTAGATATATATAGGTACACACATTTAATTAGGCTTTGGACCTTGTTATCGAGCCAAGCAATCCTAAAAACCAGGGGATCATTAATAGAAGACGTGGAATGAAAAAAGTTTGAAAACTCAAATCGCAAGAAACAAATAGAAACAAAAACATGGATAAATAAAATAAAGAAGGCAGACAAAACACGAGAAACCCGACAGGTCCCTAAGTGAATAATCACTTCATAAAATAGACCTGCAATGTTCAAGTGTCCAAAGTTTGTCCCTGTATTATTACAACAAATAAATAATTGCCTCTCTCACACAAAATAAAATAAAAACTATGTTGTGCTGCTCTGCTTCGCTTTCTCTCTTCGATCTTCTCTCATGCTCTCTCCCGCTGGCCTGCTAAGAATGGGCAGGCCTCCGCATCTTGAGGCTGCACATGTCCTCTAAAGAAGTCCTCCATAGTTGGAGGACCCTCATAGAAAAGTCAATAAAAGGGTTAGAATAGAAAAACAATTATTGAAATAAAAAGAAATTAAAATAGAGAAATATATAGCTACTATGCACAAACTATCCTACATGTTGCTCCTCGGAAATAGTGCCATTTGTTGTACCACGATGAACGAGATACCTAGCGTCCGATCTTAGAGGGCCTATGGTGTCCGACAAGTCGGATCCGACCATCACTGTATCGTTCACTCTCACAGCACTCGGCATCCAAACCAAGTGACTCAATCAACAAGCAACCACAACAATATATGCAATAAAATATGCGTGGAGTTAAAATTTTATTTTATTTAACTTTATAAAATGTGTATAGTGAACAAGCAGTAGAGTGTCAAACTTTGATGAGAAAATTGGTAGGTGGTTAATTAATAGTAATTATTGTTAATTAATTATTATTGTTTTTGTACTTTTTAGCGCTTTCTAATTTTTATGTGGGTTTTTAATTATATTTCATTTTTTATAGAATTTTTATTACTTTATATTTTGTATTTTTTTAATTTTTAATTTCTTTTTAATTTTGTTAAATTTTAATTTCTTTTTTAGTTTTAAAATAAACTATATAATTATATATAATAGTAAAGATATTATGTATTATATAAGTAAAATATAAAATATATAGTATATATGGTTTTATATTTTAAAATATACATAAATATAGTCAAAATACATGTAATAAACATTTTTGTTTTTATATTTTTCTCTGATTTTGCTCATTATTAAAGATTTTTTGTTAATTTTTATGTATTTTTAACTTATTAAAATATACAAAATAGTGCACATGTTAATTATCTGAAATAGTATTAGGTCTAATAATTATAAATAAATATGAAATTACCTTAAAAAATATTTTTAATATATTGCATACAATATATAGAAATTTCACAAATATAAAGATATATTTTTTATTTTCCTTTATTTTTTACTATTTTTATAAGCTTTTTAGGGCTTTATAATTTTTAAGTTTTATATTTTGTATTTTTAGTGATTTTTTGGATATGTGGTAGATAATAGAACAATGTGGCTAATATATTTTTGGGGATTTTTGGTTTTATATTTTTTATGGGTTTTAGTAATTAGACAAGGAATAAAAACAATTTTTTTGGATTTTTAGAAAATAGGATATTAAGCTGAAATGTCACACAAAAATTATGCAAGATAGATCTTGCTGTCAAGCATCAAGCATAAATTCCCTGGTCATTTTTAAAGCAAGAAAAATAATTAAACTAACAAAATACAACAAATAAAAATATGCACCAGTAGAAGGATTTGATTGCAATTACTTTAGAATTTTGGAGCACTTAATAACAAGTTCAACAAGTTTCGGGGAACACTTAAAACATTTACAGACCTCACATGTTGCAACACATGAGGCGGAAGAGTTTATATGCAATACATGAAAGGTGTAGGCCCTTAAATGCAAAATATCTATTTAAATTACAAAAGGGCATAAATATAAAATAATTGTGCCAATATACAAAAACCAGAGAGGTTCGGCTAATATTTACTCCTTAAGGCGTGCAATCAGACGATGGGGTGCGCTCCATGTGGCTCCACTTAGGTGATCTGAAAGTTGATGAAGCGTACTGCTTTGCCTCGATTAAGCGGCCTAGATTATATCTAGGTGCTTCTCTTCATCTTATGGCGTCGAAGTGTCCTGGAAGAACTCCCAACAACACCGCACGGGCGGTGCTTCAATATCTAATTTCTTATTGGTATAACTGCCTCCTTCTTCTCCGATGAGCCCAACACGTTCTTGGAGGGCACCAGCATCTGTAGGAAGCTTCAAATGGATTCCTGGTCCCAACGATGCATACCAGGGATCTCTTTCATTTCCAACCACATGGTGGGTGTGTTCTTCACTCAAATTGACTCCCAAGTGTTGCTTCGAGCCTTAGTTCCAACACCAAAAAGTTCACCAACTCGAGGTGAACAACCTCGATCAAAAATTGAAGCTGAAATGCATATGAATGGAGGGGACGAAGAAGCTTCAGGTGGTGGCAGAGGATAAGCTCCGGATCATCTGATTTGTGCAACTTGATGGAGAAGATGGAGATCTTTGAAACGAGTATGGTAGCGGGTCGAAACAAGGTCTCATTCATAGTGAAACAATGGCTGGAACTTGCATCTCTAGCTTACGAAGATTCAAATATAGGTTTGAGGGAATTGAACTAAACTAAGATTAATCCTAAACTACATAAGGAAAATGTGAATGAAAAATCTATTCTAGCAGCTTGTACCTGACAGAATCAGGGAGTAGAGAAAGTTCCACCAGAGGGGCTCCGGCGAGGCTTGGACCGCCTCTTCTCCACCTTCTCCACGCCGACAAGGCTGGGGAAATGCTTGTTGTCATCAAGGACTTCAACCTAGTGGTATCCTATTGGGGTTGCAGAGGAAGAAAGTGATCAAAGTTCAAAAAAAAGAAATAGGTGGAGTTTTATACATGCGAGGATGTCATAAAAGATCAGGGATTTTACGGAGGATGGAGGGTATTTACAATGGGTCTAATGGCATGGCATGATGGATCAACATGTTGTGAAGAGTTTTGTTGAAGAAATTGGGTCGTCTTGAGAAGCAGATTATTGCCAAAAAAGGAGAACGAAAGGGGGTAGGCAAGTCATAGGTCTATGACAAGAAGGGCAGCTGGAGACCAGACAGTTGATCGAGGGTCAACTGTCGATTCCCACTCATTGGTCCATGTAGGACCACTATGCGACAAAATATAAAAAAGAAGAAATAAATGTAATAAAATATCTATGTATTTTATTAATAAAAAGTCTAAACATGAAAAACACTTCTTATTTATGTATTATTTATGAGTATTTTTATTTATTTTACAACCGTATTTAATATACATATGTATATTTACCTATATGTTAAGTATTTTATTTTTTATGTTATTTTTTATTATTATGTGTACATTTTTTATATATTTAAAATATATTTAAATACATACCTGCATATTTTTATTTCATTTTCTGATTTTATTTGTAAACTTAAATAAACATGTGTATATAGATTGTAGGTATAATATACCTATATAGTTTATTGTATTATTTATTAAAATACATTTTAATAGTTTTATTTTATGTTTATATTTTTAATATAATTTAAATAAATTCACAAGTATTTAAAAATATAGGAAAAGTAAAAACATAAAAAATAAATTAAATGAATAAAATATGCAGGTATATAGTACAATGAGACCCCATATAGCCAGCTTTCACATCTCGACTTTGTTTTAAATGAACCTTCATTGGATAGATAATTTAATTTAAAATAGAGTGGGGGTGAGTTTGGTTATTTTTGAGCTTATATGGAGAAGATATTGGTCTGAGAAGATCGTTTTACGATCTTTTCGTTTGTGTGTCCCAATTGCACCGTGTATTATTTTTTGTGCAATTTTTTCTATAATTTTCTATGTATTTTTATGTTCAATACTTGTGTAGATCATTTTATTATTTGAGATGTATATAATGAAGAATAAAATCAAGTAAAACATATAATTTCAAGAATGAAAATTAGGGTTTTGTATATTGTATGTTGACCCTTGTCTCTCCCTACTTTATTCCTTGTCAACCAAGTAAATATTGACTTAGTTTTGGGGCTTAGAGTCATTTAGTATCTTCGATACTTCATTAATTTTCTTTTCTTTTCTTTATTCTTTTCTTTTGGATTTAAATACATATACTTATATAATATTTATAGAGAAATACTGAATGTTAATTTGTACAATTTATCTAGTTTACATGTGTTTTGATAAGGATTTAAATGCAAAATGGAAGAATAAAGATAGATGAATGGCTATTCATCAGTTAAGTGAGCATGCCATCACTGCCCATCAACGCACAAGGAGGGGTATATTTTGACGACACCCTATGTCTTTTTTCATTTCAGTATTTAAACATTCTTCTACAGTTGTAATACTTTTCTAATATTCACACCTTGGACCGACGCTTTTATTTATTTGGACTTTAATCCAATGCCAGGTCAACTCACGTGCATGTGTGCATGAGTAGATAAGGAATTTTGCATTGGACCCCTCTGATGAATCACGAAAATGATCCGAGAAGCTAAGGGGGATAGGTATCAATGGTCGTTGTGACCTCAACCTCTCGACTCGGACTCAACAAGAAAAATAAAGGAACCACCAAATAAAAAATCAATCAAGAAAACACAAGAGCGGTCCTCGCTATTTTATTAACCTGGTATAGCGACCAGGGTCGGACTCATGGAGCACGAGATGGCCGAGACGGCCTATGAAGTAGTCTAAAAATAAAATAAAATAAACAAAAAAATTGGTGGATTTTTAATTCTTTATAAATTTTTTTGTATTTTAAATAATAAGGAAAATATAAGAAAATGATAAACAAGCAAATTCAACAAATCTATTTAAACACTCAAAATGCACAGAAAATTCAAATAAAATTATTTTTGTGTGTTTTATATTTTTAAGTGTTTTTGGTTAATTTTTCAGAATTTTTCAATTTTAGTTAATTTTATAAAAATCGAGAAAGGGAAAAACAGGAGCAATATGTACAGTCAGATTTGAAAGCCAATTAAAAATATATAATTAGCATATAAAAATCTGATGGTAATTGTTGTGCAAAGTAAATGCAAAAAATATATTACAGAAAAAGGGTTTGTAATTTTTCAATTTTATAGAATTTTTTAGAATTTTTATAAGGTTTTTAATGTTTTTTTAGTTTTTTTGGTTTTTATAAATCAAAAATGGAATAAAAATAGCTCAAAAGCTTAAAAACAACAAAAGGAACAAACACATTTTTTTGGAATTTTTAAAAGAATTTTTATATTTTTCTTTGATTTTCTTTTCCAAACAGTAACAAAAATCAATGTTTTTGATTTTTTAAAAATAACAAAAAGCCTCGAAAATGTCCCAAAAATTTAGGTAAATTTTTACACAGTGGCAGGAGTTGTGTATCCAAATTTCACCAAATTTGGAGTTTAATTGATATTTTATTCAATCAATAAAAGAGCTACAGCACACAGGGACCTAAATGTAAGAAAAGATAGTTCGCAGGGCTAAATAATAACACATGCAAAAACCTTAGGGTTTAAAGTGCAAAAATCACGTACAATCCACACATATTCAATTAAATCTACGCATAGGGGTATAAATGCAAATATCAAAAACTAAATTTCATTCCATAACATAGCATAAAACCCAGGCCCTCACTATGCAAAATGTCCAAAATATCACGTGATGATGTATGTGTTCCACGTAGACAAGGACTAAAATGCAAATAAAGTAAACATAGGGTCCAAAGTGCAATTTATCCTAAATAAACACAACTACACTAAATATTTACAGGACTAAACTATAAATGCGATAAAAAGAGGGGCCTAAGTGAAATTACCCCTCTATTATTCAAATCCTCGAATGGAGAAGCACCACGTGTAAGATCGAACGATGGCGAAGCGTACACGCCTCTTCAGCGATAGACGTTCTGGATGCGACCCTCAAACGAATCGACGGCAGGAAGCACTCCGCAGATGAATGGCTACGATCTGATCTGGCAGAGGAGAGTCGATCGGACGGTAACTGAAGCTCCTCCAAGAACAGCTCGCCGGCGAAGTTCGCCGGCCCAGTACACGCGGTGGAGGGCTCCTCCAGAGCTGCTGAGATGGGGAACAGATCGGCCACGATGGTCCGCATCTCCTGGATGCTCCGATGAGGCTGAGGAGCTCCGGCGACGAAGGTGTCACGGAGCTCCTGTTCTTCAACTGTTGGACCCCCAGACGGGGTCCTTCTTCGACGCTACCTGCACAGGAAGAACGCTTGGTCGAGGGCAAAGTGCCTCGACCCGGTTATGTGCGAAGGGGGTGGTCGGAATGAGGCAGAGCGGGGGTCTCCAGCGAAGCGACGGCGATGGAGACCCACGTCTTGGTTCTGGGGCGAACCAAAGTGATCAGAGGGGTGTAGAAGATGGAGAGGAGTTGCGTGAAGATGATGGTCGGGTCGGATCAATGAACGGATGGTCGGATGAAGGGGAATTGGCCGGCGAAGGCTGTCGGCGCAAATTTTGGGTGAATCGAAAATTACGCTAACCTAAGATGAATCGGGAGTACCTGATGCCTGAGGTCGACTGTGCCGGGGCTCAGGAATCTCCTAGGGTCTTTGCCTCGATGGCTCATAGAGGCCAGAGGCTCAGCTCGCTCGGTGGCGGAGCACGACGGGGCAGGTCGCCGGATCAGTGGTTGTTGCCCTTCCCTCCTCGCTGCGACACCCTCACTCGATAGTTGTCACTCTAGGGAGAAGGATGGAGGTCCTGGGACTGGAAGACGGAGGCCAAAGATGGAGTGAAAGTGCGGCGGAGCTGAGTCTTTATGATGGTGCAGGTCCGAGAAGGTGGGAGTGGGGAACGCGGATCAATGCACGGATCCCTAAAAACCTGCCCGGGCGTGAAGCATGGATATGGGAACTGTAATCAGGGCCCTGGGTTTGGGAGAATGTAGGTCGGGTCAAATTGGGAAATTTTGGAGAAGTCGGGCACTCGAACATGGATCCGGGTGGAGTGGTCAAGGGGGGGAGTTGACCGGGGGTCAACATCCCCCGTGGACCAATCAGAATGCAGGATTTATTAAATATTTGGAAATTCAATTAAAAATAGAATATGACCTTATTTCGAAATATTTACAAAATGAAAAATATTTTTTTTCAAAGAATTTTTTAGTGATTTTTATTTATTTTTTAAAAAATAAATTAGGTATTTACATTATATTATTAATATATATAGGTATATTTACAAATGGATTTTGATTTTTATTTTTAATTGTTTATTTTTGTATAATTATTCCAATTTTATATTTTTTTATTTATAACATAAAATTTGGAATAAAAATATATTTTTATTTTATTTTTATGATTTATTTACATTAGTTAAATAAATAGATCTATATACATATATACATGGTATATATACAAGGTGGGGAATAAATTTTATTATTTTTCTGATTTTAATTTTTTTTATAAATATGTACAATGTATTAAAAACATATTTTTATTTAGAGGAAAATAAAATTATTTATATACAAGTGTATGTACAAGCATGATTGACCCTTCTCCACCTACTTGGTTTCTTTTGTGGTCAGGCCCATGTTGAGCCCTCCCTTGGGATTAGGTCACTCAATATTTATTCTAAATATTTCCCTCTTTTTCTTTATTTCTATATTCTTTTATTTTTGCACAAAAACATGCTAATTATTATTATTTACACAATGCATGCTTTTTGTCAATTTATGTTAGTTACACAAATATACATGGTGTTTTGCATAGGTTTTTAGCTAAAATAAAAGAATAAAGAGTGATAAATGAGGATTTATCACCCCCCTATACTTAACTTTGCTAGTCCCTTAGCAAACACTTATTTGAAAAAGAAGTGAAAAAGAAAGGAAAAAGACAAAGAGGAGAAACGCATGAATCAATGCTGATTATTAAACTTGCCTTCATTAAATTGAAATATGGAGCTCGGTCAGATCTTCGGATTATTAATGTGTCGGAACCTTATTTGGACTTAGGTTTAAAACTCAACAGCCTCTAAGATCCACTAATCTATAGTCAAGACTCCTCAATAATCCAGATCAGAACAAGTCTACATACACAAACCCTGAAGACCATGAATCTTTCCTTGTACAATGTAAGTGAGGTATAGCTCTCCACCTCAGAAGTAGCAAAATGACAACCCTCCTCAACAAGGTAACTCTATGACCCTAGTCTGGCCACTCTTTCCTCGAGGAGCGGGGTATTCCCTTCTAAGTTCAAGTTCAACCGGCTCAAGAAGAGGGGGAAGAAGAGAATGGACCATGGCCAGTGTAGCCATGTACCCCTGGGAGCTCAACCAGTGTAGCTAAGTCTCCCTGCTGCAAGCTTCATAAGATGGAACATGAGTCTCAAGCTTTACTTATTGCACTATATACACTCCGGTGGGATTATCATTTTCTATCAGACCCTTTTTTGGAGTTCTTTTCTCTTTTGCATTTTTTTTCCGATGTGCATCTATACAACATATCTACAAAGTGCAGCATATATACATAAGGAGTTTTTCCTCTTGAGCCAGTAGACTATCCCTCTTTTGAAGCATTATTGCAACCCACAACTCCTGTCGTTAGACCTCATGGCAACCAGACCAAGTTGAGACGCACTTCCTTCACTATAAGAAGAAGAGAGGTTCCGCCTAAAAGTACTACCCTCATATGCTACCCCAAGTCAAGGAAGACTGCCTCCTCACCACCTCATCTGTAGAGAGCTCGGTGTAACGTGTGGGTCCAAGTCAAGCGATTGTCTATATGAGTCATGTGTGTGTTGTTAAGTGCTCTACTTAGGCTCATCGAGATGACATATGATCATAGCCTAGTGGACTCAAAGAATTAAGTCACCATGGACCTGAAAAGTCTCAACCCTAAGCCCTATAAGGTTCCTCTTATAATTAGGTGGATTAAGATCTTAACCAAGCTCCATTTTTCAATTTAATTCCAGGCTAGTTTAAATGTCAATTATGATCCAGGAAAAACTGTACAAATATTTACAAAGATGCACTTTACAAAATATTTACACATGTGCAAATTTTTTGAAAAATGTTTTGAAAACATGGATGTATGCATGAATGCAAGTTTTGCAAAGTATGTACAAAAATTTACACAAGGTTTTTGCAAACTTTTGATTTTCAAAACATTTTACAAAAATTTTGTATTATATACATAATTTTGATATGAAAATATTTACAAGCTATTTACACAAAAGATTTTTACAAACATTTGTACAAAAATAATTTGTACAACTAGCTATGTATGTGCAATAAAAGAATTTTTATTTATAAGGAAAAAAATTAATTTTTATGGATTTTTGGGTTTTAGCCATTTTTATTTATTAACACGCTCACACAAAGTACAACTTATGGCTAAAGTATATATGTAATATATACACACCACCCTATACTTAGCTCGAACGATGTCCTCAGAGTCAAGAGCGATGAAGAAGACATAACTCGTGCTTAGTATCGGGAAGTGAAAAGGAAGGCTATATACAATGATGAATAAAAGAATAGAAATGCAAGAGATCTCAGGGTTTCCCCCTATACTTAGGATCAAATAATCCTAAGTATAGCAAGCTGTACACAAAGGGAAATCTGAGTGAGAATGTACAGGGTCTACCTCCCCTATACTTAGGGTGAAATATCCCTAAGTATAGGCAGCAAAACAGAGGTAGAAATGAATCAAAAGGAACTCAAAAGTCTCACCCCCCCTATACTTAGGGTAAAGTTCACCCTAAGTATAGCAACGTCGAAGATGCAAATGGGGTGTTGGACTGAAGAATAGTGTGATATGGACAATTGGATCTATACAAATCGGGAGAACAATGATAATCAGGCGTGAGATGCAATAGATGTGTCAAGAGACCACATCTCACGCAAAGTGAATCGGGGCAATGTCAATGACCCGCAGCTCATGATCTAGATATGGCTTGAGCCGCTGACCGTTAACACAAAAGGTACTCTCAGAAGACAACTCAGATATATCAATACTCCCGTTGTCGTGTACCTTTCTAACCAAGTAGGGTCCCTTCCATTTGCTCTGTAGCTTCCCTGGAAATAATCTCAACCTGGCATCGAACAACCATACTCGTTGTCCTGACTCAAACTGCTTGTGGCTTATATGAGAATCATGCCACTCCTTCACTCTCTCCTTATACTGTAGGCTGCTCAAAAAGGTTGTATCACGGAGCTCCTCCAGGGCTGCTAACTCTGCCCTCCTCTGGTCTCCTACACTCACTGGATCCATGATGATGTCTGTAACTGCCCAGAGTGACCTATGTCTAAGCTCAATAGGTAAATGGCAGGGCTTGCCATAAACGAGGAGAAAGGGAGACGTACCCAACGGTGTCTTGAAGGACGTCCGATATGCCTACAAGACTGAGTCCAAAAGCTGTGACCAATCCTTTCGGTCAAGGCGGACGACCTTCTGTAATATAGTCTTTATCTCCATGTTCGACACTTCAGCAAGACCATTGGTCTGAGGATGGTACGGTGTGGCTACTCAATGGTCTATGCTGAACTCGCTAGCAAGGGCCTTTACCTTATCGTTGACGAAATGAGACCCCTCGTCAGATATCAACACTCGAAGTACCCCGAACCGTGAAATGATATTCTTCCTCAAAAATCTGCAAACAGTCCTAGAATCTGCGGTTCGGGAGGGGATGGCCTCAACCTAATGACTAACATAATCAACGGCCAACAGAATATACTCAAATCCCTGACTCCTAGGGAATGGACCCATGAAATCGATGCCCCATGCGTCAAAAACCTCACAGAAGTGAATGGGCTGCATCGGCATCATATCACGCTATCCACTAGTGCCCATCCTCTGACAGTCAGTACACCTCTTCACGAACTCATCAGAGTCCTTGAAGAGGGTAGGCCACCATAGGCCGGATTGGAGCACTTTCTTTGTCGTTCTCCTCCCAGAGTGATGTCCCCCTGCCTCAAGCTTGTGGCAGTAAGTGAGGAAGTTGTGGTGCTCCTCCTGAGGAATGCACCTACGCCAGATGCTATCCCCTCCTTCATGATAAAGGACGGGATCCTCCCAGTGGTAGAACTTGGCCTTCGCGAGGAAGGTGTCAAGTCTCTGCCTGGGCCAATCCTGTGGGACTTTCTTGGCAACAAGAAAGTTCACAATATCTGCGTAGCACGGGAGAGAGGCGATAGCAAGGATCGCCTCATCTGGGAAGGTCTCACAAATAGGCTCGATCTGCTTGGAATCCTCAAGATACTCCAATCGGGAGAGATGATCTGCCACCACATTCTTGACTCCAGGCTTGTCCTTAATCTCTATATCAAACTCCTGGAGTAGAAGGATCCATCTGGTCAATCTGGCTTTGGCATCCTTCTTTGCCATGAGATACCAGATGGTGGTATGATCAGTAAAGATGGTCACTCTATATCCAATGATGTACGATCTGAACTTATCTAGGGTGAACACTACGGCTAGCATCTCCTTCTCAGTGACTGTTTAGTTCCTCTGAGCTGCATCCAAAGTCCGGCTAGCGTAATTATTAGCAAAGGGGACTCCATCCCTCCTCTGTCCCAGCACGGCCCCTACGGCAAAATCAGAGGCATCCGTCATGATCTCGAATGGAAGAGACCAATCAGGCAGCTGCAGGACAGGAGCCTCGACAACCAGACTCTTGAGAGTCTCAAATGACGCTAGACACTTATCATCCACAATGAACTCGGTGTCTTTCGTCAGCAGATCAGTCAACGATCAGGCAATCCAGCTGAAATCATGAATGAATCGTCGGTAGAAACCGACGTGCCCCAGAAAAGACCGTAACTGCCACAAGTTGGACAGTGGACTGAGTTTCCTAATGATATCCACCTTGGCCGGATCAACCTCCATGCCCCTGTTGGAGATGATATGGCCAAGCATCGTCTCTTGAGTCACCATGAAGTGACTATTCTCCCAAGAAAGCACCAGGTGCACCTCAATACATCGTTGGAGGACGCGGTCTAGGCAGTCAAGACAGGAGTCGAATCCGTCGCTGTAGACAGAAAAGTCGTCTATGAAGACCTCCAAGCACTCCCCGACCATGTTCGAAAAGATGGACAACATGCACCTCTGGAATGTCGCTGGAGCGTTGCACAATCCAAAGGGCATCCATCTGAAAGCATATGTCCCAAAGGGACAGGTAAAGGTAGTCTTGTCCTGGTCCTCTGGCGCAATCGCCACCTGGTTGTATACGGAGTACCCATCCAAGAAGCAGTAATGGCTCTTCCCTGTTAGTCTCTCAATGATCTAATCAATAAATGGCAAGGGGAAATGATACTTTTTGGTGGCCCGGTTGAGTCGTCTGTAATCCATGCAGACTCGCCAAGAAGTGGGTACCTGGGTAGCGATCTCCTCTCCAGACTCACTGACAACTGTAGTGATGCACGTCTTCTTGGGCACCACATGCAACGGAATGACCCACTTGGAGTCAGAGATGGGGTAGATAAAATCGGCGCTCCACCATTTCGAGATCTCCTTCATGATAACATCTCGAAGGTTCGGGTTCAGCTGTCGCTAGAACTCACGCGACGGCTTCGCGTCCTCCTCGAGATAGATATGGTGGGAGCACAGGGCCGGACTTATCCCCTGGAGATCGGCTACACTCCATCCTATAGCCTTGTGGTTCTTTTCAAAAACCCCCATCAGACGGGATTCTTGCTCTCCGGTCAAATCTATTGAGATAATGAGTGGGTACATATCATCCTCACCCGCAAGGAACCTATACTTCAGCGATGAAGGAAGCGGCTTCAGCTCTGGACAACACTGTGCTGGTGGATCTGGCCTCTGGAAGGTCTGAGTGAATGCGGCCAAATCTGTATGGGAGAATGGAAACTCTCTCTCACAATCTGAATCAGGCGAAGGCTGCTCTGCTGGTATCTCTCTGATCTGTGTGGAATCAACCTCATCCCTAGTTGTCGGCTCTATGGAAGTCAGACACGGTATCAAATCATCAAACTCATCCCAGTCGAAATCTGACTCCGAGGGATCTGTATCAGACTCACTAACAACATCTGTCTCGCGATCGGGGACCGGCTCTGCTGCCTGAAAATTATCCTGGACCAGGGGTGCGCTATCCAAGCTCTCCTCTATTGTTATCTGTGCATCAGCAAACTCTAAAGGTGAGAGGATGACATGTGCTATTGGATCTGCCCAAACTGCCTCATCATCTGTGATCACAAAGTCGCAGTCCTGGTGGATGTCTCGCCCTGCATCTGTCATCTGTTCTGAATCTGAGGTCTGCTCAGAGCAGGCTGAATCTCGGGCTCTAGTCTCCTCGATCGTCTCTATTTGTGCACTCTCGTCCTCGATGCGAAAATATACCTTCCTGCTATCATGATCGGATACTGCCTTGGTTGTGGCCAAGAACGGGCATCCTCAAATGATGGGGGTATCGGTCACGGACTCAGGGATCTCCATGTCCAACACAACGAAGTCCACGAGGAATTTTAGGCCCTGAATCGTGACGACAACGTCCTTCAGCTACCCCTTCGACCTCTTGACAGATCGATCAATAAACTGAAGGACTGTCCTGCTCTGTCGTAGAGGGCCCAACTCGAAGCGATCGAGTAGGACTGCCAGAAGTATGTTGATCAAAGACCTACTGTCTAATAGAGTAAGATCGAACCTTTGCTCCTGAATGTGGCATCTGACATATGGGGCGCATGTATCTGGCCTCTTGGCTGGCAAACGGTTCTGGATCGCGAAGCAAGTGGCTCGAGTGAGCATATGGATCTCAGACTGGTGGTTCCTCCTCTTCCTCCTGACAATGGTGCTATCTCTGAGTGATCTCTGGAGTAGAGGTATGTGCTCCAAGGCCTCCTGTAGAGTCAGCTGTATATGGAATCGATCTATCATCTGCTGGCTGAACTCTATCTGATGGTTTTTTTTATTTTCTTTTTTCTGCCCCTTAGCCAAATGGAGTGCTCTGGGAAAGGGGACTACAGGGTCCTTCTCAGATGAAGGATTAGGAGAGGGTCTAGGCTGCTCAAGCACGGTAGAATCCACACACACATCATCAAGCACCACAGGTGGATCAGAATAAATAAACCCTTTCCTTTATTCACAACAATGTCCTGAGGTACATGAACAGATGGAAAAACAACAGGACTAGAAGTGGAAGTGTTGGTGGCCTCAGCACCACCCTCGGCATCTGGATGTGCGGCGTCAGTACCGCGCTCTAGCTCGGCATCACGTATGGTGGCATCAGTACCACCTTCTCCATCATGTGAAATGACGGCCTCAGTACCGTCAACTGGATCAACGTCCATGGTGGCATCAGTACCACCGTTATCATCTCTGGCGGCCTCAGCACCGCTCCTCTCCTCGCCTGGCGCTCCTGAAGTGGCATCTGGTCGTCGCTCAGATGAGGCGCCGCCTGCTGGCATCCTACCGCTCCTAAGTGTAACAAAATCAGCATCAAACATGTATGCAGACATATCACCAAGTGAAACACTAGGAGTGGTAATCTCAGTGAACTCTACCTGCTCAGACTTCCTCTTGAGGCTGTTGGGGTTCGACTCAATCTGGGCAGGGATGGCGGCCTTCCCTCTCATGATCTCCCTCATTTCCTGATGGAACTCGTCCATCTCCCGTTGATATGTGGCCTGATGCTCGATCATGAGGCAGGCTAACTCATCTAAGGTAGGGTTCTCATAGGTCGGCCCATGAGAACCTGACGGGTAACCTCGCTGGTAGTGAGGTTGTTGCTGCTGGTGAGGGTGAGAGGGGTACTGTTGCTGATGATACTGCGGATGATGAGGTTGCTCTCGCCTCCAAGGTTGTCCCTGGTGATAGGGACGAGGACCATACTGTTGTTGCTGGTATGACTGCTGCTGGTGGTGTACTGGGAACTGTTGCTGGTGCTGCTCACGTTGCTGGCCGTACTGGCCACCCTGGGTTGGAGGCTGCTGCTGGGAACTATCGGCTGACCAGCGGAATCCGGGATGGTCTCATCGGATACCAAGCTGGGGTCGATCGTACCAAATCCCGTTGACATCCATCAACAGCTCCTGCTCGTACGAGGGGGGGGGGGAGTACTGCCAGAGGTTGATCCGGCTGGTATACCACCATCTGAGTGTCTGGGGATGGTGGTGACTGGTAAGGTTGTTGCGGCTGCTGGTACGACTCCACCTGGACATGGTGAACCTATCGAGGCTGACTGGAGTGCTGGGATGAACTACCGTTGTTGTCGGATCTCCTCGTGACCTGAGACGGGGCTGAGAAGACGTATGTGCCTCCTGGAGACACATGATCTGTGTCTTCAGGTCACTCAGCGTCTGTGCCATCTGATCTATCTGTGTCATTCCCTGGCACTGCTTCTTCTCTATCAGCTCGATCCAGTCCAGCTTCTCGTTGATGATGCCCATGTCTGCGGCTGTGGATTCGGCCTGTGTGGCTGTCGCGGACGAAGTGGAAGGATCGGCATCGACCCGTGCTATTCTCTGATACTGCATGGTCTGTGGCTGGGGGCGTCCCTGAGTGTAGAGGCGGGTCTGGGACTTCACAGTATAGTTCTCGGCCATCTCCTCGTAGATGGCCCAGACCTGATCCTCATCCTTGGCGAAGTAGGAACCGCCACAAGAAGCATTCACCAGGCCCTGCAGCTCTAGTGTCAACCCGCAGAAGAAGCTCTGAACTAGGTTCAGTTTCGTGATGACGTGGTGTGGGCATCTATCTGTAAGCTCTCTGAACATCTCCCATGCCTCGTGAAACTGCTCGTTGGCGAGCATGGAGAAGTTGCTGATCAGGACCCTCACTGCATTGGTCCACCCGAGTGGATAGTACTTGTTCAAGTACTCGGTGTGGAGTTGCTCCCAGGTATACACAAATCTCCCTAAATGCTTCAGCCAGTTGGCTGCTCTGTCGGCGAGGGAGAAAGGGAAGGCAATCATCCGGATAGTGTCCTCGTCTACCTGCTGATCGTGGACGGTGCTGCAGATCATCTCGATCTCCTGGAGATGTAGATGGGGCTCCTCAGTAGCGAGCCCGTGGAAGCGGGGGAGGACCTGAAGTGTCTGTGGGGGGAACTTGAAGTCCCCCACAATCGTCGGAAGTACCACCCACCGGTGCGTAAGTGTCAATCCGGGGTTGTGCAACTCCCGCATCGGTCTAGCTCATGTTGTTGTTGTCGCGGCTGCTGCGGCTGATGCTCCCGGCTGGGCTGGCTCGTCGGGAATCTCTGGTCCGTCTCCCCCGGGCCCGCGCTGCTCGTGGTCGGCTCTCATCCGCTCCATCTCTCTCCTCATCTCAATCATGAACGCCCCCTGATCCCTAATCGGCTGCTGCATCATCTCGAGGGAGGCGATCAGGGTGGTGTTGATCGCACCCTGGTCCAGGACGTAAGTCTGCTCTGGTCGGGGACCTCCAGTGCGGTCATCGCTATTGGCGGTCATGGTATCTACAAAGGCAAAAGACCCAAACTCAGGTGCCGATAAATCATTTGTCTACTGTCTCTCATCTGACACTGTCATCTCAGGGCTGGTAGAAGGGCGGTCAAGGGGGAACAAGGCGGAATCGAACTCGGGTTTGGAGAGCGGGTCTCACCTCTCGCGAACCAACCTAGATGAATGGGCTGGAGTGCTGAAAAGCGATGCAGCAAGAGGCTGCCTAAGAGACCTCCTGCCCATCATCTTGATCTGGCGAGTCGGGTGGATGAGATCTGGAAACACACAAGATGAGTAAACAAACCCCAAGTTCACCTACTAACATAGAGTTGAAGACCGTAAGGGTTCGGTCAATTTATCTTGTCAATTTTTATTTAGGTGATCAAGTCAGGATATCAGAGCGGTTACCGAGCTGGTAGGAATCCGACGCTCCCAGGAGACTGTCCCGATCCCGAACTAGATCTTTCCCAGCCAGTACAAGCCATGGACCATTTACCGGCTACCCGATTGGCTCTCTCTGTTAAGGATATCGCGGCCCGCTTTACCGGAGACCGGAGCGATCCTCACTAGAGAACGACTAGCCCAAAAGCAGTAGTCTGAAAAGGGGTCAGATGTGGCTCTAGCCTAGGGTGTGGGTCGCTCTCTCGCTCATACAAACCAGACAATGAGGGGGTTGCTCTCCCCAAGACAAGTTTTTTTATGTGAGGTGTCTTTTAGGGTCAAGTGTATTTAGCAGTCCTAATTTTATAGTTTTTCTTTTTTAGGTATTTTTCAAAGCAAACAACGCCTAACGAATTTTTTGGTTCTCCTGGTTATTTAAGTCCGAAAACAAGGGGAAGAAGATGAAAAAGCCGATGCGCGATAAAATCAATGATGCATGCAGAGTAAGAGATGCGTACATAACTCCAGCAGTCTACATGCAAAGTGATCCGCACATAAATGTAAAGACTATAATAAAACTACCTATATGATGCACGAGAATCCGACCTTAGACAAAGCAATTTCTTTACGTAAAGAACTGATGACTAACGGGTCAACAGGAGGGGTCGGTGTCCGGTCTCGGAAGCCGGTCGGTGCCCGCTACAACTGGTCCTGCCAGCGATGTATACGGACTCTAGTGGCGCGTGACCCCTCAAGCCACCAGGTTAGCTTTTTCTTTATTAATTTTTAATTAGGTCCAGTTACGCTCTAATAGGTACAGGTAGATAATTAAGTGTTTGGATCCTAATTATTATAGCTCAATCAACAAAAATCTTAAGCTAAGGCCAAAACCGTGAAAATTATCTAAGCAGTTAAAAAGAAAATAAAAATAAAAATCGAAAAATGCAAGAAACTAGCGAAAAACTCGGTGAGGTCTCCCGAGCACACCGGTGCTCGGCGAAACAAACCCCGGGTAAATCACCGACCAAGTCTCTGAGTCATGTATTATTACAAATAAATGTTTGCTGAAAATAAAACTAATCTAAACTACGGCTATTCCGCGGCTCCCGTACTCCTGCTCGCTCCTCGCGCTCTCCTGCGGCTCCGTAAAAAGAGAGCCGTCTCTGAATCCCACGGTTGCTTCGGCTTTCGAAAAAGCCTCCTCGGTCCTCGGGCCCTCTCAAGAAATAGAAACAGAAGTGTGTCAGACCAGATTATCATAAAAATAAACAAGACAAATAAAATAAAACAAGCTATATGCAAAAATAGAAATAAACAAAAACAAATAAAATAAGAGAAAATAAAAAAATAAAAATAAAAATAAAAATAAAAGAAAACAGAGAAAATCAAAAGGCCGCGAAAGCCACGGACGAAAGAAAAGCCGAGGAAAATCGCGAAAAACAAAATCAAATAAAAATGAAAAACAAGACTACTAAGGCGTGCTCCCCGGCAACGGTGCCATTCTGATGAGCCACGAAAATGATCCGAGAAGCTAAGAGAGATAGGTATCAATTGTCGTTGCGACCTCAACCTCTCGACTCGGACTCAACAAGAAAAATAAACGAACCACCAAATAATAAATCAATCAAGAAAACACGAGAGCGGTCCTCGCTATTTTATTAACTTGGTATAGCGACCAGGGTCAGACTCAGGGAGCGCGAGATGGCCGAGACGGCCTACGAAGTAGTCTAAAAATAAAATAAAATAAACAAAAAAATTTTGGTGGATTTTTAATTCTTTTTCAATTTTTTTGTATTTTAAATAATAAGGAAAATATAAGAAAATGATAAACAAGCAAATTCAACAATTTATTTAAACACTCAAAAATGCACAGAAAATTCAAATAAATTATTTTTTGTGTGTTTTATATTGTTAAGTGTTTTTGGTGATTTTTTTTAGAATTTTTCAATTTTTAGTTAATTTTATAAAAATCAAGAAAGGGGAAAACAGGAGCAATGTGTACAGTCAGATTCGAAAGGCCAATTAAAAATATATAATTGGCCTATAAAAATCTGATGGTAATTTTTATGCAAAGTAAATGCAAAAACTACATTACAGAAAAAGGGTTTGCAATTTTTTGAATTTTATAGAATTTTTTAGAATTTTTATAAGGTTTTTAATGGTTTTAAATTTTTTTAGTTTTTATAAATCCAAATGGAACAAAAATTGCTCAGAAGCTTAAAATCAACAAAAGGAACACACAATTTTTTTTGGAATTTTTAAAAGAATTTTTATATTTTTCTTTGATTTTCTTTTCCAAACAGTAACAAAAATCAATGTTTTTGATTTTTTAAAAATAACAAAAAGCCTCGAAAATGTCCCAAAAATTTAGGGAAATTTTTACACAGCAACAGGAGCCACGTCCAAATTTCACCTAATTTGGATTGTAATTGATATTTCATTCAATCAATAAAAGAGCTACAACACACAGGGACCTAAATGTAAGAAAAGATAGTTCGGAGGGCTAAATAATAACATATGCAAAAACCTTAGGGTTTAAAGCATAAAAATCACATACAATCTGCACATGTTCAATTAAATCCACACATAGGGGTACAAATGAAAATATCAGAAACTAAATTTTATTCCATAACATAGCATAAAACCCAGGCCCTCACTATGCAAAATGTCCAAAATATCACGTGACGATGCACGTGTTCCACGTAGATAGGGACTAAAATGCAAATAAAGTAACGTAGGGTCCAAAGCGCAATTTATCCTAAATAAACACAACTACACTAAATATTTACAGGACTAAACTACAAATGTGATAAAAAGAGGGGCCTAAGTGAAGTTACCCCTCTATTATTCAGATCCTCGGCTGGAGAAGCGCCACGTGTAAGATCGAACGGTGGCGAAGCGCGTACGCCTCTTCAGCGATAGACGTTCTGGATGCGACCCTCAAACAAATCGACGGCTGGAAGCACTCCGCAGATGAATGGCTACGATCTGATCTGGCAGAGGAGAGTCGGTCGGACGGTAACTGAAGCTCCTCCAAGAACAGCTCACCGGCGAAGTTCGTCGGCCTAGTACACGCGATGAAGGGCTCCTCCGGAGCTGATGAGATGGGGAACAGATCGGCCACGATGGTCCGCAGCTCCTGGGATGCTCCGATGATGCCGAGGAGCTCCGGAGAGCTCCGACGACGAAGGTGGCACAGAGCTCCTGTTCTTCAACTGTTGGACCCCCAAATGGGGCCCTTCTTCGACGCTACCTGCACAGGAAGAATGCTAGGTCGAGGACAAAGTGCCTCGACCCGGTTATGTGCGAAGGGGGTGGTCGGAATGAGGCGGAGCGGGGGTCTCCGGTGAAGCGACGGCGATAGAGGCCTACGTCTTGGTTCTGGGGCAAACCAGGGTGATCGGCGTGGTGTAGAAGATGGAGAGGAGTTGCGTGAAGATGATGGTCGGGTCGGATCAATGAACGGATGGTCGGATGAAGGGGAATCGGCCGGCGAACGCCGGCTACGCAAATTGGGCGAATCGAAAATTACGCTAACCTAAGATGAATCGGGAGTACCTGATGGCTGAGGTCGACTGTGCTGGAGCTCAGGAAGCTCCTGGGGTCTTTGCCTCGATGGCTTGTCGAGGCCAGAGGCTCAGCTCGCTCGGTGGCGGAGCACGACGGCGTAGGTCGCCGGATGCTGTTGCCCTTCCCTCCTCGCTGCGACACCCTCACTCGATAGCTGTCACTCTAGGAAGAAGGATGGAGGTCCTGGGACTATAAGACGGAGGCCAAAGATGAAGTGAAAGTGTGGCGGAGCTGAGGCTTTATAATGGTGCAGGTCCGAGAAGGTGGGAGTGGGGAACGCGGATCAATGCACGGATCCCTAAAAACCTGCCCGGGCGTGAATCATGGATATGGGAGCTGTAATCGGGGCCCTGGGTTCGGGAGAATGGAAGGTCAGGTCGAATTGGGAAATTTTGGAGAAGTCGGGCGCTCGAACACGGATCCGGTGGAGTGGTCCAGGGGGGAGTTGACAGGGGGTCAACATCCCCCGTGGACCAATCAGAATGCAGGATTTAATAAATATTTGGAAATTCAATTAAAAATAGAAAATAACCTTATTTCTGAATATCTACAAAATGCAAAATATTATTTATTTTCAAATAATTTTTTAGTGATTTTTATTTATTTTTTTGAAAAATAAATTAGGTATTTACATTATATTATTATTATATATAGGTATATTTACAAATGTATTTTTGATTTTGATTTTTAATTGTTTATTTTTGTACAATTATTCCAATTTTATATTTTATTTATTTATAACATAAAATTTGGAATAAAAATATATTTTTATTTTATTTTTATGATTTATTTACATTAGTTAAATAAATAGATCTATATACATATATACATGGTATATATACAACGTGTGGAATAAATTTTATTATTTTTCTTTTTATTTTTGTTTTTCTGATTTTATTTTATTTTTATAAATATGTACAAGGTATTAAAAACATATTTTTATTTAGAGGAAAATAAAATTATTTATATACAAGTGTATGTACAAGCATGATTGACCCTATCTCCCTCTACTTGGTTTCTTTTGCGGTCAGGCCCATGCTGAGCCCTCCCTTGAGATTAGGTCACTCAATATTTATTCTCAATATTTCCCTCTTTTTCTTTATATATTTATTCTTTTATTTTTGCATAAAAACATTCTAATTATTATTATTTACACAATTCATGCTTTTTTATCATTTTATGTTATTTACACAAATATACATGGTGTTTTGCACAGGTTTTTAGCTAAAATAAAAGAATAAAGAGTGGTGAATGAGGATTCATCACCCGAGTTGTGTTATTTTGATTTGGTCCTAAAACTCTGAATATCAGTATAAAACTTTTTGGATAAATTACATGCTTGGACCTGTTGTCTATTTTATTTGCATTTATACCCTACCAGGAGGATATTATATTTAATTGCGTGAATATTGCATGTATACCCTTGGACTTTATGATTGTGATATTAAATGCTCTGAAGCTTCTTAGAAATTGCAAACATGTCATGTATTGCAGATTTAATTTAATTTTGTATTTGTATTTTACGTATTAAAAATACCATTTTGCATCCAAAAATTATAGGCAAATTATATTAAGTGCATGGAGATCCATTTAATCACATATATTTTCCTCTAGGAAATTAAAATTACTTTCCTATTTATAGAAATTAAAAAACATTGTATTTTCTACTTTTCGCATTAAAAATCCACATAAATTAAAAAATATCTTAAAAAATCCAAAAAATCATGTAGGTCTATTTTTTTATATATAATCTTTTATACAAGCATTTTTAAAAAAATATTAACTAAGATTCCTAAAAATTACAAACCATAGAAAACCTAATAAAAATTCTATAAAACCAAAGAAAATTAAAAAAATGTTTTAAGTTCCTGATCTTTTGCTCTAGTATCTAGTATATAGAAAAATTGATTTAAGGCTTACTAAATGCTGATAAATATTTATTAACCCATATCACGTTCGTGGATTTTCTGTTTGCTTTATTTCATGTATTTCCTTGTTTAAAAATATATAAAAATCCTCAAATTTCCCAAAAATTCACCAAGATAGAGAAAAAAATATAAAATCAAAGAATAATTTATTTTGGAAATTTTGGTTTTATTTATAATATTTTTTAAAATAAAAAATACTTCTTTTCTATATACTACTTATATACTTATATATATTTATTTCCTATATTAATATATATTATTTTTAAATTAAAAAATAAAAACTTGCAAAAATAAAAAACATAAAAAATACATAAAATTAAAACCGACATAAACATTTCTAAAATAAAAGGATAAAAAACTCTAAGTAGCCTATTCATTATTTCTCTGCTTGTGTGCTCTTTATGGTTCGACACTTTATTTCTTGCTTTTATATACAATCTTATAGAGTTATAATAAATTTTAACTCCACGCATATTTTGATTGCATATATATTTGTTGGACATGCGAGCCCACGGCGAGCCATTATGCAATAAATGTTATTGCAAATATCATTCCCTGATCTGAAATGAAGAATAAATAATTTGCATAATAGGTCCCTTAGTACAATTAGGGTCATGTACCATGGTCGTCTTAATGATCATACAGTTGTTGATTCAACTATTGAATCATAGAAGATGGTGCTTGGATGAATACCTAAAGAGTTAGATTGAGGACTCATCAAGTATCGTCAAATGATTGTTAAGACATTATCTCCAGACTGAGAAGGAGATGGCAACCCTTTCTCTAAAGGTTGATATCTAACCGACCTATTGATGTAGGTCCTCTTTATAGGAATAGAGATTTAGATGTGTTAGATAAGTTAGGTCAAAGAGTTGACTTAATGAGATCAAGATAACCAAAGTCATATGTCGTATGTTGTCAAGATATAGGCATGCATCCTCTGACCGGAGACAGATGTGTTACCATATGTCTGAGTATGTACATTTGGCAGACCAATAGGTTGATGACCTAATCAAGGTCTATACACCGTGCATTGGTATGTATAAAAGGGCATATGAGTAATAAAATCTCTTAACGGGATCATACAGGTTCATTTACTGAACCGGAAGACATGAGCTCACTCATGAGATATTGGGAAGAATTAAATTCCGTACACGATCGTCTCGTTTTGGAAGCTTGTCTGAATTTGTAAGGTTTGATATATACTTTTCGCAAGATCTGGATTTGAGATGTGATCTCAATATCCAAGTCACTATACATGGAACAATACAATCGACATGTCCTTATCTCCAAGTATCCGCGAAGAAAGCGCATTATCTTTGAAAGACTTTAAGATAATTTCATTGTTGATATATGTATCCGAGCATTGAGAAATGGATAATTAAATATGATTTAATTATCATGAATAATATGAGTTGATTCATATTATAAGGAGAGTTATCTTAGATAATTAAATGTGATTTAATTGTCAATGATGTAAATAATGTGAATGTGAATCACATTATTTGGGCACATAAGAATAGAGATCGAAGATGATTATATGTGATTTAATTATCATGGATATGAATAATGTGGATAGCAATATCCATATTAATCATATACATTATAAATATGATTTGTAATATATAAGAGAGAGATATTTGTAATTTACATTTGTTAATTAAATGTTGATGTGAATTGGATTCACATTGGACAAAATTGAAAATATAATTTACATTTTATTTTGGGTTGTGAATGTGATTCACAATTTTCCGATGGCAAAATTGTAATATTCACAAAATAATTATGAGTTATTTTTGTAGAATAATTTACAACAAGTGTTGTTGTAAATATTGGAGAATTCCATGGAATAATGTAATCTCATGAGATCTCACGAGATTACATGAGATTGCCACCAAATCCCATATTATGGAAGGAGGCAATCTTCATTCCATAATCTCCATGCTTGATTGATTTAATTTGAGATTAAATCATATTGATTTACCAATATATATTTAATCTTAATTAAATTAATTATTGTTGTTTTTTTACCAACAAAATCTTAGCCATTAAAAGAAACACAAATCAATGAGAGCCATTGGATTTGTGTTGTCCATGGATTGAGATCCATGGATCCCAAAATATTATAAAAGGAGAGGCACCCCTTGCTCTTCTTGGTTATAACACAACACACAAGTTGTGAACAACAACTTCTCTCTCTCTCTCTCTCTCTCATTCTGTACACGCCCTCTCTCTCTCTCTCATGTGGTCGTCCACCATGGAAGCCCTAGAGAGAGTCTCCATCGCTACAACGTCGTCGTTATGCTGCCGGATCATTTGCTTGTGGATCTCCGTCTCCTTCGGTGCACCTCGCTCGTGAAGAAGATGTCGGATCTCGTGTGTCAAGATCAGGAGATCCGTCGCTTGGATCATCAACATGGATTGTGAGGAGCACATGTTTCATCAACACGCTCGCAAGCGTCTCCTCCGTCGGATCGGACTTGAGACAGGTTGTCTCTTCGTTTAGAGACTCGATCGCAACCACGCTTCAAGAGATAACCCTAATACTTGTTTGTGGTTTAGATGAAATGATCCGAGAAGTATTCTTGGATCATGTGGCTTCATCACATGAAACATTTTAATTTCTGCTGCCTCGAGCAACTAGTGCGACTAGTCGCACCCGATCGCATACGATGCGATCCTCATGCTTCCATGATGCGCTTAAGGTTCTGACCATATCCTTCAATATCATTGTGGGTTAATCGTTTATCGAGAAGCTTAGATTAGGTTCCGCGCGCCAAGAGAGTGGTTGATACAGTGATCCCGGATCTGACTTGTCAGAACCACATGCCCTCCAAGACCGGATCTTGGCACCAATATCAAAAACCTCTTCATCAATATGCCATCATATAGAGTTGGGTACAGATTTCTTGCCTAACCTTGCATTAGTGGTTATTTTTTTATCTCATGTGAAGCTAATAAGTTTAGTTGAGTAACATCCGTAGCAGTAGCAACTTTTGAGGAGATCAAACTTTCTATCGTTACACTTGCACCATACATGGTGCGTCTTATTTATAGTGGTTTATTTACTTCCATATTTTTTCATTTCTTTGAGAGATAATGTATTGAGATATGAAACATCATGTTATACTTGTTTATAGTTGCTTGTGTATCTCAATATGTGGACATGAACTTATTGGATATTATTAGTGAGAATGAATGGATTTTGCAATGACATTTCATTTATTATTATTATCCTATTGTTATATATTTCATGCGTTAATCTAATGTTCATAAGTCAGTTTGTTGAGCATCAGAGATCATAGATTTATTTAGGTCGTAGGTCTGACGCCCCCTTCTCGTCGGTTTTAATAGGTGGAGGAGGGGAGCATCACACTTTACAACCTTTACTTTACGTTGTTTAACTGATTAGTTCCGTACTGGATAACTTTGCTCATAACATACTTATTTTATGTGAATCCAACATGCGTTACTAGTGCTATCATAGAAAGTAAGCCGCTTGAATTTATGCTTGGTCTTGTGCTTGTTGAACTATTCATGGTACGTGATTTTAGTAGAGTTGAACAATTTGTACTTGTCAAACACTTGGTATAGTCTCTGCATTTCTTTAATTTTCGATCTTGTGAGCAAATAATTTGAGGACTCTGTCTATATTTGCTTATTGTATAAGCAAATGGGACTCATGAATGAGATTGTTGTTGGAAATGCAATTTTATTCAAATTTTTTCCTACTTTACATTCCATACATTGATCATAATATAAGGATGTGACTATTGCTGAGTATCTGAATCCTAGGGGTAGGGAGATGTGACAAGTTTGGATCAAAGTATTTTGTAATGAGCGCACATGTCATCATATGGGTTGTCTTTTCGGGTACTTATGAGATTGAGCTAATAGACTTGTGCTTTGGACAAGGTGGACCTGCACATGGGAAAAAATATTTAGTGAGCTAAATTCGTGGAATAACCGGAAGGATATGGAATGATCCTCAAGCGCATCACGGAAGTGTGATGATCATATCATATACGATCAAGAGCGACTAGTCGCACTAGTTGCTTGGTGTAGTGGAATTGAAAATTTATAAATGATTAAACCACATGATCCAAGAACATTTCTTGGATCGTTTCATCTAACCACATAAAAAGATATAGGAATACCTCCTGGAGCGTGGTTGCGATCGAGCCTCTAAGGGAAGAGACCTCGTGTCTCAAGTCCGATCCGTTAGAGGAGACACTTGCGAGCACAGGGATAAGTTGCGTGCTTCTTGCAATCCAAGTCGATGATCCAAGCAATGGATCTCTTGATCTCGTCTCATGAGATCAAACACCTTCTTCACGAGCACTACGCACCAAAGTAGACGGAGATCCAAGAGTCGTCGAAGCGGGAGCATAACGACAAGGCGACGACGAAGGTGTCCTTCTCTATATGAGAGTAAACGACCACTCAAGGAGAGAAGATAGAGGGTTGGCGTGAGAAATGAGAGAGAGAGAGTGTGTCATTATTGATATTGCATAACTCGAAGAGCAAGGGATACCTCTTCTTATATAGGGTTTTAGGAGTCCATAGATCTCAATCCATGGACAACACACAATCAATGGATGAGATTGATTTGTGTTTCTTTCAATGGCTAAGATGTTGCTGTAAAAAACACAACATCAAATTATTTAATTTAAATTAATTTACATTGATAAATCTTCATAATTAATTTCAATTTAAATCACTTTGACTAGAGAAAGATACTGAGGAGATGAAACTAATCCCCTAAGAAGGGGGGACGACCACTCTTCTCCACATGGAGATCAGTATTTGTCCACTCTTCTTGAGTTGATTGGTCAATCGCCTCTAATTATCATTAGATCTCATTATCTCAAGATATCTCCTTAATTTACAACAACTTTTGTTGTAAATATTTTCACAAAAAATAATTCACAATTATCTTGTGAAAAAAATTCAATCAAGCATTGAAATTAGGAATCTCATTCACAACCCAAAACAAAATATAATTATATTTTCAATTAATCATTAAATGTGAATCCAATTCACATTAAAAATTAATCAACAAATAAAAACCGTAAAAGACTCTCTCATATATTATAAATCGCATTTATAATATACATCGATAATTGGATAGTGTTATCTACATTATTCATATCCACAGTAATTAAATCACATTTAATTACATTGGATAATCATTCTCATGCATTCATATAATATGAATCAATTCACATTATTCATGATAGTTAATTATATTTAATTATCCATTTCTCAATGCTTAGATATAAGTCAACTTTGGTATTTTCAAGAACTCTTTCAAGAATAATGCGCTTTCTCCACAAATACTTTGAGATAAGGATAGGGCGATTATATTGTTCCACGTATAGTGACTTGGATATTGAGATCACATCTCAAATCCAGATATCATGGACCTCTCATAGATGCTTGATTTAATCAACGCCGCAAATCTAATCTTCTCATTTCATCTGAATCTCATTCAGATCAATGTCCAACACTTGGACCAAGATCAGATTACTTCTCTATTGAGAGGAGTCACTAAAATCCAGACATGTTTCATCACTCCCTCGGAATGGAAGCGCCATCGTTATACAATCGTTTATGATCTCATCACCCTCAAGTATTCCTAATACTTGTACATCCCGCATACTGGAAGACCTATGACGAACTAGAAGATATAGATCAATTTCATACTGTCATCTTCAGGGTTTCATCATCAAGTTTCTAAATCTTGGTCATTGGGATTTGGTATCGATCATATGCTTTCCAAAAACATATATCATACCTTCAAATTCTTGTCATGCTTCCAAAGCATGATGACCATGCATGGAATTTGCTTGATCCCAATACCTCATGAGGGAGCTCATGTATTCCGATTCAAAAGTGAACCTGTATGATCCCTTTGAGAGATCGTATTACTCATATGTCCTTGTATGCACACCAGCACACAGGTGTATAGACCTTGGTTAGGTCATCAACCTATTGGTCTGCCAAATGTACATATTCAGACATATAGTAACATATCCGTCTCCGGTCAGAGGATGTGTGCCCATATCATGACAATTTACGATATAGGACTTTGTTATCTCGATCTCGTTAAGTCAAATCTTTGACCTAACTAATCTGACATGTCCGAATCTCTATTCCCATGCAGAGGACCTGCATCAAGAGGTCGGTCAGATATTAGCCCATTTGAGAAAGGATTGCCATCTCCTACTCATGTTGGAGATAATCTCTTAACAATCATTTGATGGTGCTTGATGAGTCCCCAATCTAACTCCTTAGATATTCATCCAAACACAAGCCTCTATGATTCTAATAGTGAATCAACAACTGTATGATATTTAAGATGGCCATGGTACATAACCCTAATTGTACAAAGGAACCTTATAGTGCATTCATTCATTTAATCTCAGAAAGGGAGTGGAAAAGAATCAATAACTTTAATTGATAAATCAAACATTACAACAACATTTATCTTTGGAATGGTTCGCCTCGGGATCACATGGATAACAATCTCCCACTAGCCCTCAGAACCATTCATGTACAATCATTAAACTCATACTCATTACATGTTGGTCGAAAACCTTATGTGTCAAAGGTTTGGTAAGAGGATCAGCAACGTTGTCGGCAGAGGCCACCTTGGTGATGATGATATCACCACGCTTTTGAATCTCCCGAATGATGTGATATTTCCTTTCCACGTGCTTGCTCTTTTGATGCCATATGGGTTCCTTCGCCTAGGCAATGGCTTCCGAGTTATCGCAGAGTAACAGGATGGGAGTATCAGAGGAAACTACGTCAAGTTCCAGGATGAGCTTTCACAACCACACCGCCTCCTTTGCAGCATATGATGCGGCAATGTATTCAGTTTCTGTTGTTGAATCTGTTGTAGTGTTATGCTTCTTGCTTCTCCAGCTCACAACACCACTGTTCAACAGGAACACAAACTCTGATGTCGACTTTCGATCATCTATATCCGACTGGAAGTCTGAATCTATGTATCCCAAGACTTTGAGATCACCATCTCCATAGACCAAGATGTAATCTTGCGTCCGTCTTAGATACTTGAAAATGTTCTTCACTGCATTCCAGTGTTGTTCTCCATAACAAGATTGGTAATGACTTTCCATTCCCACTGCATGGTAGATATCTAACCTAGTACACATCATGGCATACATTAAGCTTCCTACAGTTGATGCATAGGGGCATCCAACTATGGCTTTCTTTTCCTCAACGCTTTGGGGAGTCATCCCTTTAGATAGGTGTATACCATGACTTAAGGAGAGGAAACCTTTCTTGGAACTATCCATATGGAAACGTTCAAGAATCTTCGCAATGTACCCATGTTGTGATAATGCTAACATCCTCTTTTCTCGATTTCTGAACAGCTTCAGACCTAAGATGTAAGAGGCTTCTCCAAGATCTTTCATCTCGAAGGTATGAGATAGCCAAATCTTAACACTGGTCGTCATCCCTGTATCATTTCCACTAATAAGGATGTCATCTATGTAAAGCACGATGAACACAATGGCGCTTCCACTAAGCTTCTTGTACACACAAGGTTCATCAGGATTCTGCATAAAATCATAATTCTTTATGGTTTCATCAAATCTGATGTTCAAGCTATGAGAAGCTTGTTTGAACCCATAGATGGATTTCTTCAACTTGCATATTTTACCTTCTTCGATTATGAAGCCCTGGGGCTGCTCCATGTAGATATCCTCCTCGAGGTATCCATAGAGGAAAGTTGTCTTGATGTCCATCTACCAGATGTCGTAGTCAAGAGATGCAACTATAGCTAGCAGTGTCCTGATGGACTTAAGCATAGCCACATGAGAGAATGTCTCATCGCAGTCGATGTCTTCTCTCTGTATGTAGCCTTTGGCTATGAGTTGTGCCTTGAAAGTCTCATCCCCTCTTTCTCTTGAAGATCCATTTACACCTAATGGGTTTTACTCCTTCAGGTGGATGCTTTAGGGTCCATACACTATTTTTATGCATGGAGTCAATCTCTGACTTCATTGCTAACATCCATCTATCCATGTCATGACCCGCGAGTGCTTCATCAAATGAAGTAGGATCATTGTCAGTCTCATATGGCACATGGAATCCATATCTTTTAGGTGGTGCAACCACCCTTGAACTCCTTCGAAGAGGTATGGGTGTTTCATCTTTATTTATCTCTTCAGTTTCTGGTTCTGGAAGCTCATAATCCTCATGGGACTCAATGAGTTCCTCTACTTCAATTTTGTATTGACCTTTAAGGAAGTCATCCTCCATAAATCTCACATCTCTAGAGACGAAAACCTTATGGGTCTCAGGGTCATAAAGCTGGTATCCAATACCATCTTTAACGTATCCAATGAAGTAGCACTCTCAAGTGCGAGATTCTAGCTTACTTGCATCCATGTTCTTTACATGGACCAAGCAACCCCAAACCCTCAAGTGATTAACACTTGGTTTGGTTCCGTACCAGAGCTCATGAGGAGTCTTAGGTACAGATTTGCTAGGAATCTTGTTCAGGATATATATTGCAGTCTCTACTGCATATCTCCATAAACTAAGTGGCAAATGTGCTTTGCTCATCATTGAACGGACCATATCCATGATGGTCTTGTTGCGTATTTCATCAACACCATTAAGTTGGGGGTTCCAGGAGGAGTGAGATTGGAGACAATTCCATTCTCCTTAAGATATTCCTTGAATTCATCTGAGAGGTACTCGCACCTCGGCCAGATCGAATCTGTTTAATCTTCCTATCGGTACCTTAAACTCTTTGAACTTTTCAAAGGTTTCATATTTATGACGTAGTAGGAAGACAAACCCGTATCGCGAATGGTCGTCAATGAACGTCAAATAATAACGATATCCATTTCGAGTCGCGACACTGAATGGACCACATACATTGGTATGTACTAGGTCAAGAAAACCTTCGCATCGTGTAACCTTGTTACGAAAAGGCATACTAGTCATTTTACCTCGAATACAGTGTTCGCATGTAGGCAAAGACTGAACTTGTAGAAAATCTAAGGGTCCATCCTTTATCAATCTATTGATCCTATCAACCAATAAATGGCCAAGCTCCCTATATCTTTTAGGGTTTTTATTAGTGGCAGTAACATTCATCACATGTTCATCAATGCACAATTCATAGAGACCACCAGAAGTCAAAACACCGTCCGTAATATGCTTATCATAATAATTTATGACTAGTTTATTACAGAAAAGGAATGAATATCCACTTCTAACAAGTTAAATACATATATTAATTTTATTCTGACTTCATGTACATAAAAATACTCTTTAAGCATAAGGACTCTTCCGCTATATGATGATAGTCTGCAGGTCCCGACGATGACTGCTGCAACACTTGCATCAGATCCCATCTGGATGACTATCTCCCCTTCATGAGACTCTTAGTTTCCTGAAACAGATGCAACAAATTGCATACATGAATAAAAGCACCAGAATCAACAACCCAACTTCCTTCTCGTCCAACGAGAAAGCTAGTTTCAATGATGAATGTATATTTCGTACATGCAGGGGCTTTATCTTTATCTACCGACTTCAGGTAATCCGGACAATTTTGCTTCCAGTGCCCTGGATTCTTGCAGTGATGGCATACATCGATTTTCTTCGATGTCATCAAAGTGGATGCATTGGAAGATGAGCCAATACCTTGTCTCTTCTTCTTTCTCTTCTGGGTTGGGCCCTTCCGAGAACCATGCTTCTGACCGTGCTTTCCTTTGACCTGTGCAACCATTGCACTGTTAGGGGGACCATCCTTCTTGATTACGTCTTCAGCAGACTTTAATACAACCAATAGCCCATTGTTACTAAAATTAACATTGCTCATGTGGTACGTAATCACAAAGTTGTTGAAAAGACTTAGGGACGACATCATAATGAAGTCAGCTTGCATATCTGCGTCCATGTCAGCTCCTAGGGTTTCCAGCTTAGAGAGGTACCCAAACATTTTGAGTAAATGTTCTCTAACAGAGGTCCCGTCCTGCATCTTGCAGCGAATAAGTTCTTTCATAATGTTATAACGCTGTGTGCGGTTCACATCATCGAACATTTCTTTCAGATTCGACATGATCTCTTGGAAAGTGTTTATTTCCACATGCTGCTTCTGAAGTACATTGGACAATGAACCCTGATTATAACATCTTGTCAGATTATGGTCTTCATCATATTTATCATTAAAATTTATTTCTTCTGGAGTCTTTGGGGTTTGAGTACTTGTCCTTTGAAAGCACATAAGAGATGTGCTCAGTGGGTAGGACAAGATCCAAATTTTGAATCCAATCAGAATAATTTGGTCCGATCAACTGATTGACCTCCAGGAGCTTACTAAGTGGGTTTATGGACTTCATTTTCTGAAATTAAGAATGCACTATATTAGAACATATAAATAATTATATATTCGATTACATTTCTTTGATTAAGGAATTTTTTAATCAAATTAGTCTTGCTTTATCAACTTTGAAAGTTCATTCCCTTAATTACTTCCAAAGCAAGAGATATACTCACCACCATATCTCTAGCAAGAACTATGATCTCCTCTTTACCTTTGTCACATCCCAATAATGTGAGAAACTGTAACTCCAATAAAGAGAAGCGGGAATACATTCCTCCTTGCAAGTCCAACTTGCATTTCCCAATTCGGTCTTTAACACCTAGACCCACTACCCCTAAGGTGATGTTGACCCGTCGTTAATTGAACCAGCCGTCAATAGGATTAGCACTCGCTATACACAATCCAATATCACTCCAATAATATGAGGAACCGATATTGGGGTCACGTATACGGCCTTACTCTTTCGAGAAGTAAATAGCCCGCCCGATCCAAATACGCTTGTATGCAGGAGCTGTCACTTCGGACATGCATCTCCTGCATACAATCCCTGGCGACAGAACCCTTCGCCTTGACGGGAGACCATGGATGTCACTTATGTGATCCTCCACCTCATATTCAAAATTTAATTAATTATCATGAATCACATTCACATAAATTTTCTTCCAAGGGAAATACACATCTATTCACAATAGAGTATTTTAAAATTAGATATAATTTATTTAATCATGTTAAATCAATTATAAATCCAATTTAATTAACAAACTTGATTGTCACTTGAAAGTATGGTATAATATCAAAATACGTATTATTTCAATTTTTAATAATTAGAAAAATACATCATTATTTCATAAGAATTATCCCATCCCTACCCGTTGTTGTGGCCAGTACCGACGGGAGTGGGACAGACCGTGCACGGTGCAACCTGCTACCCCAACGCTCCCCGACTAGACACCATATCCGCCTCGGGAAAGGATAATGCAAAATCGATCACTTTGTATTTGAGATGATAATCGATTTTTCAACGAAGTTATACATATAGTAATAATCAAAACCATTTTGATTATAAGGAAATTTGCTAAACAAACTCCCAAACCTATTTAAGCAACATGTTTGTTGGAAATGTATCATGTAACCAATTGGTGATCAAGATCATATCTAATCATTTATTGGTTAAGGTATTGTCATTTAAGGGAATAATTATCACCAAATATTTTCCAAATATTATCCATAATTATTCCAGGAAATTAACCATTAATTTCACAAGTTTCTTAAATGACAATCACAAGGTTGTAGATAAAGATTGCAATTTCCAGCAGTGACCCTCGCTAACTAAAATTGGCACATCTCATTCATTTTAAATCCAAATCATGCAAAATCAATTTCCATAGTTTGATAATTTAATTTAAAACAGAAACCGTGTGATTAGCATGCATTTCCAGGTATTTTGGAACAGTAATTAACTCCTTAATTATGTCATGATTCTCTACCCCCGAAACAGTGAATATATGGTCATTAAAAAGATCATAACTAGAGTTATCAGATTCCAAATCACGCAAACTCAAATCTCACGATTTTCTTAATTAATGAGAAACATTATCCAAGCGATATTTTTTTGTTTAAACATTTTAAATAGGGTCGAAATTTATGACAAAATAGGGCTGCGAAAATTGAAATGCGATAAAAATTTTCACGAACCCTAACGAGCCCACATCTTCTTAGGTTAATAGATCATATCCGAAACATCCAATAAAGCTCTGATACCACTTGAAGGATATGTAATAATCCTAAAGCGTATCACGGAAGCGTGACGATCGTATCATATACGATCAAGAGCGACTAGTCGCACTAGTTGATCGGTGCAGCATGATTTAAAAATTTTAAATGACGAAACCACATGATCCAAGAACATTTATTGGATCGTTTCATCTAACCACATAAAATATATAGGAATACCTCTTGGATTGTGGTTGTGATCGAGCTAAGGGAAGAGACCTCTTGTCTCAAGTCCGATCCATCGGAGGAGACGCTTGCGAGCGCGGGGATGAGTCGTGTGATTCTCGCAATCCAAGTCGACGATCCAAGTAATGGATTTCCTGATCTCGTGTCTCGAGATCGAACGCCTTCTTCACGAGCGCTATGCACCAAAGTAGACGGAGATCCAAGAGTCGTCAAAGAGGGAGCACAACAGCAAGGCGACGACGAAGGTGTCCTTCTCTATATGAGAGTGGGCGACCACTCAAGGAGAGAAGGTAGAGGGTTGGCATGAGAAATGAGAGAGAGAGAGAGTCATTGTTGAGATTGCGTAACTCGAAGAGCAAGGGATGCCTCTTCTTCTATAGGGTTTTGGGAGTCCACATTATCCCAATCCATGGACAACACACAATGAATGGATGAGATTGATTTGTATTTCTTTCAATTGCTAAGATGTTGTTGTAAAAAACCTAGCATCAAATGATTTAATTTAAATTAATTTACATTGATAAATCTACATAATTATTTTCAATTTAAATCACTTTGACTATAGAAGAGATAATGAGGAGACCAAACTAATCCCTTAAGAAGGAGGGACGGCCACTCTTCTCCATATGGAGATAAGTGGTCATCCACACTTCTTGAGTGGATTGGTCAATCTCCTCTAATTATCATGAGATCTCATTATCTCGTGATATCTTCTTAATTTACAACAACTCTTGTTGTAAATATTTTTCACAAAAATAATTCACAATTATCTTGTGAAAAATTTCAATCAAGTCATTGAAATTATGTGAATCCCATTCACAGCTCAAAACAAAATGTAATTATATTTTTAATTAATCATTCAATGTGAATCTAATTCACATTAACAATTAATCAACAAATATAAACCATAAAAGATTCTCTCTCATATATTATAAATCGCATTTATAATATACATGGATAATTGGATAGTGTTATCCACAATAACCATAATAACTAAGTCACATTTTATTACATTGGATAATCATTCACATGCATTCAGATAATATGAATCAAATTCACATTATTTGTGATAATTAAATCACATTTAATTATACCGTTTCTCAATGCTTAGATATAATTCAACTTTTAGAATTATGCTTGAAATCTTTTAAGAATAATGCGCTTTCTCTGCAAATACTTAGAGTTAAGGACATGCCGATTGTATTGTTCCACGTATAGTGACTTGGATATTGAGATCACATCTCAAATTCAGATCTCATGGACCTCTCATAGATGCTTGATTTAATCAAGACCACAAATCTAATCTTCTCATTGCATCTGAATCTCATTCAGATCAATGTCTAACACTTGGACCAAGATCAAATTACTTCTCTACTGAGAGAAGTCACTAAAATCCAGAACTGTTTCATCACTCCCTCGGAATGGAAGCGTCATGATTATACAATCGTTTATGATCACATCACCCTTAGATATTCCTAATACCTGCACATCCTGCATACCGGAAGACCTATGATGAACCTGAAGATATAGATTAATTTTACACTGTCATCTTCAGGGTTTCATCATCAAGTTTCTCAATCTTGATCATTGGGATTTGGTATCGATCACATGCTTTCAAAAAACATATATCATACCTTCAAATTCTTGTCATGCTTCTAAAGCATGACGACCATGCATGGAATTTGCTTGGTCCCAATACCTTATGAGTGAGCTCATGTCTTCCGGTTCAAAAGTGAACCTGTATGATCCCTTTGGGAGATCGTATTACTCATATACCCTTGTATGCACACTAGCACGCATGTGTATAGACATTGGTTATGTCATCAACTTACTGGTCTGCAAAATGTACATATTCAGACATATATTAACACATCTGTCTCCGGTCAGAGGATGCATGTAGGACTTTGTTATCTTGATCTCGTTAAGTCAACTCTTTGACCTAACTAATCTGACACCTCCGAATCTCTATTCCCCTGCAGAAGATCTGCATCAAGAGGTCGGTCAGATATCAGCCCAAATGAGAAATGATTGCCATCTCCTACTCAGGCTGGATATCATTTCTTAAAAATTATTTGACGGTGCTTGACGAATCATCAATCTATCTCCTTAGATATTAATCCAAACACCAACCTCTATGATTCTATTAATGAATCAACAGCTGCATGATTATTAAGATGACCATGATACATAACCATACTTATAGAAGGGACCTTATAGTGCATTCATTCATTTAATCTCAGAAAGGGAGTGAAAAAGAATCAATAACTTTTATTGATAAATCAAACATTACAATAACATTTATCGTTGGAATGGTTCGCCTCAGGCTCACATGGCTAACACAACCCTAGTCCATGCAATTTTATTCAGTTTCTTTTCCTACTTTACATTCTATATGTTAATCATGTGACTATTGTTGAGTATCGGGATCCTAAGGGTAGGGAGATGTGACAAGTTTGGATCAAAGTATTTTGTAATGAGGGCACATGTCATCATACGGGTTGTCTTATCGGGTACTTACGAGATTGAGCTAATAGACTTGTGCTTTGGATAAGGTGGACCTGCACACGGGCAAAAAATAGGTAGTGAGCTAAATTCGTGGAACAACCCTAGCCCACCAGAACGTTATGAAATCAAGTTCAATTGTGGGCTAAGTTCACGAGTCGATCATGTGGACAAGGCCGAACCAAATCAAGAACGTGATAGTCTGCTCTTGGGCGTAATCGGTCCAATCGACTGAAGCACCGGTCCAAACGTAAACCGTCAAAATAGATGCTTAACCTGAATCCACCGAACGGCTTATATTATCTCCATCAGCAGGTGAGAATGAGAGCCCTACGGGTGCTTCTCTTATCTGCGCGCCCTCCTTCCCTCCACTCCATTCGGTCTCCTCTTTGGAAACCCTAGTTTTAGGGTTAGGGTTTCCCACACGATCTCCCGCTCAATCGACACCTATCCAATCCACCATGGACGCGCAGAGAGCTCTGCTTGACGAGCTCATGGGCGCAGGTAGTCGATTTCTCTATTCAGTTTCCGATCAGATCCTCGTTCTGTGGAGTTTGATTGTGTCGATTTGCTTTGTGCAGCGCGCGATTTGACGGAGGAGGAGAGGAAGGGCTTCAGGGAGGTGAGGTGGGATGACAGGGATGTGTGCGGGCCGTACATGGTGCGGTTCTGCCCTCACGATCTGTTTGTCAATACGAAGAGCGATCTCGGTATGAAAGAGCGCGTGATTGTTTTTTTTTATTTATTGCTGCCTATTGGTCTCTAAGTTTTTGTTGTTGTTAGGTGCGTGTCCTAGAATTCATGATCCCAAGCTGAAGGAAAGGTACGGATGGATGATATGTCATTGTTCTGTGCGATTTATTAACTTTGGTGGTTTTGGAGCTTGTACTTTTTCTTCTTTTGGTACCGGTATTCGTTTGTTAGGAAAATTACTTGATTTTGGATATTGAGACAATTCTGTTCTTTTCCATAAGGCCCATAATATAATTCAATGAGCTATGGTCTTGTGGACATGGAAGTGTGGCTTGATATCAAAAAAAGATCTCTTCATTTTTTCCCATTCAACCACTGGTATTTGATTGAAGAAATATCTTGAGATTAGCTTTCTGCATGTGTCATGTAGGAACGAGTTAATATGAGTTAGTGGACTGCTATGATCTATTTTACATTTGGACTTCTGGCTGTTGCTGTTTTTTTCGTAGAGGTAACTGGTCTTTGGCTTTCTGATCAGATCATTAGCTAATAAAGGGGGTTACTTAATTAGTTTGTTTTATGAAGGAAAAAATGTTGTTTAAATGTTTTGATTCTGTGTAATTTGAGAGAAAAGAAAAGTAACTTGTTCTTCTTACGACTTCTTAAGAGTTAAGTCTATAGAGTTATTTCAACCAGTAAAAAATTTGCCGAGTCCTTTTGTACAATGCTGCATACTTTAAATTGGGATGAAAGTAGGTAAATTAAAATGACTCTCATAGGAACTTGAGAAATGGAATTTTGGGTGTTAGCCTCTTTTGGTGTGCACCCTTTTTCCTTTGAAAAATATCCAAATGGAAGCCCCTGATTTGGTTGTTTGTTTAGATCTTGGAAGACTGTAAGATTGTGAAGGAAGTTGGCATTGTGGAACATGATGATCCGCCGTAGTTAAGCAATGGTGACGAGAATGTAAGAGCCTGCCATTGTTTTTCCTTTGTTTTTTTGTAGGTGATGAATTCCCTTCCCTACCCATCCATATTTAGCACGGTATCATGGCCTTAAATTTCGTCGAAATTCCACCGAAATTCGGTCAAAATTCAATTTCAGCAAGTGACCGAAACCCTATATCATTTCCTTTTCCCGGATTTCGGTCCATTTCGGTGGAATATTGGTCTATTTCGGTCCATTTCTATGGAATTTCGGTCCATTTCAATTGAATTTTGATTGAAACGACAGAAAAGGTGGAATTTGATCATGTTTCACTGAAATTCATCCTCATAACCTCTTAAGCCACTCTTTCACCTAATTTCGGCCACTTTAGGGTACTTTTTGAGCTCTACATATTAATACATTACATTGCATCATTTTAACTCACAAAGACAGTAGAAGTTTGTTCTTTTCTAGGACTCTCTTCTTTTTTTTGAGTAAAAGAACGGGGGACCCTTCCCGAGGCGGGAGTCACCACACCAAAGCATTCATTAATAATAGGACTCTCTTCTTACCTCTCTCTACTACAAGGAGTACGTGTGGTTGTACGAGTGGTAGGTTGTTAACAACCTTCCTAGTCTTTGTGACTGTAACTAATTTTCTACTATTAGACTAGACATAGGCTGTGCTTATGAATGCTACACAGTTTCTTGGTGTTAATTGATTTGTTTGTGTCTCGTATAACATACATTTTACGATCACAAGCCCTATTATACATTTTTATTTGGCATACATGTTAAAATATTAGTGTTTGTGTGTGTGCGTGTCTTATTTTATTTTTAAAATTAAATATTTCTCTAGGTTCAAAGTATTTTGGTAAAATGCAAGTTATTTTATTTTTAAAATTAAATATTTCTCTAAGTTCAAAGTATTTTGGTAAGATGCAAGTTTTGATTTTAAATGTGGTGCTATTTCTGAACGGCATACTATGATTGTTGGAGAGATTAAATGGAAATTTTAGGTAATATATAACTTTATATCTTATTATAAGAAAAAAACTATATTTTTCTCTCTCATTTGTTGTTTAGAAAATATTAGGAATCTTAATTTTTAGAAAAAAATAAGTTTTCAAGTAATTTTTCCAATTTCCAACTATTTTACCGAAATTCCACCGAAATTCCACCGAATTTCTCTTTTTAGGCTTACCGAAACGAAACCGAAATCTGACGTTTAAGGCCTTGCACGGTATATGTATCATTGACCAAGCACACCCCTCTGATTATGATGCAGCGTGGACTCGACATGTAGGGCCGTCTAATTATTTAAATTGTGGCCGTTAATTTTATTTACGTTTTTTAGGTTGTCACAATTTTAAATAAAGAGATCGCGTGTGATCTCAATTAGTCTTAATTTGAATTTCAAATTTGGTAGTTAGTTGGTTAATTAGTTAGAGTCAGTTTAGGACAAGGTTGCAGAAGTCGGCAGTCGGTACTCGGTCGGCAGGGTCACTGACTAAGGATTAATCGGCAGTCGGGAGAGTAATCGGATTTAGTCGGGCATTAGTCGGTTTTGAATTTTTTAATTATTTTAAATATATAAATCAAGTTTTATAACATATACTCTCATTTATATTCATATATTTAGCAGTTTTAATATTTTTGAGAGCTTAAAAAATTATAGCAACAGAAGAAAAACGAAGCAAGTTAAGATTAAAAATGTTTGGTTTATAGCACGGACAAAATATTTGGTACATAGCATGAGTTGAAGTTAGAAATAAATTAATACAAAGCTAATCAATAACCACAAAAGGTAAATAACCTAAGTTACCTAACTATCATGCAAATCAACAAGAAGTATCTAAGTTAACGAACATTTAGGCGTAATAAACACAATTCTAATCTTATATAAGTTAACCAACATGAAATTAAATCACAAAGTTTTAAGTAAAATTATCCAGGATAGTATATTAATTAGTTGATATTTTATATCTTGATGAAAAACTATAATTTAAAGTACAGAAGTATACAGAATTTTCTCTAAGCAAAAGTCAGCCAAGAAATCTCTATGCAAAAATCGGCCGACTAGTCGGCCGACTAGGCCGACTAATCGGGCGATTAATCGGGTCTGACCGACTATTGGCCGATTTGGCCTAGTCGAGTCGGGTACCCCCCCGACTCGACTAGTCGGACCGACTAGTCGGCCTAGTCGGCCGACTTTTACAACACTGGTTTAGGATAATTGGTTGTCGGTTTAAATTATTTTCTATTCTTGTAATGTCATCCCTCCTATATAAAGGGGATGAGGGTCCAATGTTTTAGTCAGTTCAAAATGTGATAAAATAAAGATTTATCTCTCTCTCCTCTCCCCTCTCTCTCCTTCTCCCCGCGTGATCTACACGTGTTCTTCTTCTCCCAAATCCCTCGTATTCCCGACGAGTCTCTTCTCTCTTCCCCTCGCGGTCTATGCGTTTCTTCTTCTCTAACCCCGCGCATGCGACGTGTCTTCTCTTCTCAACCCTTCCAGTTTCTTCATCTCAACCCCTCTCTCTTTCTTCTACCAAAATTTCCACCATAAAAAATTATTATCAACGTCGACGCCGAATCGTGTTTGCATCAGTTGGTATCAGAGCATGGCAACCGAATCGTCCCTACGATTCGACGATCCCGTCGCGCATTGGAAGATGCAATATGATTTGAGTTGCATATCTCATGATTCGCGTTCACGCGCACGTCGACACAAGTTCATGAAGCGCCTTATGTCAAGCCTCGAGGTTCAAGTAATTTGTCGGGAGACGCATTTTTTAAAAGCAGAGGAGAGTTGATGCAGCGTGGACTCGACATGTAGGGCCGTCTAATTATTTAAATTGTGGCCGTTAATTTTATTTATGTTTTTTAAGTTATCGCAATTTTAAATAAAGAGATCGCGTGTGATCTCAATTAGTCTTAATTTGAATTTCAAATTTGGTAGTTAGTCGGTTAATTAGTTAGAGTCAGTTAGGATAATTGGTTGTCGGTTTAAATTATTTTCTATTCTTGTAATGTCATCCCTCCTATATAAAGGGATGAGGGTCCAATGTTTTAGTCAGTTCAAGATGTGATAAAATAGAGATTTATCTCTCTCCTCTCCCCTCTCTCTCCTTCTCCCCGCGTGATCTACACGTGTTCTTCTTCTCCCAAACCCCTCGTATTCCCGACGAGTCTCTTCTCTCTTCCCCTCGCGGTCTATGCGTTTCTTCTTCTCTAACCCCGCGCATCCGGCGTGTCTTCTCTTCTCAACCCTTCCAGTTTCTTCTTCTCAACCCTCTATTTTCTTCTACCATCGAAAAATCCACCGTCAAATCTATTTCCCGCGCCGCGCCGAATTCCATTTCGCATCAATTGGTATCAGAGCATGGCAACCGAATCGTCCCTACGATTTGACGATCCCGTCGCGCATTGGAAGATGCAATATGATTTGAGTTGCATATCTCATGATTCGCGTTCACGCGCACGTCGACACAAGTTCATGAAGCGCCTTATGTCAAGCCTCGAGGTTCAAGCAATTCGTCAGGAGACGAATTTTTTAAAAGCGGAGGAGAGTTGATGCAGCGTGGACTCGACATGTAGGCCGTCTAATTATTTAAATTGTGGCCGTTAATTTTATTTATGTTTTTTAAGTTGTTGCAATTTTAAATAAAGAGATCGCGTGTGATCTCAATTAGTCTTAATTTGAATTTTAAATTTGGTAGTTAGTCGGTTAATTAGTTAGAGTCAGTTTAGGATAATTGGTTGTCAGTTTAAATTATTTTCTATTCTTGTAATGTCATCCCTCCTATATAAAGGGATGAGGGTCCAATGTTTTAGTCAGTTCAAGATGTGATAAAATAGAGATTTATCTCTCTCTCCTCTCCCCTCTCTCTCCTTCTCCCCGCGTGATCTACACGTGTTCTTCTCCCAAACCCCTCGTATTCCCGACGAGTCTCTTCTCTCTTCCCTCGCGGTCTACGCGTTTCTTCTTCTCTAACCCCGCGCATCCGGCGTGTCTTCTCTTCTCAACCCTTCCAGTTTCTTCTTCTCAACCGCTCTATTTTCTTCTACCATCGAAAAATTCATCGTCGAATCTATTTCCCGCGCCGCGCCGAATTCCATTTTGCATCAATAGTTGATGCAGCATGGACTCGACATGTAGGGCCGTCTAATTATTTAAATTGTGGCCGTTAATTTTATTTACGTTTTTTAAGTTGTCGCAATTTTAAATAAAGAGATCGCGTGTGATTTCAATTAGTCTTAATTTGAATTTCAAATTTGGTAGTTAGTCGGTTAATTAGTTAGAGTCAGTTTAGGATAATTGGTTGTCGGTTTAAATTATTTTCTATTCTTGTAATGTGATCCCTCCTATATAAAGGGATGAGGGTCCAATGTTTTAATCAGTTCAAAATGAGATAAAATAAAGATTTATATGAGATAAAATAAAGATTTATCTCTCTCTCCTCTCCCCTCTCTCTCCTTCTCCTCGCGTGATCTACACGTGTTCTTCTTCTCCCAAACCCCTCGTATTCCCGACGAGTCTCTTCTCTCTTCCCCTCGCGGTCTACGCGTTTCTTCTTCTCTAACCCCGCGCATCCGGTGTGTCTTCTCTTTTCCCAGTTTCTTCATCTCAACCCCTCTCTCTTTCTTCTACCAAAATTTCCACCTTAAAAAAATATTATCAACGTCGACGCCGAATCGTGTTTGCATCAATTGGTATCAGAGCATGACAACCGAATCGTCCCTACGATTCGACGATCCCGTCGCGCATTGGAAGATGCAATATGATTTGAGTTGCATATCTCATGATTCACGTTCACGCGCACGTCGACACAAGTTCATGAAGTGCCTTATGTCAAGCCTCAAGGTTCAAGCAATTCGTCGGGAGACGAATTTTTTAAAGCAGATGAGAGTTGATGCAGTGCGGACTTGACATATAGGGCCGTCTAATTATTTAAATTGTGGCCGTTAATTTTATTTACGTTTTTTAAGTTGTCGCAATTTTAAATAAAGAAATCGCGTGTGATCTCAATTAGTCTTAATTTGAATTTCAAATTTGGTAGTTAATCGGTTAATTAATTAGAATCAGTTTAGGATAATTGGTTGTCGGTTTAAATTATTTTCTATTCTTGTAATGTCATCCCTCCTATATAAAGGGATGAGGGTCCAATGTTTTAGTCAGTTCAAAATGTGATAAAATAAAGATTTATCTCTCTCTCCTCTCCCCTCTCTCTCCTTCTCCCCGCGTGATCTACACGTGTTCTTCTTCTCCCAAACCCCTCGTATTCCCGACGAGTCTCTTCTCTCTTCCCCTCGCGGTCTATGCGTTCTTCTTATCTAACCCCGCGCATCCGGCGTGTCTTCTCTTCTCAACCCTTCCAGTTTCTTCATCTCAACCTCTCTCTCTTTCTTCTACCAAAATTTCCACCATAAAAAAATATTATCAACGTCGACGCCGAATCGTGTTTGCATCAGATTATCTGTCTACCATCCATATTGTCCATAGCTGCTGCACCACCTTGGATCTCGAGCATGCTTTTTGCTTTTAATCGATCTCTTCCCCTGTTCATAGCTTCGTTTTCATAATCCAGCAACGAAGTTGTTGTTTTCTTCACGCTGCCCCTTTCCTTTTAGTTTTCCTATGAAACATTACTGTTCTTGAAACTGTGCTGTATTTTCAGAATACCTTATTCTGCTTCCGAAATAGAGGAGGGAATGATGAGTTGTTTCCTTTAAGAAGCCTAGAGTACTTTGCAACATGGAAGGCCGTATCGATATCGATATTGTTTCGGTCCGCCCGAAAAAGGATATATCGGGATATATCGCCGATATATCGACGATATCGGTGGAAATGTCGAAAATTGTTCAAAAAAAATTATTTTTGCCATTTTTCAAAAATTAATGTCATCCAAGATATCAAACCAACAAATAACCTACAAATAAACACATATCACACATATCGGTCATTTATAGACCATATATTGCACATATCAGTATCACACATATCGGTCATATCGAACATATCGATATTAATATTGATTCTTGACTTATAAATATTAGAAATGGATTTCATTCAAGTTCTTATAACATGAAATACTACAAATATACACCTAGAATATACATATAGATCATTTATGAGGACTATGGTCCTTATAGTACACATATCGGTCATATCAAACATATCGCTGATATTGTTAGTTGTTGACATACTATATATATTGAAAATGGAGTTCATCCAAGTACTTTGATCACTAAATAATTTACAAATGTACTCTTACTCTCTTAGATAACACATATCGATCTTCTATGAACCTTATATCGCATATATCGATACGGCGATAGTGTTAGTTGTTGACCTATATATATATTGAAAATGGAGTTTATCCAAGTTCTTAGATTATTAAATAACTTACAAATATACTCTTAGATCACACATATCGATCATCTATAAAGCTTATATGCATATATCGATCATTTCGAACATATCGATATTAATGTTGATTCTTGACTTATAGATTTTTTTGAAGAATTGACTTATAGATATTGGAAATGGGTTTCATTCAAGTTTTACAACATGAAATAACTTGTAAATATACACCAAGTTGAAGAACCATTGTATGCGCCCTCCTGTCGCACCATTCCCTACCAGTACGGGGGTCTGCTGCCCGGTCAGCGAGCCTGGGGGGAGGCTAGGGGGGCCCAGGTTGGCCCCCCCTTGCGGGGGCAGCGCCCCCGACTCGGAACAAAGTATATAAATCATAGATTGTTTTAATACCAGGTGTAGCTAGAAAGGTAGTGGAATCAAGCTTGCATGAATAATAGCATTGATATATAGGGATATCGACGAAATATCGGCGATATCGGTCGATATCCTGTATTTTTTGTACTGAATCCGTTCATTTTTGACCGATATGGGCAGATATGGCGATATATCGCATATATATCGGCGATATATCACCGATATTCCTGTAAAAAGATATATACTCCGATTTCGATACCCCCAACCTCTCGATACCGATATATCGGCGATATATCGTTGATATATCACCGGTACAACCTTCCATGCTTTGCAACCTTGACTAAAAAAAACCCTCTTGATTGTTGTATGTTACGAGATCATCGAGATATTTATAAGTTTAGGAATGGAACTGAAACATGTTTATATTTTTCAGTGAATAATACAACAAGCTAGACTTTAGAATGCTTGAAATAGGCTATAATATGCTAATGCTGTTGCCATAACCATGTTTTGGGTTGATAAATGTCTCAATTAGGCTATAATGAGCTAATTCTGTTGCCTTAATCGGATCCAAAATTAGAATGCCTGAATTAAAGATGTGTTTATTTTTTTTTATTTTAAAACTAAAGCAGGCCTGTTTTCATTTTGTCTGTGCAAATAATGGGATTGAAGTGGCAACATGCTTATATGTTTTGACTATGTCAAAAGAGTTGGCATGCGGAGTTCAGTTGGGGATGTTGACAAATTAACATGTTTTGCATGTTGTTAATAAGAAAAAATAAGCTGGAGGTTGTGGCGGAGTTCTGGGATGCTTGTCGATTGAGGGGTTCAGCAATGTCCAGGTTTGCATGCAAGTTGATCGAGCTCCAGAGATTTTTGATGGCTTTCAATAGGGCAAACCGGCTCAAGCAAAGGGAGAGAAGATCTAGGTCCTAGGAGGGGTGGCTAGACTATACAAGCTTGAGGATGAACGGGCTTTGGGGGAGGAAGAACTGGAGGAGAGAAGAGGGTATCTGGATGAGATCCTTAGCGAGGATAAGGAGGAAGTGTCCCGGAGGTATCGGTCCATGCAACAGTGGGTGCGTGAGGGGCATGCGAACATACATTTTTTCCATGCAATGACCCGTGGGAAGAGGTGGAGGAATTTCATCCACTCGGTCGAGGTTGGTGATGAAATGGTAGAGGGTGATCATGAGGTGGGGGCGATGCTGTGGGCGCATTTACGGGCTTTTGGGAGAAGGGGTTCGCGGGCCGGATGTAGATGACAAGGGAGGGGAGTGTCACCATTATCCGACGAGGAGACATATTTGTTAATCAGGGAATTTACAGAGGATGAGGCGAAGAGGGCACTTTTTCAGCTGAATGCGCGTGGGGCATCGGACCAGGATGGCTTCTTGGTGGGATTCTACAGGGACTTAAGGGAGGCGGTGAAGTGGGATGTGATGGAGGTGTTGTTGGAGTTCAATGAGGGCAATCAGGGTTTTGAGAGGCTCAACAAGGTGCTTCTCTTCTTGTTGCCGAAGAAGGACGTGTTGATCGGGGTGGAGGACTTCAGATCGATTGCTTTATCTAATGCGGTTTACCTTGTCATTTCCAAGATCCTTGCGAACCGCTTGAAGGGGGTGCTCGAGCGGATAATTTCGCCGGAGCAGATGACGTTTGTACTGGGACGACAGATGTCAGATGGTTTGGTGTTGGCTTCAGAGATGGTGACATACTAGAGGAGGAACATGATAAAGGATGTGCTTTGGACGGTGATTTCTTGAAAGCATACGATTGTGTGGATTGGAGGTTCATTTGGGCCTCCCCAAAGAAGAGGGGCTTTTTGGATTTGTAGATTGTATGGATCAAACGGTGCATGATGATGGTCTCACATGCAGTGTTGGTCAACGACATGCCGGAAGGGGGATTTTTCCAACCTCAGCGCGGGATCAGACAAGGTTGTCCTTTGACTTCGCTCTTATTCATTATTGTTGCCGATGCATTGGCTATTATGATGAGGTTGGCGAGATCTAAGGGCTGGTATTCGGGCTATAGGAGGGAGGACATATCCATCTAGCTTCTGCAGTATGCCAATGATACTATTCTATTAATGGAGGCTGAGGAGGATAAGATCAGAAGAGCGTCGTGTATTATGGATATCTTTGGTGAACTATCGAGGCTCTGGGTGAATAGGAGCAAGTCTGAGGTGGTTCCTTTTGTACTCTCTGACCAAGATGTAGAGCGCATGTTTGCGGAGCTGGGGTGCTCTATGGCCATGTTGCTGATCATGTATTTGGGTTTGCCGTTGGTGGCAAGGAGACACAAGACGGGGGACTGGAAGGGGTTACTGGAAAGGCTGGAGGGGAAGCTGGCGGGATGGAAGATGTGAATGTCGTCGAGGGGTGGGAAGCTGTTTCTCATGAAGCACATTCTGTTGACCATCATTGTTTTCTTTTGCTTCACGAGGACGTTGCCTACCGGGATGCATCGTAGGATGGAGGCTTTGATGATGAGTTTTTTTTTGTCTGACGGGAGCCAATCTAAGAGGGACATGCATCTGGTGGATTGGAGTAGGGTAACCTCGTTAAAGAATAAAGGTGTCCTAGGTGTCCCGCATATGGGGGAGATGAACAAGGCATTCATGGCTAAATGGGTGATTCGTATTTGGGGCAATTTGGAGGACCTGGTATGCAGACTGTTGAGGAAGATTTACGTGTTCTCGATGCCATTGGAGGTTGCCACTGGATGTCTTCTGTCATCTTTGTGGAGAGGCACTATGCATGTGATCTTGGAGTTGGTAATTAAGTTGAGGCCCACTCTTGGGAACAGAGCTGGTTTTCATTTTTGGCGGGATGACTGAACGGGGGATGGAGTGCTGGGGGAGCGATACCGGATGCTGATGTAGTTGGCGACATACAAAGAGGAGTTGGTGCAATGGACGTGGTACATGGGCTTTTGGTCTCTAATATTTTCCTCGGATCTTTCACAACAAAGGATTAAGGAGTTCATGGCACTGCATATGGTGTTGGTGCATCATGAGGGATCGCCAGGGGGAAGAGACCACTATATATGGGGAGATGGCAGATTTTCGGTCAAGAAGGCATACTGGTTTTTTATGAAGGGGAGGAAGAAGTCGGTGAGGAGATGTGTGTGGACGTGCGTATGATTTGGAGAAGCAAGCTCTCGATCCGAATCAAAATCTTCCTATGGTTATTTAGATTGGGGAGAATCCTTACCAAAATGCGTAGGGGGCGGTTGTTGGGGGTGAAGGATGTCGCTTGTGATAGATGTGGGGAGGCGACGGAAGATCTAGAGCATTTGTTTTTCTCTTGCTCGTGCTTGGTTCAGGTTTGGTGTAGGTCGAGCATACCGTGGCTTGTCGGACGGAGCTGCCCGGGGTTCCGGGGAGATATGAGATCTGTATGTGGTTTTGGGCACGAGGACAACACATTTCCTTTTGCGTTGCTTTGGGCAATTTGGTGCGTCAGAAACGGTGTCATTTTTTGGGGGAATACTTTTTATTCTGAGAATGTGGTTGAACATTATCGAGCATTATGTAAAGCTTGGACCGTTTAACTTTTTGTATTTTTTATAGTTATATATATATTTTTAGTTCTGCAGTGGGTCCAATGGGATGCCACCCTTTTACTTCTAAAAAATGATTTAAGTTTTAATTACACAATATGAATTTGCAAACCATAAAACATAAATGCTAGAGGGAGCAGAAGATCATATAATGACATATTTTATCGTAAATTATGAAGTGCGAAGCCATTTAAGCATGCATGTCTGTTTGGTCACATTCTTTAGCATGCATGTCTGTTAGGTCACATTCTTGGCAGGGCATCTGATGCAATCCCAAATTATGAATTTGATTAATTTAGGATTTTTACAGATTTCATGGTTATTTCGGGCCTATTATTTTCATTTTCGACAAAGTGAGACCTACTATTGATCACCAATTTTGACAAATGTTTTTTTAGTTTATTTAATTTTAAAAGAAGTCTACTAGGAGTCAAACAATGAGACTCCTATTAGTATTTGCTTATGATTTGATTTGAATTTATTATTTTCTTCTATAAGTCCATCCCATCTCATATGAAGGGGCTATGTAGCTTCTGTAAGGAACAAGTGATGATGAGCTGCACATTAAAGAAATTGAAGTTTGACCTCCAGATCCACTTATCTTTTTTATTTTTCTATGGAAATGTTACCCTCATCCCCGCTTCTCTTTAAACTTGCGATGTTTATCACACTCTTCTTCCCACTATTCTCATTACAATTTTCTGAATGCATCAATTGACATCTGAGCATAGAATTTGAATCATTTCCATGATTTGATGATCTTAGAGTATATTGGGTGATGAAGCTTGAGTTAAGTACTTTAAGGTCTCGGCTTGTTGTTGCATTACAGAATCGTCTTGTGTCAAGCATGTAGGTGTAACATATATTAGTTGGACTTGTTGATCAACCAAGTTACATATCCACGATGAAGATTTGGCCTTTATATTAGTTATACAATGCGACTTTGATGACAAGAAAAGAGAAGAAAGGAAGATGACAACAATGCTACTGACAACTCTAGTCCCTGTGCTGTGAATCACCGTTGCCACGTTTGACCCTTATTTTATAATAAACATTATGGTGTTCTGGGAACCTCTTTATTTCATAAAGTGAAAAATCACATATCTAGCCCTTCATTGGGTATACAACTATACATGTATTAACAAAGGAGAAGCAAAGGAATAAGAAGTTGGCATTTTCTAATACAACCAGCAAATCCAGCTCCATGGCTGAATGCTATTATGAAGTAGGTTGACTGCTATACCCTTCATTGGGTATACAATTATACATGTATCTAATACTGTATCTACATGCCTTTGATTAGATTGAATGCTGTTATGAAGTAGCTTCATGTCTGCAGCTCCATCCATAGTCAAAAAAAGCGTCGTACTGAATTTTTTTTTGCACTCAGCTTGAATTACTTCAAATCCAGCTCAGTCATCTCCAAAAGCAGTAGTTGCAAATGGTGAAATAGTGAGCATCAGCAACAACTCCAAATGTTGTTCAGCAGTTAATATTGTTGCCTTCTGCCCCAATCGTTGGGAAATCTCAATCAAAATGCAACTCATTGCTAAGCAGTATGCTTTTCATTTTTTCTATCGATAATTTTCTAAATTAAATTTCAGACCAAATTGCAGCAGCTCCAATTAGATCTACAGCCTTCTTCTTCCCAATCATCTTTAAGCTCGTGGATATCCCCTGGCATGAGCCAAATCATCATATTGAAAAAATGTTTTGCTCTGGGAATCCATTTAAATTAGGGATAATTACACCCATAACCCTGAGTAATTCCTCAATATCAATCATAACCCTGCATAATCGCGAATTACATTTAGGACCCTGAATAATTGTACCGTCTTACACCTATAACCTTCCGTTACTTTACTATGTTAACTCAACCAGATGATTGAGTTAATCTAACCAACAATCGATCTAATGGTTGAAATTTAATCTAAAAAAATTAAGTATCTTGTCTTTCTGTCTCTCTCTGGAGCCAAGCCCTGCACCTTTTTTGGCAGCTCAGCGATGGTGGAGGCTGCGGCAGGAGGGCGATCGACCTTGGGGGACGTTCGGTCGCGGGGGGAGCTGGGCCGGTCGCATGGGTCAGGACAATCGCGGGGGGTGGGGGTCAGGGTAGTCGGTCGCGGAGGGAGGAGGGGGAGGATTGGGTCGGCCGCAGGGGGGAGTTGGTCGCAGGGTCCCGGGGGAGGGGGGGTGTCAGGGTAGTCGGTCGCGGAGGGAGGAGGGGGAGGATTGGGTCGGTCGCAGGGGAGGAGAATCTGGAGGCAAGGGGAGCAGAGAGGCTGGGCGTGGGGCTGGGTTTCAAGCAGGGGGGTTGGGTGCGACGTGGTGGGCGGGGGCTTTGAGCGAGTCGACGGGGAGAGGGAGGGGGTTGATCATCGGTCGCGAGCAGGGAGGGGAAGGGTCGGCACGGGTGGGAGGGGGCTGCTGGGGGGGATTCGGCGCGGGGAAGGAGGTGTGGAGAGCTTCTTGGCGGCGGCGAGCAAGGAGGGAGGAGCTGCTCGTCGGCCGCGAGCAGGAAGGGGAAGGGTCGGTACGGGAGGGAGGGGGTGCGGACCCGTGGGGGGGGGGTTCAGGGAGCTGCTCAGGGGGGAAGGGGGCGAGTCGCCGCGAAGAGGGAGGGGGTGCGGTTCGCCGAGAAGAGGGAGGAGGTCGTCGGCACGGGAGGGAGGGGGTGCGGACCGGCAGGCCGCGAAGAGGGAGGAGGCTTCTCGTCGTCGCGAAGAGGGAGGGGGCTTCGATCGAGCGGATTGCGGACCTGTACAGGGAGCTTCGAATTCGAGCAGGGGAGGAGCCAACGGGGGGTGGTTGAAGAGGTGCTCGGCAGGGGAAGGATCGTTGGAGGGGAAGGATCGGAAGGGGGAGGGGGCTTCGATCGGCGGCATGCTCGGGACAGCGGGGGTGGTGGCGGTCGGCAGGGAAGGGGGCGCCGACGCCGATGCATGGCCTGTGGTGCGCGGTGGGAAAGAGGGGGATGGTATGTTTTGCAAATATGTATAAACATTAGGGGTATTTTCGTCTTTTCAAACGGAAACCGTCAACCTTAACGGGGATCCCAAACGGAATATAACCCATGGTCATGTCTTGTAAGAGTTAAGCATTACTCGGGGTTTCTCATGTAATTCGCGATTATGCAGGGTTATGATTGATATTGAGGAATTACTCAGGGTTATGGGTGTAATTATCCCTTTAAACTAGTCAAACTAGGAGAATTTAACTTTTGTGCACACATCTAAATGATGTTTTAGATGTGTGCACCTCTTTACCCATGACTACAGTTGCAAAGTGCCAACACTTGACTGTTACAATCCGTCATGTCATGTGCTCCAATACACATATACGTGCCTCTCAAATCAGGTCGCAGCACTGGCTTCATGCTCGAGCCCCATTGCTTGTGCGGCTTGGGCTCCACTGCAGTTGCTGACCCCAACTCTCAGAGTGGTAACTATCACCCTTGTCTCCACTGGATGTGACCTTGAATGACGATCATGGGAGGTCGATTGCCTCTCTAACGAAGGAAGATCACTGCCTTTGATCCGGCACCTCGTTCCAATGTAATTCGGGCCCTCCTGTTGTTATGTCCTGCATCTGAGAAAATGGTTGCACCAGGATACGCCTGAACCATTATTGTTCTTGACCACCATGGAGGAGGTGATCAATTTCGTGCATCATTGAGATGAATGCTTGGTTCTTGCACATTGGCTGAAGCAATTACACCTTGCGACACCACCTACTGTCCGACCGTCTGCCATGCAGGGTGTTGTGGCCTTTAAGCCCCATACATGCATTGCAAATCGCCATGTTTTCAAGGTTCATTGCAAAACACCATAAGTAACATAGTCATGTTGTCCTTGTTCCATTGATAATCTTGTTGCCATTGTTGAACGGGGATGATTCGACCTATTAGGCATTTCAAACATTCCTCGCTTGGAAATAATATCCCATTATTGAATGGATGCATTTGTGCATATTTCATAGGGGGTCCTCTCGTGATTTCTTTTTATCAGAGGATCAAAGTAAGGGATTTTTTAAAAGATCAGAACCTTGGAATGGACGGTAAGAAAATGTACACTTAAATGGATTTTTTAAAAGATCAGAACCTTGAAATGGATTGTAGAAAATGCACACTTATTCAACTAGTTGAACATGTCTCGCTGTATCTATGTGTGATCCACTATCGACTTTTGATCCCGCAGGATCTTCTATATTTGCTGGGGAAACTACCATACCCCCTACGACTCCCTCTCTTTGCTCCTCTCCGCCTCTTCTTTTCCCCTTCCGCCTTTCTGGTCTTCTTCCTCCCGGCCTCAGAAGTAGGGTTCAAAAGGAGATGATCGGACATTCTACTTTCCGACCGCCTTCTCACAACTCTCTAAGCAGCCGGTGCACTTGACATACGTTAATCATGAAGATGTTTGTCATATATAGAGTCAAGATCATGTGGGATTTTTATTTCCACCTTCAGCAAAATTTTGGTCCTAGGGATAACACGGATGTGAGACTAGAGATGGATGCTCCCCATCTGATTTAAATGTACACTTACTCAACTACTTGAGCCTGTCTCGCTGTATCTATGTGTGATCCACTAGCTGTGTAAGTGCACTTGACATACATTAAGTCTATTCCATGAACATGTTTGTCATATATAGAGCCAAGATCATGTGGGATTTTTATTTCCACCTTCAGCAAAATTTCGGTCCTAGGGATAACACAGATGTGACTAGAGATGGATGCTCCCCATCTGATTTTCTTTGCTATTTTATCTTGATTAGGATGTTTTCGGATATGGGGACAATTTATTCATGTCAATATGTAAATATAGATATGGTTACATTTTTAGCTATGCATATATGCCACACGAGTATTGGCAAGCTTTAATACATCTACCATGTATTTGTTGTACGCAACCTTCTCTTCTAACTATTTGAAATAAAGCTATATTTGCATGTATTAGTTATACCCTCGTATGTTTTCAAGGATGTAGTAAATAATAAGGCATGTTTCACATCCATTAACGGTGTGCATGTATCTAGATTTAAAAAACTTCTATAGATATGGTAATATGCGTTCCTGATGCCAACACATATTTGGGATTTGATTTATTAAAGTTTGTGGCACATTTTTCTTTTTTACTTTTGGGCCTATTTTTTGGTTCAAATACATTGAGATCAGTTTAGAATTGCAAAATTAGAGGGTGGATAATTAAGTTATTTAGTTATGGAGTCTTTTTAGAAGTCAATTAGAGTTTGTTGGGATTTGTCTTATTTTCTTTTCTATATCTTTAATCCTGTCCCTCTCTATAAATAGAGGGACTATTACGATTTTGTAAAGGGATCATTTTATGATTTGAACCGTATAGACATTTGGTGATTTCCTCCACTTATTCTTGTCTTCAATTTTGCAGAGGTTCCACTATTCATTCTTGCTCCTGTCTCAACTCATGAGGCTCGTTGTTCTCTTCTCCTTCTCTTCTTATACTTGATTCTTCATCCACATCAGTTGGTATAAAAGCGTGACATCTAATGTATTCTCGTGATTTATGATCTTGCGAGGTAGACTAAGAAGACCAAAGACGGAAGAAGAGCGATCAGATCTTTGTTGTATCAACTCGATTTTTTGGATTCATTGTGCCCCTACTCAAGAAATCGCAACACATGTATGGAGATTCATAGATTATTTTTAAATATGCATAGATCATGTTGAAAGATGATGAATACATTGGATGTAATGCAATATCAATTATAAGAACTCAAAGAATGAGTACAACGAAGAAGAAAAATAAAATAATCCCATTCAATAAAATCTTCAGTCAATCTAGGGCCCATGACAATTGCGTTCCACTATTTGAAGCCAGTTCTAGCCACTACATTAGCATGGCAATTGATGCAGCATGGAGCGACAAATTGGACTTAGTTAGGGTTCTCCATCGATTTAATTTTGTCATTTATTAAATTAGAATTTTATTTTCCGTCAATTAAAATTAGAGTCGGGGTAATTTTATTTATGGTTAATTGAGTTCGTTGCAATTTTATTTCTATTTTAAATAAGGAGATCGTTTGTGATCTCAAATTAATTAGTTAGTTTGTTAGAGTCTATTTAGGATTTAATTTGTTATTTTGTTAGACATGTTAGAGGATAATTAGGATTTTTTAGGATTTTTTAATTTTATTTGTTTCCTTTTAATTTTGATTGTAATGTCCTCCCTTCTATATAAAGGGAGCAAAAGGTTATGTATGGAAACAATTGAAGTTGAAATTAATTTGGAGTTTCTCCAATTAGCTCTCCTTTTCTCTTCTCCATCCACGCAATCTTCGCGGTTCTTCTACCCCCAAATCCCTCGCATTCGGTGAATTTTCTCTTCTTCTGCCCTCCAAAGTTCTTCCACCATTAAGAGCTATTTTTTCACCATTGAAAATTTCGTGATTTGCATCAGTTTGGGACGTGGATGGACGATAACTAACTTAAGGGGCACAAATGATAAAGCTACAAGAAGGTAAGGGCATATCTGATATTGCAAAAATGGAGGGGCATAGTTGATATTGCAATATCCAAGGAGGGTAGAAGTGATAAAAATTCAAAGAAATAAGTGCAAAGAGCCTCATATGTTGCACGGAGAACATGAATGAGGGACAGAGGCCATAAGGCCCCCATTTGTTAGGCATGGATTGAGAAAGAATAATTATTACACTGGAAACCCAATTCCATTATACACGAGAATTATCATTTCTAGGCACCTCAAGGACTCATGATTCCATTTCTTCTACATTTACTCTGATGTTCATGCGACACAATTATACTTCTTCAACCTTTGTTAATTCTTCCACAATAGCTACAAACATATCCGTCCAATGGTGCAATTAGTTAGACATGAGTAAGACAAATATAAGTTTTAGAATATATACTTATTCATTTTCAAATATGAATACGGATACACATATATGTATGCAAATATTTATGGATATTAATGTGATATTTATATTTGCATCCATTTTATGATGGATATGGATACAAATGTCAATAACCGATATTGTGATAGATCAGATAAGGATGGATCCATATCTATTTGCATATTAAAATTGGTATATCGGATATTTAAATGAAGCAAATACAATAAATACATTTGGTTAATAAAAATAAATATAGTTATAAATAAATTACAACCGGATTTGCATATTAAAAGGAAATATACTATTGTTCAGGAAAGCAACCGAGTATATCTCATGGCTCATACTCGGCCACATACTCATACTCAACAACCTTGCCACTCCGAGTATGATAAAACGACCATGTATGCAGGTTGACCCGCATACTCGGTCGAGTATACCCCTTATGCGGTTGCCTACTCGGTCGCTTTTCTAATAAAATTTTTTATTTCTCCCAATCCCAACCTTAAACTAAAAGCCAACTGCTCTTTCAATTGATGTCTTTTCTCCTTTGACTCTAGATTACTTTTTATCCCAATAGTTTTGTTCCTTGTACCTTCAATTTTTTATTATTATAATCAAGAGATATAATATTTAAAGGATATTAACATAATATTAAATATTTATTTATATTTTTACTAATAAAAAATACCAAACCGTATAAAACTGCATACTCCCCACGTACTCTCCCGCATACCGCATACTCGCTATGCAATGACCCCTCAGACTGAATACCGCATTCTGCCTTCCCGAACATTGAAATACACAAACTTGATACATATATTTATGGACATCAATGTGATTTTTGCATACCGCATATCAGTGACCCCTTCGATTGAATATTGCATACCACCTTCCTGATCATTGAAATACACAAACTTGATACATATATTTATGGACATCAATGTGATATTTGCATCAAATCCATTTTAAAATGAATATGGATATGCATATTTATTTATATATAAAATATATTTTATTTCATAATAGATACACATATCCTCATCTGAGTGAATCCATGTGCCATGTGAATCCAAGTATCATGAAGCTTTGGTTAAAGAACAAATGTGAAGCATAAGGCAAATCATGTGTCGATGTAGTGATTCCCCTAGAGCTGTCATCATTTTGCTATAAGTCGTCGTTAAGGAATGAACATGACGCTTGCAACACCTGCACTGTGGATTTAGAGTAGACACAAATGGCGCAAAAGGGAAGATAAAGTATATAGAAATTCCATGGCCCTACAAATGGCGCAAAAGGGAAGATAAAGTATATAGAAATTCCATGGCCCTAGATTGTTCTTTATAAGATGGTCAAAGGTCCATAATTCTAAGAAGAATAGGCTATCGTCATCTCTTCCCTTTCTCAACGTTCTTTCAATATTTTTTTGTACCAATGGGTGTGAGTGTTATTTTTTACCCCTTCCTTTTAAATATACTCTTCTAGTAACTAATGCACTTCAAAATCACAGCCCTCCCAATAGCTTCTGGGCGCTTCTTTGAAACTTGCGCAAATATCTCCATTAAATGATGGAATATAATTCTCACGAGAAAATGGTGGTAGTGCTCACATATGGTCATGTTGATAATGTTCCTCCGAGGCGGACCTTGGGGCCATGGTAGTGCGTGATACGAGCATGGGTAACTGATCGTACCACAGCTTGTGCAGAGATTAATCCTGCCACGTGTGGCATCACAAGTAAATATTACTTGAGGTGGTAGGGACACCATGCAACCTCAGATGATCAAGTTGTATCTTTTGATGAGAAGGTTGCATTATCGTTGTTGGCAACACTCAAGTGAGATCATGCATTGATTTGTTTGCTGTAACTTTTTTTTGAGAAGATTCATTGTTGTAACTTGCAAGAGGTTGCAGATGGTTTTGTCCACGTGCACTATTCGGCAATGTACCTTTCGAAGGGAAGGGTGCAACTTCCCTGGAGACAATGGCATGAGATCATGCAACGATTTTATTGTTGCAAGAGGTTGCTTAGCCATGGTGTTGGCAATATGAGACCCCCACCAAATCAGCTAGAGGCGAAGCAAGTGTGGACACCAACCACGTGAATGTCGACCATGCATTGGGGTTGTAGTCGTGTGTGCAGGTAGTGCAATCAACCATGCAATCGTGGCTCGACAACTGGAGGTGAGGAAGAGCATCATGTGGTCATGCCCATCCTAGAACAATCAAGGATGCAATATGATGATGAATGTTTTGATTGATTACAGGGAGGAGTCTCAAACATGATGGGTGGAAATCTCGTAACATGGATGGTAGTTGATAAAGGAGGTGGTGGTGCTGATCATCCTCGAAAATAAAGTAGAGGCAATGGAGAGGTGGCATGGTGGATGGTTGTTGATGCAAATCATGAAATTTTCAACAGTGAACAAACAGATCTTGATGGTGGAAGAACATTGGAGGGTGAAAGAAGAGAAAACTCGCTGGATGCGAGGGATTTTGGGGAGAAGAACCACAGAGATCGTGTGTAAGGTGAAGAGAAAGGGAGAGAGAGAGAGATAATTGGAGAAACTTCAAATTAATTTCAACTTCAACTGTTTCCGTACATTAACCTTTCCCTCCCTTTATACAGAAGGGAAGAGAATATTATAATCAAAATTAAAAGGATACAATAAAATAAAAAATCTTAACAATTCTTAATTATCCTCTAATCTGCCTAACAAACTAACTAATTAAATCTTAAATGGACTCTAACTAACTAACTAATTAATTTGAGATCACAAATGATCTCGTTATTCAAGGTAGAAATAAACTTACAATAGACTCAATTAACCATAAATAAAATTACCCCGACTCTAATTAATTAACTCTAGTTTTAATTGACAAAAATAAATCCTAATTTAAAAAATGACAAAAATGAACCGACGAAGAACCCTAATTAAGTTCCAATTTGTTGCTCCACGCTGCATCACAAATGGATGTTAGCTTTTGGTTATGAACATATTTACAAAGAATCTCTACGGTTAGTTGTGTCCTCACCTCCTCTGACCCCTCCTCCACCCCTCCGCCTCCACTGCCCCTCACCTTCGCGGCCTCCCTCCACCTCCTCCCCCCTCCCATCTCCTCACCTCCTCCCCTCTCATCTGCCCCCCTTCATCATCTTTCTTCCTCCCTGATTGGAACCCAAACCCCACCATCTCCTTCGTTCCATCTGGATCTCCGCCGACTATCCTCTGTTCTTTCATATCCCATGGGCATCACGTCTTCTTCCTCCCCGGAAAGGAGGAAGGCCCACATGAGTATCCCCTTTCTCCATTCGCATAAACCTCTCTACTTGCCGTCATTCAACCATCCTTGCATAGTATTTGTTTGTTAACACCTGCAGGTATTCACATAGCAGGACCCTCCAGATCGAGCTCGAGGAACCCAACTCCCACTAGCAGATCCACTTCATCGGGGTCTTTGTTCGGTCACTTGGGCCTTGCCATCAACGGGCTTCAAATATTGGGCAACAGCAGGTCCATGCACCTCTGCCTTTGAAGCTTCTAGCATCAACCATTTCACTTTTGATTTTCTCAGAAGCCCTTCCACCACCATCATCCGTCTTCATCAGCAAAGGGGTTCGATTATGCTAGAAATTAGACATAATCGATCCTCGGAAACCCGACGCCTTCCACAATTTTGCTGGAAATCAGACCTGAATGTGCTAGAAATAAGACCTAATCGATTCTCAGAGATTCGTCCTCCTCCTCGATTATGCTGGAAATCAGACCTACCCACAATTTGGGGTTCTTCATCAGCAAAAGCACCGATTGTGCGGGAAATCAGACCTAATCGATCCTCGGAAACCCGTCCTCCTCGAACAACAGAACACGTCAATGTCAGCAGCTCCCCTGCTCCTTAGAGCATCGAAGTAGTGCCGTGGTTCGCCCATTATCAGCAACTGTCAAGGAAGAAGATGGGGCCAAGACCACCGTTCAAAGCTACTTGCAGGAACACACTAAATAGTAGTCGAAGAGAAGGGCACCTTCGTCTTCATAGACTTCTTGCTGTTGCGCCACCGAGCGAGGTTGGGGTCGTGTCTGGGCAGAGGACGGAGGGGATGGGTTTGTTTTGACAAGTATAACCCTCTTAGCCACACCATGGTTTGAATAAACCATGGTTAATTCAACTCATTGGCGGTCAAAATAAAAGAAGGGAACAAATGCTAACAATGCCAGAAGATATGGGGCACATCTGATATTGCAAAAAAGGGAGGGACATAACTGATATCGCAATATCAAAGGAAGTCACAACTGATAAAAACCCTGTTTCTTTTCTCTCCTCGTCCCTAAATCTCTATTTGCATCAGTTTCCATATAAATATTCAATCCTATGCTTCTTCCGAACCTCACTTTCTAAGTTTTCTATGTCGAACAAATCTAAGATATCAGGGCCTCTCCCACTCAATCTTGAACATTCTCATTTTGACTAGCTGGATAATGTATGCCTCCTATAATAGTCATCTTCAGATTCTTGGGTGGTCCTTTTCTTAAACTAAAAAATGCATCTCACCTCACAAGTGGCCCTTTCTGTGATCAGAGTGACTTCTATCTTTTACCATTTTAAACTCCGAATCTAAATCATTGTAGCAGACGGATACACCATTTTGGCTAGTGCCACAATAGTGTATTCCATAGCCCCCATTCCTGTAAAGTGAGCTGCATATCTGCTTTTTGATTCATAGCCAAACACATTACATTGTGCACTTTTTGATTGAGAGTCGTATCTGTGGCTACTGCTGTTTTACCAGACTTTTAACCCATTTTTCCAAAGCTTTTAATCGGGGACCAAATAGTCACCTCCTTTGGTCCAAACGTGATTGATTCACATGGTTAAGCTATAGTAGTGTACACATTTCGAGTTGCATGTGATCCAATTGGGTCCATATCTACCAAATAATTATTATTTGTCAATTGTCATTCATAGCAATGATTGGGCATGTTACATATTGAAACTACTGTCACTGTGAGCATTTAGCACGAATTCATGATGGAGCTCTCTCTTGGAAGCTGTCTGATGTCTGCTAAATTGAGAGATTTCTAATATTGGAAAGGAAATGCAGGCTCGAGATATATCATGGCGAGATATCATGGTGAGGCTTGAGATACATGCGGGTGACCTCATTTAAAAGTGAAAACGCTTTCTTTTTTATGACCGATGACAATGTTATTGCTTCCTATGCATATGCCCAATACCTTTTAGTATACAAAGTAGTTGCCATACGTTTACAAGTAGATGGACCATGGCTGCTTCTAATTTGATGTCCTCTTTTCATGATTTTTTTGGCCTCAACTTTGGAAAGGCTCCAACCATGCTGTTAGTATCGCTATATGCTATGCTAGTAATATTTTGGGCTATTTTGTCCTGCAAACAGGGACATTCTTTACTCTATTTGCTTATGGAAAATCTGTTCTCTTTGATTACTTTCATTAATGATCATATACATTCAGTTTTGAGAAGTCACTTAGGCATGATGCTTATGTGCCCAAGTTTGAAGCTGAATTGGCTCAGTTCTGCGAGAAACTGGTGAGCTTGTATCCTGTTGCTGTTATGTTTATTGGTTTTTTGGCATTCCCTCTGAACTTGCATATGTAGGTGATGGATCTTGATAGAAAGGTTAGACGAGGCCGGGATAGATTGGAACAAGAGGTAGAGGTTGCACCTCCACCCCCACTCACAGCTGAAAAGGCCGAGAGGTTAGCCGACTTGGAGGAGAGAATAAAGAAGTTACTTGAGCAAGTCGAGACCCTTGGAGAAGCAGGCAAGGTGGATGAGGCTGAAGCACTAATGCGGAAGGTACTGTGAGAATGTCATTCATTGTCTTATCGATCATATTGCATTTGATGCCAACTCGATGTTTCTTTCGCTTACAGGTTGACATGCTGAACGCTGAAAAGACAGCACTCACTCAGAATCCCAATGATAAATTTCTAATGCTCACACAAGAAAAGAAGATGGCCCTTTGTGAGATATGTGGCTCTTTTTTGGTTGCTAATGATGCTGCTGAAAGAACTCAGTCTCATGTAACTGGCAAACAACATATCGGATATGGCATGGTGCGGGATTTTGTCAGCGAGTACAAGGTGGTTCATTCTTCTCTAGTACGTATGTTAAAAGGCCTCTATTTACGTGTGAGAAAAATTACATTTCATAATCTACATGCAGACAGCAAAGGAGAAAGCTAGGGAAGCAGAAAGGCTTGCCCGAGAGAAGGAAGCAGAAGGGCGTAGAAATAAGAGGGATAAAGAAGGAGAAATCAGATTTAGAGGTAGTTCAGAAGGGAGGGAGAGACAATCTGATCGAGACCGTGATGTTGACAGACACAGGGAGAGGGACTTTGAGATGGAAAGGTCTAGAGAAAAGAGCAGAAGAGGAAGTATTGATAGGGGTCGAGGGTATGATAAGATGTCCCGTGATTACAGGAATGGTCAAGAGTATGGTAGGGAGAGCTATCGAGGTCGAGATGCACATGACAGGGTTCGAGATAGGAGCAGGTCTCCAGCCAGGACCAGTTACAGACGGTCATCGAGGAGCCCGGTTCGGCACTACTAATGGAAGACCTGCCTGTTCGGTAGATCTGCTGTTGCGATGAGGTAGACCATTTTGTCTCTTAGTACATCCAACAGTGTACCTTTTTCTCCAAGATGCATTTGCGTGAGACGTTTGCTACTATGTAACAGTGCTATGGAAACTTATTTACCATCATCATGTGGAGGTCGAAGTTGAGATAGGTAACCCTTTGTTCCACCTTTTTATGGATGATATATATGTTTTGATCAGAAGAACCTGTGATTAATCTGGGAGATGCAATTCTATGAAACCTTTTCTTGCCATGTAACAGCTCAATGGGAAACAATTACCATCTTCCCATGGAAGTCCAAGTTGAGGTAGGTAATTTTCATCTTTTCTTTTATATAGATGATATTTAGGTTTTGATTGAATTGAATTTCTAGCACATTTTGATGGTTTTGTGCTTTGACATCATAACAAACTCGCATAAAAGGTGTGCTCATATGGGGTTGATGATGCTTGATGACAAGCCAAAAAGGTAACCCATAACATTGGTTATTTTCTGGAAATGTGTCTGTATTTCTGTAATTGAAAATTCAAGGTTCAGGTAAATGGAATCAGGTTTTTGTTCTCTTTTGGGCACGATGGACTGGGACACTGCCAGTGATGTGTAGCGTTTCTTTAATTGGGGTGGGATTTGGATTTTCTTTTTAGGATGAGTTTGGATGCATGATGGGATTAGTAATCCGTGCCAAGGGTGTTTATGGGGCAGATACCCGACCCATTTAATCATGATCTGATCCGACCCATCATTGCTGGGTCAACGGGTCGACCCGACCCATTTCAACGGGTACTGGGTCCCAATGGGTACATGAATTATTTGAATGGTAATGGGTGCCCGCAGGTACCCACGGGTCACTACAACAAACATCACAGATCACACATCAAATGAACCATAACATAACACAAAATGTGAAACCATATAAAAATGCCTCTTATTTTTGTCATTATTTCTTCCTAGATCATATACTATATGCAACCTTATAGTCTATTCAAATGAGCTATAACAGAGCATAACAAAGCGTGGATTTTTCTGCATATATCAAAAACTGTACAGATCACAAATGAATCATGCATATAGAAATTCCTGGCACATAAGCTCACCATTAGCAGTGCCTTTGCCTTCTAAACATGCAGGATTTAGATTGAGGAATCCAGTCCATTCAGAAAAGAATGTTTGATACTCACATCTAATTACCACATCCACAACCTTCCCACCACCTACATGTTTCACCATAAATATGATCTGTTCAAAGCATAGCTTAAAGAGGCTGATATCAATACATAGTATTTGGTGATGCGGATTGCTAGAATTGCCTAAGATTTTGCCTTTATTTTCATATTTTCTTCCTCTTTAGTAATATGGAGGTGCGAATTTCAATTCAGCCTGCAGACCATGTAGCAGTATCTTCTTTTCTACCTTTCCTAGAGACATGATTTTCGCCAATGTAATGGTCATAATGGGCTTCTTTTTTAGGTTTTTCTCCTTTCATCCATTCTGGATGCCATTTTTGGTGTGCAATCAAGCATCTTTGCAAATCTTTCACCGTCAAAATGCTTCGAGTTATTGAGCAGTACCCATCAAAATCAGTACAGAATGGTTTTGCAATGATGCAAAACCTTACAGAAATAGTGAGATTTCCACATTACACTAAAAATCTAAAAGCCAAACACCACCAAATCACTTCAGTTGCTCCCGATCCCAAATGAAAAAGCATAGAAATCAGAGGATAAGTGTCGTGCTTCCCTCATCCTCATGCCTGATAGTGACGAACTTGGTCGGTTGGTCCTGATGTGGAAGCCCCAGCCGTGAAATCGAGAGTGCCCGAGGTGGTTGAGGGGCTGCGGCAAGACTTGAGGATGAGGATGAAGGAGAAGGTGGGGGGAACCAAGGAAGCCCTAGCCCTGGAAATTAGAGGCATGTGACGGTCAGAGATTGGTTGCAGGTTAGATTTTTTCTAACCGGGTACCTGGGAAACCAGTGGGTTTTTCCACCGGGTCAAGTGGGTCAGCTTCTCGTGGGTACTCGGCCCGAACATCTTGCTCAGTACAAATGAAATTAGGGTCGAGATAGCCAGGTCAGGTCGGGTTCCCATTTGACCCGGATATTTTGGACAACCCTAATCTGTGGGATGCCATGCTATTCCTAGGACAACCTTCTCTTGGGACAACTATCTTACACCCATTGCCCCCAATGTCTCCATTTCAAGCCATGATTACTATATACCCCTAGTTCAAATTATTTATCCTGCAATAACTATTTATGCCCTTTCTCACAGTGATGATTATAGATCCCCCCGTTTACAGTACTTATCCAGCTATCCTTTAATAACTGCCACTTCTGCATTTTAAGATCAACCAAACCAGGAATATGAATAATTTACCTTTATCTTACTTTTATCCAAGCAAAGAAACGATACCAACCAAATAGGTCCGGGAATAAATCCCTCTCATTCTCTATCCCACCTTCGTTATCTATCAGCCGATATCTTCTCTTTATAGTAAAGTGGTTTATTTTGTTGAGCTTTGATGGTTCCTTTTGCATTGGTTACTGATTTTGAAATGAAATTCACAATCGCACATATTTTTCTTTAATTAATTTCACAATTGCTGAGGTTGTATTGTAGCCATATTTTTTTCCTGGCGGGGGATCTTGCAAGCAATCAATTTTTCTCTCCAAATTAAAATGTTATTTGCACCATTTTCGTATGCCATTTTGGAATCTTGGATCATAGATCCAATGGGATAAACGCAAGCCGGTTTTCTTTGAGTTTCGCGGGATTGTTTCTGAGATAGTTTAGTTTATCTTGATACTATTTGATATCGAAGATAACATTGCCTTTTTTTGAGTATATGGGGAAGTGTGTATTATATTCTGGTCCTTTTTGGTAATTGCCCCACTGCACTATCACCAGTCAGTGTATGTTTAAACGAAATTGCGAGTTAATGAAGATATTTGGTTAGTGGTTTTCTAGTGCTGGGGTCACAGTTTTTCTTCCATGTCTGGTTTCCCGAAGGAGCTCTATGAACTTTCCAGTTAATTGCCGCTGTTCGTGACCCTATTTTGTGACAAATAATGGGATGACGTTTTGGAGTGAACTATGTAACACCGTGGCGTATAATTTGGTGTCCTATTATATGTGATTCTAGTTTTCTTGATTTCGAGCCGATGATAATTACAGGGATCAAACACTAGTGTTAATGATATGCACCATTTGTAATAGTACTGGGAATAGTCAGCACTTATCGAAGGTGGCTTCATACTCTTGGCAGACTTCGTTGTCATTAATCTCTCGTAGATGCTGCTGCTTGAGAGCTTATTCCCGGGTTTTCCATTGAATCATATTCACCCGTCTTAATGTGATCAACCGTCCTATGTGGGAATTTAACTAGATTAGTTATTTAATTGTATTGCCAGACTTAAATCTATGAATATCCGGGCATTATATGATTGTACTCTTCCATCGTCAAAATGAACTTGCTGTATTCTATGACATCGATCAGAGATGGGTATTTGCCTCGCGTGTTTCCTCTGTTGATATCATCTGTAGGTCTCTGCGACAATTCTACTATTGGCATTGAAGTGGGAAATTAGGTGATTCTTGTAGACCAAAGACGATTATTATGTCTATAGCTCGTGCTCGGACAATTATAGCTGAGTTGGGCAAGCGATGTAAAATGTTCATCATGAGTTAGAATTAAGCTCTTAGACCCCAACCTTCTGTTGCTCGTCGAATTCTGCTTGCGATCTCATGATTCCATGTGTTTATTGTGTGTCGCGTGCACCTTACCATGGAGTGGTATGGTGCCCTTTTTTTGTCGATAGGAACTAAATTGTACGTAAATACATGACAATTTTAAGAAGCTTTTTAGTAGGAGCACGATTAAAATTTAATTGTACGTCAGTACGAAATGAAATTTAAAATGTAATCTTTTTTGAAAATTCAGATGATAGACCAGATACCATTTTATGACATCTTTATATTATTGGTTCTGTACAAAGCCAAAGCAAATTTCTGCACAATCACACAAATAGAAACACAGGTTATTCTTACTGAAGTCGTCATTCCTACATCCAGCGTACCTGCGTTCCATTTGCTGCACAGAATTCTCTCCCTATTAACACTTGCGAAAGAGAGCTTTAGAGTTAAAATCATATAAAAGAGCCGATGGCAAGGACAAAAAAAGGTCATCTTACACTGATAATCCAAAACATTAGCAATATTTCTATAATTAAGAAGAAAAATTGAGAAGAGGTGTTGACCAAGCTACAACTAATAGTTTATCTTTCTAAAAAAGGTAAAACTCCAAACAAAGTTAGACATTAGATCTTTTGTTTGGATGTGAGATAATGTTGTCCTTCAGATGAAGTGATGATATAGATGAAGTGATGATATCATTGTTACATGATCCATTATCTCCCTTCACAATATTTATCATTTCTTTTATCTCTCAAACATACAGAGAAAAAATGTCAAGAGGACTTTAGAGTAGAACAAAGTGACTATATCTTGATTACGTAAATTCTGTCAAGAAAATGGCTATAATGCCTTTTCTCAATTAAGTTTACAAATGTTCCGTCCCCTCCCCAACATTTCCTCTAACCCCTCCTAATGTTGCTTCGACCTTTGCTCCACGCACACACGCACACTAGCGCACTCACGCACTCATTCACTCACGCACTCACTCATGCACTCACGCGCGCACGCCCACGCCTGCGTGGGCCACGTGCACGCGCCCGCATCCGCGCACGTGCACG